>VWZZ01002324.1:56065-66212 GCA_013399095.1 Psophia crepitans | reverse complement strand
CTGGGGTAAAACCACGACAACCGGGAGGAGCTACACCTGCTTCCTCGCTGGCTGGGGAAGAGCTATGCCCAGAGCATCCTGCTCAAGGGCAGGTCTGTGGGTGCTACCGGCACCTTTAGTTATTATGAAAGGCCAGCCCCAAGCGGGGAAACTTTGACTTCTTTCCTGACAGGGTACGCGTAGGTGTCGATGCCAAATCCACAAGTTAATTAAAAACTGTATTTTCTATGGGAAAACAACACGGCCAGCATAATAGAGCTATAATTATACCCAGGTTTCCACTGGCAACTTGTTAATTGAATCTAATTCTGTTTCTTAAAGGAGAGCAGGGCTGCTGTCACGCCCTCTTTCCTTCCCGCTGCTGCAATTTCTCCAGCCACATTCCCGCTGAAATGCCAATACATTTGTGTCCCTGCTCTAAAAGGGGCTCGGCATAATGTGGCACGACATGCACTGTCCTGAAAAGAAGCTGCTCTGCCGCATGGCAAATCACTACGTGTGTAATTACCTGTACATCGTTTTATATAGAGTATCAAAAATGAAAATATGGTGTTTCCTCAGCCCTGCTCTGTCACCATGGCAACCGGACACTTCCTTTCCCCCCACCCCTTCTTCCCAAGGGACAAAGAAAACCACTGGAGACTTCACAAATCAACATAGATTAAGCACAAATAGTTTACCAAACGCGTTCGTCCACTGACATCTCTTACTTTGGTAACTGCGTGCACTGTGCTCGCTAAAGGTGAGCTGCTGTAAACACGACTGCCAGCTACCCTGCACCATCCCTGCAAAACAACCCCTGTCTCCTCTCCTCCACCTCCACCTCCCTCTGCACGCCCAGGCAAACTCCCTCAAGCCAAGCTGTGAAGTTTTTGTTCCCACAGGCCGTTATTTTCCTGTTTACACGTGCACAGATGAAGGGAGGGGAGCTTAGTGTGACGCCACCCGTACTGCTGAGTGTTAAACTACTCTGGCGTGCAACAGGTTGAAGCAAATGCCCACGTCCTGTAGACAGCTCTTTCACACGTGGCACGCTAAAGGGAAGAGAGGTGAGGTCTGGGTTTTGTCACCCAGATAAGCGGCAACTTTCACAGCAGCCCTACGTGGCTTGCAAACGCCACCTCGGCTGCAGGAGGTGCATGGACCGGAGCTGGCACCAGCTCTCCCCGGGGAGACACGCTGGGTGCTGCCTTCCACCTGCTTTCAGTCGATTATGGCTTTGCCAAACTTTGACTGATTTGGCTTCGATGCCTCGTGCTGGGTATTTGGCTTACACCGGCAGAGTGGTTTGGTTTAGTTTTTGTTGGAAGCGCTTGTTAAAAGGACTCTCCTACCCCTGAAAACAAGGCTGGGGAAAATGCAATCTTTGTAAGTCCAAAAATCTTTTGCATTTTTGTATGCTCTAGAGATGAAAAGAGGACGAGAGGAGCACGTATGTTTGCATGAGAAAGATGTACCTCTCTGTGCTCCTGCAAACTTTCCACTGAGTTAGGGTACCCAAATGCCCCCCAGCCTCCCCATCCGCACGTGCTGAAGAGCGATACCCATATCGGTGGAAGCTCCCACCTCCGCCATGGCTGCGACAACAGGAGGGAAACCCCAGCAAAAGGGCTCCTGCTGTCCTGCTGCACCCACCCCTTCCAACGCTACGTGGCCCCATGCCCGCACCACCCCGCTGCAGACAGTCACGGAGCTGCTGGCCACCAATACCGAAAACAAGAGCCTCATCCCAGAGACAGCGTGTGGGCGACACAACCAGCGGCCCGTGAAAAAGCCCTCCTCCAAATGAATGAGGCTTCTCACTGCTTGCAATGCAAATGAAGACAAAGTGCTGCAAAGCCAATGATGACCTCTCGTGCCAGCTGTCAGGAGGCCAGGTGGAACGTGACATTGAGGATAAAGACTTACTGGCACCCTGCACCAGCAATGTCCACTTGCCCCAGCAGTCACTAGACATTGTTCTCACAGATGTACCAGGCGCTCTCCCATTTCAGGTCATAATGAGCTGCAGATGCGACAGGCGTTTCAGATTCTGAATCTGCAGCAATGAAACACTCCACATCGATGCTGCTGCCTCATTTTTACTTGCTAATTTTTAATAATGACAATTTAACTTCATTGTGTGCTTCATATACTGTAACGGTGAATTCAGAAATCATCTTAAAGGGCTCTGATTGCTTAACAAATCTTGCAAATAGCTTTCCAGCATTTTTTATAAAGCATGTATTCTGAAATTTCAGTGTCACTTTGATAGTTCTCTAGAGGGAAGTAATAAATAATTAGGAGGCACCATACTTTGGGGATACAGAGCCAATGCTTCAATTAGAAGCATCCCCATTTCACTTTTAAAGAACTTCAAAATCAGCATTAAAAAAAAATATCTGGTGTTCTACAGAATATATTTACCCACATCAAAGAATAAGTTACAGGCAAAAGCTTAATTAAACTGAAATTTGGGTTGATCAACTCATTCATACATTTCAGAAGGGAAAAACACCTTATATAACTCCAAGGAACTATGATAAATGTTGGAAAGCCTAGACTTTGCTAAACAAGGCTAATATCAAATCCCTTCAAAGTTGCAGGTACTGCTCCATCAAAAACCTTCACACTCTTCCTGTAACCCTTTCTTGTGGTGATGTAATTAGCTCCAATTTTTTGGTTGCTTTTGGCACAGAGCTAAAGCTATTCACATAACCCTGTGGCACCAGCTCCTACTACGGTTGAGCATTGTGAACGCTGAACCTGGAGTTCCCAGCAGAGCTATAGCTCCTCCATACCAAACTCCAGAGCCGACTCTAACAGCTGCTTTCCGGCATAGTTTATTTAACATTAACCATGAATATATACACAGTCTTAAATGCTCCTCATTTCAGGGAGGGGCTGCAATAATACAAGCTTCACAGATGCCTGCAATACACAGAGCAAGATTCTTGCATGTTATGTCTAGATATCATTGCCTCTCAGCATTCACGAAGGAAGATATATTTTCCAACGCATGTGTTGAAATGCTGTAGAGGAACATTTTTGTTTTACAGAACCAAGGAGTTGTATCAAATGACACCGAATTCCACCTTATTCTACTCTAAGCAACTTGCAGCCCAATTTTACATAGTTTTACCTGTTTACCAGTTAAAGTCATAACCCTGAGGAAAGGTTTGGAGTAACATACTTCACTGTATGCAGGTAAGCTCTTTAACAGATATGCACATCATATTCACAAAGGGAACACACACACGCTTATTTTGGATGTATTCTTACACTTCACATATTCATGCCTTAAACACCTATCAACTGCATGTTCTGCAAGCGTATGGAAATGACTTCTGCCCACTAGGAATACTGGCAGGCAAGATTCTGAGGTTTTTTTATGTGAATCTGTACTTAACATCCATAAGAAAAAAATTACACAAATGTTTCTGAAAAACAAAATCTTCTCAACTTCTTTAAGTACCTGTTCACAATCTATGTGATTCGCCCACTCATTACAGAAAAAAATTAATTCTGTATTATGAAAAATGATGGTGTGCAAGGGCTCATGTTAATTAGGTCATTTTGGTGCCTTTAAGCAGGGAGAGGAGTAGAGACTGAGAAAACATGCTCGATGCAGAAAACGAGCTTCGACTTCAGATTTGGAAGGACAAGCATTCCTCCGTAATGCAGATCACCGCACCGCATTTCCAGGAATAAGAAAAACAAACCAAAACCAAAAGGGGAGAGGGGGAGAGCCTAAAATCTAGGTCAGCGGAAGAAACCAAAGAAGTACAAAGCATCCTTTTTCATGAGCCTCACAACTGATTGCGTGAAGGTCTTGTCTCCTTCCACGCTTGTGCATACGCGACGCTAACTGCCTCCGCTCCACAGAGGGGATGACAGGAATGTGAAGCAAAGTGGGCTCAAGGGGCACCTTCATGCAGAATGAGAGATCGCATCAGGGTAGTAACATACCTGCCTCTACTAAAAAGAGTTCACTTCAGGGAGAATTCGCTCATGGCACAGCCTGTGTTTCTCAACACAAATAAGGGCCAAAGAGAAAAGAGTGATACTATGCTTAAGGTAAAGCCTAAAAATATATGAAGCGTTTACTGCATTTTTTTCATAAGCCAATCAGACATACTAGTGGAAGTGGCTCTTACACCCCAAATTTTTATGATCTTCTCTTTGCAATCTTCATTCTGCTGCTCAGCCACCTGGTTTTTCATTTACAGATGGCTTTGAGATCACAGTTTGTTATCTTATTCAGACATAATTAACAAACACATTTCATCTTCTTACATCAACAGAGATCTGACTCTCCATGATAGAACAACGAAAATGGAAAACTTCAGCAGATGTAGCTGGTTATTGCTTTCTGTCATCCTCTTAGAGACGTCTTCAATATCTCCTTCTATTCTTGCTGTCTTTGGAATAAGTCCTTTCCTATTGTACCAGGGACACAACTCCTACTTGAAGTCACTATGATTTTTCTTGTCTTTGAATAGAAAAGCAAATTAACTGATGAATGCATCTGTTATTTCCTTATCTTTTGTGTTCAATTAACCACTATCATTCTGAGTGACAAAAACTGTCTCTTACCATCTGCCCACTAGAAATCTTCTTTAAGAACGTTTATCATCATTTATTAGTCCCTGTAAATCAACATTTTTTAACAAAAATATTCTTAAAGTAGTGGGTTTGCTTTTCTTCTGGCTTTTACTTTTCTGCTGGCACTACCATGAAGCTCACAGCACCCTATGTGAAGAGAGTAACATGGAAGGAAATTATTGGGCATTGTACCTTCCCATTGCATTGCACCCAGACAAAACCAGAGTAAGTATAAATTTGACAGGCGCATAGAAATGCACGAATAACTGGCATTCCATTCAGAAATTTTATTTCTAGCATCTTGCAAGCTCTTCATCCTCAAAGACTAACTTGAGCGCTGTGAGGATGCAGGAGGGTAAAGAGGCAAGATGGCGGTGCTGCCCTAGCACAGGAGTGCTTTCTGTGACACCCGGCAGCAGCCTACCGCGGTAATTCCCATCAGGCACACGACAGCTCTCTAGACATTCCCCTTCCCAAAGCACAAGCCAGTGCAGGCTGAGGGTGAGACCTGGTGGTGAAGGAACACGCTGGGGGTATGGCCTGACCTATGCCTCCCACCCGCACCCCCAAGGTGCCCCCTTGCACCCACTTGCTGCCCGCCCAAGGTGCCCACAGGTGTTTCCACAGGTCTCAAGCTGGAAGCTGCAACAAGCCCTGGGGTGATGGCAGCCCCACTCTTCCCCTACAGAACCAGCTGGGGCTCTGCTCTGAGGCTCGAGGCTGGGGCTGGCACAGCACTGGGGTGGGAGCACGGGCACTCCTAGTTTCTATCAGATGCGTCCAGCCGGGCACAGAATGATCCTGAGCTGCTCTGATGAGGAACATTTTTTTGCCCCTTCTGTGAATACAAAAGCAAATTAACTGATAAAGACATCTGTTCCTTCCTTATTGTCCATGTTTAATTAATTACTATCTTTTCCCCCTTTTTCTGGCTACACCTAGAGTGAGGTCAGTCATGAGAGCCTTGATCATCTGCAGCACTTATTTTTTGCTCTGTCTGGCTCTGGCTTGGTTTGCTCCAGCCAGCTCTCCCTGAGCTAGTGCCTCAGCAGCCTCCTGGGGATAACTCACTCAGGGGAGCACTCCCCAAAGTATGGAGAAGATGACATGTACGGCTGCCTCCACCCCACGCAGCTTTATAACATTATCCCAATGGGTTCTGTATGTCCAATTTGAGTCTTAGGACCTTATCCCATTCCCTATGTCACATAACATGCATCTTCAGCTTCACAAAATAAAACCACCCCTCCAATGGACAATGCAAAACTCCGAAAAGAAAACCATTTTTAAAAATAATTATATCACAGGGCTACTGGAGCAGCGTGTGAGGCCCAGAGGAGATTCAGGGTTAAGTACCATGTGGGGTGGATGCACCTAGTCTGCACTGGATGGAGCTAGCCATAAGCAACGTGGCTGCAAACCAACCCATATCACTTGGCCTCAGGGGTAAAGGTAGGTCCCTGGCTTTCTTTTACTTTAGGCCAGTGGGTCCAGGAGATAAAAGACTCCCTCATTTAGTCTGCCAATGAGACAGACATTTAGAATTTCAAAATACATTTTCCAGCTTCTAACTCCCAGCATCCTTTTTCATACTTCTCGGTAAGTGGTGTTCCTCCCCGCTTATCAGAAATCCTGCAACAACTCGACTGAATTGCCTTTCGTATTTGACCTCTTCTAGTACTCCTCTGATGGTCACGTTGAACCTCTAACAATATTGACTCCTACAAAGCAACTGTAAAATCCTTTTCTCCACGGAGGATGCACAGGTTAGCACAGCAGGCCAACTTACAGGTTTTGCGAAAACCTGTGCCTCAGTTCCCCAGGTGTGAAAATTAAAAAAAAACCCAAACCACCAAACGACGATCTGCTAGTAATATTTCCTTACTCACAAAGACTTTGATGATTAAAACATCTTCCATTTTTATACATTACTACGAGAACCCATTTGACACTCCTACCAAAATACAACACAACTTTGAAAGCCTGACTTCACACACTCCCAGAGCTGTCACCACGTAATCCAGTGTCAACACGTCTCCACTCTTCGGTCCTTCCATCTGCAAAGTGGATAATCCTACACCCACAATGGTGTGGGAAGAATTAAGGCTGGCAAAATAACTCAGTATCCCTGAATGAGAATGAAAAGTTTGCTTCAGAATGGTGAGAAAACATTAATAATGACAGCTGTATTACTTTCTCGAATGTCTCCACTAGCTTCTGTGGGATTTTTATTCAAAATGCATAAGAAAACAGTTCTGCATTATTTCTACAGAAGATAAATCTTCTTTTATTTTTTCTCAGTTATTTTTTTCATTCAGTACCGTAATAATTAAAAACCTTCAGTGTCTAGGTTTTGTCTGTTTTTTGGTTTTGAATAAGCTTTTCTTATCTGTGAAGACACTTTGTCATCTATTTTCTCAAACTGCAAGAGATTCACGATAGCTAGGGATTACAGCAAGGTTAGGTGGTTCTTAATTTCTTTGTATCAACCCCTGGTGCCTTTTCCAGAATCCTTAAATCTTGTCCTTCTGTAGATGGCAAATCATCCAATGTTATGTTTACTATTCTTTATCCTCTTTTATTTGTCCCACGTATCCTGGTTTTTTTCATTCCTTTTATAAAAATCTAAAAAAGGACACAATATGCAGAGGAGAGATAACTATGTAAAGTATTCCAGAGAAGATTTATCTATAATTTACTAAGTTAATTTTGAAATCATAGCATTTGGATCAGGTTTGTTTCCATCTTGTATAGCAGTCACCATCAAAATATGACTTCCTTCTTGCAAGAGAAAGCTGTTACCATGGTATTCCCATTATTCCTAACACAGAGACTGGGGGAAAAATTGATAAGCTCCCTAGAAAATGCCCTTACTTCCAGCGCAAAGGTCTGCAGGGGTAGCTGCGACAGGACTTGTACCTGCTTTGCAGCTTGAGGGCAAAGGGAGATCAGTTGGTGACTAGCAGCAGTTTCTCCAGCTGGAGAGATTCCTGCACTCAGTACAGTTCCCATCTGTTTTCTTGAATTACGATCGTGTTTGGGCGAACACCACAAAAATTCCACTGTGGTGTGGCATGAGAAATGCAAGCCTGTATCACGTCCACTTGCATCTGAATTTTAAATGCTTCGTTTAAAATGATCGGCAGGCACCATTACTCAAAAATGTAAATTTCTGAGTGAGAACAGCTATATTTTCTGATTCTTTGCTGTGGCCTGGCTGAAACCCACTGTGAAAAAGCATGGAGAAGCATCTGCAGGAAGAATGACATTAGTGAAAGATGATGGGCTTCTAAAAACATCATTAACGGACATGATCACGTCCAGAGTGAGATCCTGCTCCCTGGGAAAGGCAGGAGTGCCCAGGGACAGGGCTTGGGTGGCTGACAGCCGTCGGGGCTGATTGGTTTCTCGCTTCGAATGCTACAGCAGCAGCGGGGCTAAAAAATGATACAGGGGAAAAAAAAGCCACAAAATGCTGGATGATACTGTCAGACACAGCTCCCAGCTGCCAAACCTGGCTCTGGCAAGAGGAGGGTGCTTCTAAGTCAGGGCTTCTGCTGAGCACACCTTTTGTGGTGGAACCTCTTCAAACCGTCTCCTCTTGAGCACCTGCGTCACATCTCCACTTACAGAGGTCTGTCCTGGGTTTCTGGGTACGCTCAGTACGTATGTTTCCTGGAGAAATTGGAAGCTTCCTTTGCTTAAACGTCCTACCTGAAAACATGGGCTTTGGTCCAGCCAGTGGTTTAGATTTTCTTTGATCCTTCTCTAGGCCCACAATCAATTCCTGCCCCACATGTCCACCTCGATAAGGAGCAGTTGTTGCAACAGCAGCACCACCTTACCAGGGACGTGCTGCCATCAGACATCCCACAGTGACAATAATCACAGTGAAGCCCTTCAGGAGGCTGACCCAATCAGGGGCCAAGGATGAGAGGTCTTCCAGTTACAGAAATTTATTTGGAGGTTTGATGGAAAGCTTTGCTTCAGTTTCAAACATTTTCTGCTCCTTCTCCTATTGAATCAAGTGGAAGTTTGGAATGACATTTTCAAAATAAGAAGTTAACTTGATTTTGTTTTGAAAATGCCAAAAGGAAATGTTTCAAACACTGCAAAATTGTTACTTTTTGTTTACATTTAACTAAAATGATTCAATAAGAAGATTCAGATGCCCTAAAACTGCATTTCTGCAGAATAACAGTCCAGGAGGGCAGTAAATTTTTGTACAGCTCTAGCCTGGATTTGTTTCCATGCAGCTCTGTCTTTGCTGCAGACTTAACTTGAATTATCTGCACTTACGTTCCCCCCTCAAACTGAGCTGCCACACTGTGAAATGGCAGCGTGCAAGCGCCAGGATTAGTGAATGGGCTGATTTTGTTAGCAGTGCAAACAGACTACAGCGCTAACAATATGGTCAAGTGAAGTTTTTGGATGAAGTGTTTATTTGACAAATATGCAGTTTTAGAATCATTAGAAGGATTCACAACTTCCACTTGAATTTAGAAAATAATCTGATAAATATTTGATATGTGTTACATTGCAAAATATTTCAGAGAACTCCAAGTGCTCTGTTTCACCACTTTTTTTTTTTTTAAACAAAAGGCAATCTTTCATTTTGATACACTCTTCAGGAACGGCACATGGCTATTGCCAAATGTCTCAAAAGATCATTTTGCATCAATATTGACACCACCACCATCCGTGTTGCTTGTTCTATGTGCAACCTGAACAGGTCTCACAGCCAGAGACTGTTACCTGGTGCTGGCTGTGGTATAAAAGCACACTCTCCTGCCTGATGGGTGGCATCCCTGGTGCCGCAGCCTTCCCTGAGGTGACAAGGGACCAGTGGCTGTTGCCTTGAAGCCAGTTTTTCCCTTCCTTCTTGAGGAGTGTAACTGAGCAGCCCTAGCACCTCTGGGGCCAGAAAAAAAAAAAAAAGATGCATTTGTCAGAGCTCCAACATGAGTCACTTATTCACTAGCTACTGAAGCAGAAGACAACTACGCTTGTTTTCTTCCTGGTTTTCCCCAGGCTAACCCACCTCTGAAGAACGTAGTAGCAGCAGCTGCTGCAGATGTGCCTTCCTTCTTCTCCGTCCACCCACTGCCTCATCCACCCAGAAACCAAATGTGTTCCTAGAGCACAGCTGAGAAAAGAAACGTGCATTAGTTACTGGTAATTTTGAACCAAAGCCTGGAAATATTTCTGTGGCAGGGAGAGCTAGCTGAGGTGCTGGCCTCTGAGGAGGCAGCAAGAAGAGGAAAGTTCAAGGCATGGCTAATCTGCTGCTGCTGGTCCGTGATAGCCTCAACGGACTATCACAGGCTGCAGTACCCACCACCGCAGACCCACGGACAACCAGCTGTAAATTCCTCTGCAACGTCTATTATAAGTTATAGAATCCCAGAATGGCCTGGGTTGGAAGGGACCTCAAAGACCATCTAGTTCCAACCCCCCTGCCATGGGCAGGGACACCCTCCACTACACCAGGCTGCCCAAAGCCCCATCCAACCTGGCCTTGAACACTGCCAGGGAGGGGGCAGCCACAGCTTCTCTGGGCAAC
>VWZZ01002324.1:14255-55860 GCA_013399095.1 Psophia crepitans | reverse complement strand
TTTTGATGCAGCCCAGGACACAGTTGGCTTTCTGGGCTACCAGCAGGTATTGCCAGGTCTTGCTGAGTTTTTCATCGACCAACACCCCAAAGTCCTTCTCCTCGGGGCTGCTCTCAATCCATTCTCTGCCCAGCCTGTAGTTGTGCTTAGGATTGCCCCAACACCTGTGCAGGACCTTGCACTTGGCCTTGTTGAACTTCATACGGTTCACACGGGCTCACCTCTCAAGCCTGTCATCCCTCTAGATGGGATCCCTTCCCTTCAGCGTGTCAACTGCATCAGAAAGCTTGATATCATTGGCAAACCTGCTGAGAGTGCAGTCTCACTGTCCACGTCGCCAACAAAGAATGTTAAGCAGTGCCAGTTTCAGTACTGACATCTGACGAACGCCACTTATCACTGATCTCCACCTGGATATTGAGCTGTTGACTGCAACTCTTTGACTGTGACCATCCAGCCAATTCTTTACCCATCGAGTGGTCCATCCATCAAATCCATGTCTCTCCAATTTAGACACAAGGCTATTGTGCAGGACAGCGTCCAATGCTTTGCGCAAGTCTATCAGTTGCTCTTCCTTGATCTACCAACTCTGTAACACTGTCGTAGAAGGCCACCAGTTTTTTCAGGCACAATTTGCCCATGTTGGCTGTCACCAATCACCTCCTTCTTTTCCATGTGCCTGAGCATTTTTTCCAGGAGGTTCTACTCTATGATCTCGCCAGGCACAGAGGTGACACTGACCAGCCTGGTTTCCCTTTTTAAAAATGGGAGGTTTATGTTTCCCCTTTTCCAGTGAGAACTTCACCATACTGCCATGACTTCTCAAACATGATCGATAGTGGCTTAGCAGCTTCATCCGCCAGTTCCCTCAGGGCCCATGGATGCAGCTCATCAGGTCCCATGGACTTGTGCAACATCAGGTTCCTTTGATGGTCGTGAACCCAACCTTCTCCTGTGGTGGGTGGTTCTTCATTTCCCCAGTCCCTGTTTTTGCCTTCTGTGACTCAGGCACTGTGGGTAGAGCACTTGCTGGTGAAGACTGAGGCAAAAACGTCATTGAGTACCTCAGCCTTCTCCGTATCCTGAGTAACCAGGTCTCCTGTTTCCTTCCAGGGGGAACTCACATTTTCCCTATTTTTCCCTTCATTGCTGACATACCTATAGAAGCTTCACATTCCCCATCAGCCCCTCCTTGTAGGTGAGAACAAGGTCCAGCATGGCACCTCTCCTCATTGGCTCCTCTACCACTTAGAGAAGGAAGTTATCATCAACACATTCCAGGAACCTCCTGGATTGCTTGTGCTTAGCTGTGTCTTCCCTCCAACACATATCAGGGTGATTGAGGTCCCCCATGAGGACCAGGGCTTGTGAACGTGAGGCTGCTCCTACCTGTCTATAGTGGGCCTCATCTGCTCAGTCCTCCTGGTTGGGTGGCCTGAGCAGACCTCCACTATAGTGTCACCTGTCCCTGCCCTCCCTTTAATCCATGAAATATGACTGAAGTCTTCAGTGAATCACCATTGCAATCATCTTCTGTATTACATATTCAACATCCAATCCAAAACAATGTTAAAAATAACTGATTTACTTCCAGCAGGCAGATGGCCACTAAATCCTTCTCCATTTTTCTGTATCCCATAAAACTCAAGCTTGTATCTTTGATATATATACTCTGTGATATCAATATATTAGAAGTATTGAAAATACAGCAGTTAAAGAGCTGCTGTAATTAAATATACCCTCTGAAGAAAAGCTCAAAGTTGTCACTGAAACTGTGCCAGGGCTGTTACTCAGATATCAATGGCACAGCATTGCCCAGAAATTAAACAGATGAACACAAGTAAAACTTATTTGGGGCACCTTCTACATAATAAGTAGTCAGACAGATAAACCTTTGGGAGACACAGCTGCTTGGATGCCGCGTCCCATCCTCCCAAATCCACGTTCTGCATAGGAGGCTCCAAAATCACAGTAGTTTCTTTTTTTGTTGTTTTTTCCCCACTGCACCTACCAGGCAAGACAGCAGAGCCCAGCCTGGAGCCGGGTGCAGAGCAGGCTCGGGGAGCCACAGGGAGGAGAGGTGATGGCACAGCGCCGGCGGGAGGGAGCTGGACCCAACATGTACAGCTGCCAGCAGGCAACAGCCGTGGGGGCTGACTGTCCCCAGACCATGCTTATCTCTTTTCTCAGAGGGAGCCGGCTGGGTCACTCAGAAAGGCGGTTTGGGAGGAGAACAGTACATACGGGGCACTATCTGTCTGGGAACGGGACGCAGGAGCAAACTAGGGAGATAAGCTATGAAACAGCGCGGGTTCACCCGTTCGCTCTGTGAAGCTCACAAACTGTTTTTTTCTTGGGGGGGGGAGAAGGGGAAGGGAAAAAAAAAGGCAGTTTACTTATATATGACCCTGTATCTACAAGAAGAGCTTTTCAATCATCTTCAAGCATTCATCAGTATCATGAAATCCCCGAGAACAACCTAGCTTAGACAGACCAGGCTGGATATTTGCTTTCTAAACACTTGCTAAGAAAAAAAAGCAGGTAAATGCCCAGTCTTCAGCCAGATCCTGAATTAACGGCTGGCAGCCCGTTACCTGGCTATCTGGTCAGGACACCGGACTGCTGCTCGCCCCAACGTCTCATTTGGACCAAACACGTCTTTCACGAGCAAGACCGAAGAACAAACGCCCTTGAAATCGGTGGGAAACTCTACTTATAAAGCTGATGGCATGATACTGCCCTCCATCTTTGCTTCAGCATCAAGGACGCCTGGGCCTTTAAGCCATGTACAAGGCAAGCGTGCCTGCCCTGAGCTCCTCGTAGGCTGAGAAACTAACAGTGAGCTCAGATATATCATCCTAAGCGACAATTAATTGACCTCAAAGTTACAGCAACTCCAGAGGCACCGTTGCTGGCTCCATTGTTTTTTAATGTGTCATTCAGAGAAGGTCAGTAGGCTCCTGTAAGAGACATACGAAGGACTTGCTGAAGCAGATTGCCAGCTCAAGAGAGTATTAAATTATGATTCTTCAGACTCCAGTTTTATCTTACAGGAGGTGATTTGTGTGCGGGGCACAAGAGAAAGGAGCAGACATCTCAACATTTCCCAAAAGCTTTTCATTTTCAAGGGACCTGTAACAGACATCATAAACTGTTTGTAATACAAGAGCCGCAGGTACAAAGATAGTGTCTCGCCCTTGCCAGATAGCTTTGCTAGGCCCTGCTGATGTATTAATGCCACCGAAGAAACAGCTGTAAATCAGACATGTGGGTCTCATAGGGTAACCAAACACTGTTAAAGAGCTGCTGAGTTTGGAAATGAGAAGTCCTACACTAATAAAAAATTAAAGAACTTCTTTCTGAAAATGGAGGTAAAAAAGCACAATGTCCTTCCCCAGTATCCAAATCTTCAAACTCACTTCCAGAGTGCCTGAAGAAAACAAACCATTTGTTGTGCCTCACAGCACTGAAAGCTGCAACCACCCAAATATCGAAAGCCCGGATTTCCTCTCCCTGTCAGCAACTATTACAATTAAATTATATTGTTTAAAAACAGCAGCAAAATGTCTGCATCGGACTGAAACTTGAAAACAACTCTGTGTTCAACATGCCTCAGTGAAGCTCCTTCAACACCTTCTATTTTACCGCCTTGCAACCAGATGGCCTTGAAGCAGGCTGTGAAGAACAGAGGGGCTCAGCGCAAACATGGTTTGGTTGTGTTGATGGTGACTACGTCCTTGGAAGAGCACGTCCTCAAACAAAAAGTAGCAAGAGTGTGCAGTAGTTGTAAGGTAGGCAGCACTCTGGATTTCCTGTGGAAATCAGGAGGATGTGAGGGGTAGGGTAACTGTGCTTCAAGAGGCATGAAAGAGCACCTTCACAAAGGAAAAAGACTTCTCGCTTCAGGAAACTTTCTTTCCATCTAAAATAAAGAGCGATAAATCTGAAATGGTCTTTTAAACCATTAGGGCATACAGCTATGCTAAATTTTCAGGAGGAAGAGTTCGTGTCAATTTTGGCAAATAGTTTTGGCCTTTTGGGGTTGTTTATTTTAGTCAAAACTAAACTTTTTAATACTAAGTTTCGCTGCTACATTTACTTCTGGGGTTTTTTTACACTTAGAAAAAAGCTGTGGATAAGCCTGTAAATGTTACTAAGGACCATCCTTCTGCAGTAATTTGGAAAAAAGCGAAATCTTCCATAACTGATCTTTACAAAGTATTTGTAAGGAATTTTCAGTGACAGAAATGCATTTACACTCTTGCTACACGCATGTACCTATTGGATCCCTGCCTCTGCCTTTTTTTTTTGTTCCTCCTAGGCATTTTAGCAGCCTAGAACTTAAAGCCACAAGCCGCTCAGCTACCTGGAATAAGAGAGCAGGGGGCATCTAGGGCAGGAGGGGTGTGCCAGCCTGCAGTATCGGTCATCCCTCCTTCACTTTGACTCCAGTGTCCCTGACAGCACCACCACCCATATGAGACAACTGCTGGTGGGAACTGGAAGGACCATCAGCTTCAGACACTGTTGATTGCTCCGGTTACTTTTTTTGGACATTTTGCCTTCTGCTTTCACAACTATTAAGCACTATCTTTTAAATCCATTTATGACAGTTGTGGAAACTTTGGGATCGCATTCCCCTTCCACAGTCTTCCCTGGAGCTCTTCTTTCAGGCTTTAACAGCTCCTTTTAGGTTTAACAGTGTAAGTACGTATCTCCCTCCCTCCACACGCACGGTACAGCTGTAAATGTGAGGCTGACAGCTACATAAGCTTAGAAAAGCTGTTCCAGGAAACGCAACATCAGAAGAAGAAATCAGCAATTTCAGTTAATGGGGGATGCTGTATAGTTTGATCCAGAAGAAACAGGACCTGCAATGTCAGTCTCTGTTTTTTGTGCGTGTTTTTCTGTGGCTGTGGGCGTACACCTGACTCTTCATCATTCACCTACTTCAGAACACACCAGTCTAGGGTGGTGAAAGTACGTTGTTGACGACGCAGTCAAGACAAATGGGATTTTTGCACTGCGCTTAACAAAACAGGAACCCTGAGTAACTTCCATAAAGGTTGAAAACAGCTTTATTCAACTGCTATTGTGTTAAGGTGGAAATTACTAAACATTTTTTTCTGTGGTTATGCAGGCTTCCCCAAAAAGATATTATCAGCTTTTTTAAGGGGAACATAAAGGAGTCATTTCAGAAAAGAGCAACTTAAAATTATCATGAAATTGCTCATACATAGGCAGGTGGATGGGATTTTCACAGTTAAACGTGTTTCTGAGAGAGGACAGGCCTTTTTAAGACACTACAGGTAACATGAAAAATCATGAGAAAAATTCCTGATGCTTTCACAGAACAGGGCGGTAACTAGAGAGCATTTGTAAAATTGAATAGTGGAGCTGGAAACTGAAGAACAAGCACTGACATGACAAAAATAAAACCCATTGACCGAATTGTTGTCCTTTATTAGGGCTTAGCTATACCGCACATTCTATACGTGAGCTTCAAATGTGCGTAAGAAACGCGGTTAAACAAGGTGACACTAAAAGCCCCCAATTCAAGAAGAGACATGGGGCCTTACAGAGTCTCCATCACTTCTTTATATAGTCCCACTCCTTTTTATTTTCCCGGTCTCGCTAAGGTTGGGGAGCAGTCCTTACCTCCGAAGCAGCACTGAGGGGGGACTTGCCGAGCTGATGGGCAAGGGGGTCCCTCACTTGCCCAGCACCATCCGCTCCAAGCCAGCCACCTTGCTACTTCTCACGCAAATATATCCTAGGAAAGCGATGTAATTTTCTATACTCGGGCATGAAAAGCAACATAAAACATGCAGCAAAAGAGTCGATCCTTCAACTGGCGAGTTTGATTAATATATCAAAGGGGAAAGCTATTTCAGAAATACTAAACCTTATTATAAAACAATGATGAAACCATATTTACTACATCTGATTAAACAAAAAATAGTCATTTTCTTGGATAGTACACAAGATCCTGGTTTATTTTGGTTTATTAATAAATCATGATAACTGTGTTCCATTGCTTTGCTATTAAAAAGTTAGCATCAATATTGTATTTGTTTCTATTAAAACAGTGATTTATGGAGTACTCCTTACATTAAAACCATTACAGAAATATCAATTTATCAGTAAACTTTAATGGACAAATAAACTGGAGACAACATGTTCAGTTCAAATAAGATTTGGCCTATTATTGAGTTTCAGACTGAGGACACAGAAAATTGAACCTTTGTATACTAAACAATATTGCAAGCAAATGCAGGTTTGTTAGCTAGATTTCCACAAGCAACCATAGCCCTCTGCACTGTAAACCCTTTATTTTGCATTGAATTTGAAGCAGGAATACAGCAATATGATGTGACAGGGCTATTTTCATATCATTTCCATCTCACCTGCAGGAAAAGGAATTCAGCAGCACCCTGCGATGAGTTAACAGAAAAGATTTCTCGAAGTTTGACCACTCCAGGAGAGCTGTCCAGGCGTCCCCAAGGCTGCAGGCAGGACAGCAGGCAGGTGAGGCAGGACAGCAGGCAGGGCAGTATTACCATTTTGCGGATATTAGCTGAAGCAAGTGCTGGCCTTCCTAGGATGGACTCTGTGGCAATGCTGGGAAGGATGCAGGGGTGACAGGGCGTCCAGCCCAAGGCAAAGAGTCATCCCAATCCCTCATACAGAAGAGCAGAGCGAGCCAGGTTACTGCCCTATTGGCCTCACAGAAAGCCTAACTAACTAACAGACACCCAGTTTGTTTCAGTAGGTAGGAACAGGAATTTCCTCTCGAATCCTTTGTGAGCTGGCAAGTGGCACTCAGTGCACCAGAAATCGCCAGAGACCAACCATGCAGCAAACCTGGTCCACAGCGTGGGGGCTTGGCCATTGGCAGCAAGATGCAACCATGAAGCCCCTCTACACTCCACTCCTTATGCTCGTAGCAAGACCCAACATTAGCTGCAGGAAGTATTCATATATACTTAAAGGAATTTTTATCAGTCTTTAAATGCGTCTACTCTCCTTTTTTCTCAATGTGTTTAAAGGCAAACAGCGGTTCCTGTTGACTTCTTGGCTTGTTTTTGTATTATTTTTGAAGACATCGCAGATATACTTGCAGTGAACTAATTTACTAATTTGTCTGATAAATTTTTACATGCCTGTTATAGAATAACTACTGAAAACTGCACCATAAATAACACAGATACAGTATCTGGCTAGATGAGAAGCTACACTCTGTATCTTCCCATATGCAAATATATGATTAGCACGCTAATAACAACGACACGTCACTGAGGTAACTCACAAAGTGTTTTGTCACATAAAGAAAGTGTGCGCCTTGTTTATTAAAGCCGCGTTTGCAAATAGCAATTAAGTCGAGGCCTTTGCCAGAGAACTTAAAACTAGTTCTCAGCAAACTGAAAATAGGTGAGCATCGTGGAAAAACAGTTTACTGGGACAGCAAAGGGAAGGGATACAACAACAGCAGCACTGGTAACAGGACACACAACACTGGGGATACACGATGCGGTTCTCACCCAACGACCGCACAGCTCAGACTGCACGCTCAGACCAGTCCTGAAGCTGGACTGTCCCCAAGCCATGCATCCTGGAGCCACCCCCCCCTCCCCGACTAGTCCCCCTTTATGCTGAGCATGATGTCACATGGTATGGAATACCCTCTTTGGCCAGTTTGGGTCACCTGTCCTGGCTGTGTCCCCTTCCAGCTTCTGGTGAAAATTCACCCTAACTTGCCAGGACAGTGGGGTAGTCTTAAACCAGGGCAGCATAGCAAGCCAAAGAATGTGTGACTTGGCCACCTCACCTGAAAAGTATTTAATCAGTTATAGCCACGTAACGTCTATTTCTGTATCAAAATTATTAATGATTAAACAATGCATTACTAACACCAACATTTGTAAAAATTCATTTACCCTCATTGCAATGGAGTTTCAAGGAATTTACTCTTTTACTGCTCATTTTTGAAGTCTAAACAGGACACTGGCAATAACGAACCAATTTCAGTCCAAGAGTTTGAAAAGCAGTCGAGACATCTGCCGTGGCCCTGGGGCTAGGTGCTCGCATCCTGCCCAGGACGTGCTCCACAACTGATGATGTTGCACATCCAAACGAACGCTCCCTCAAGCCAGGCATAATGCTGATCACCACAGCAGAAAACTGAGAGACATGATGGCTAAGCAAAATCTGGACAACTACAAAAATTATTTTTCAAACTAAAATAGCCAAGAAAATAGAAAAACATAGTAACTCGGTAGCTCCGCAAGTAGTACACTTAAAGGAAAAGGGCAGTTAAGAAATATTTAACCACAGCATAGGCTTTTATGGCTATTTTAGATATGAATCCTTACCATGTGTACAAGAAAAATCCATCCTACAGAGAGAGAGAGGAAGATTTAGGAGATAGCTGCTCTGTGTCCTACTGTACATTCAGAACCATAGCCATGTATCTGGGGTTCTGTGTACCCGACCACGCGCACGCAGCAGCTCTGCCTTGCGTCGTGCATGTCAGATTTACCACACAGGTCAGCAGCAATTCACCCTTGCAGATGCAGTGAGGTCAATGTGACCGGAGCCCATCAGATCGGCAGCCAGCGCCCAGTGGCCGTTTGCTCTGGGCTGTTGGATTTCCAGCCGTCCAGTCCAAGCTACTGCTCGCCCTACTTGCTGGGCATCCAGAAATGTGGCAGATGATAACAAAAAAGAAAAAGCACAGCAGTAACCATTGTGTAAAGCAACAGTCTACCAAGACTACAAGAAGCAGTGGAGCTGGCAGACGTGCCCGTTTTGTCTACATCTTTTTACTAGGCAGGTGCAATTGAAACAAAAACCGTGAAATCAAAGATGTCAAAAAGCAGGAAAGAAGAAACTGGTCAAATTCTATTAACGTGGGTGGAAATTAAATGCCTAGCTGCTGTACATGCCTTTGAAAATGTCTGACCTAAATTGAGAGAGAAAAGTCCTTTGCAAAACACACAGAATGCCAAATACAGATTTTCGATTCATCTATGAAAATAAAACAGATTATGTTACTATCAGAGAGAGTACGGTGAAGCTTCAACCCTCCCATAAACCCAGTTACATACATACATACATAAATAAATTCCTGACCTGCCAAATTTGTTTAGCTGATATAAACTGGTTTTTAAGATATTTCTATTACATGAGTAAACATCACTTCCTATATTTTTTGTCGATTGAATGTAAGGATTTAAAGAAGACAAATCAAGTTTATTTTAGATTCCTGAGGAAAAACAAACCCATCTGTCCTCACTCCTTCCCCGCTGTTTTACAGTGTTCACTATTAGTTATTTCCATAACACACCTACATTTATCCTTATCTGCAGGAGGAACATTTATCTCACAAATATTCCTGTCAAATGGCTCTAAAATGCCAGCAGATAAAACAAACAAACAAAAAAAGTTGATCCCCATAGAAATTAAATCTGTGTCATAGCAAAGGAGTTGAGATGGGATCTAACCCAGTGAGCCTAAAGCTGATCCCCTGGACACCTCTCACGCAGAATGACACAGCCTACATGGGAACAGACAGAAGAAGACGAGAAACAAGTGTAATGGGCAAAAGAGAAGTGTGACACCTGTTTTACTACATAATATCAGGCTTGTTATCATAACAGCGCTTCTGTAATAGCTCTTTGGTTGAAGATATCACAGCTGCTTGCTCTTTTCTTTTCCCCCTCACAAGTGGCATATGTAAAAGCTGAAGACCAGTGCTACCTGTAACAGATGGGCTGTCCCAGTGCGGGAAGTCCTCGGCACTGAAAGATTTCTCTTCATTGTCACCGGCGCAGCGGTGGCTCTTGCAGGCTGGTGCTTACAGTCCCTCAGCCCAGGGGAAGGCCTCAGCCAAACTCCTCTGGAAGTCGGTTCTGTGGGCACCCTCTCCCAGCGTCTTTGTAAATCACAGCAAAGTAAAGCCACCAAGAGATCAGCAGCATTAGATGTCGCAGGGGGCATCTCTATGTGGGCAGCAGTTTAAGCAGCCACACATTTTGCAAGAAAACGCTTCACTAAATTTTAATAAATCTTACAAAAAGTGTATTAACAAATCACAAGGGCTTAAGCCAGCAGAGCTGATGGAAAGCCGTATTTACTGAGCCTCAAAATATAACTGCAGAGGATGCTTCCCTGGGAAGTTTCATGGTGGAGTGATTTTACCTCTCCTACAACTGTCATATGCGGCAGTATGAGCAGATATACGTACGGGAAGCCTTTCCAAACCCCTTTCTACGTAGGCGGGAGCTCCACCCCACATTTACAAACGATCCTGTATTGTGAACTTCCACTGACAAAATAATATAATGCACTGTCATAACGACGGCTTTACATAGTTATTTCCAGGACAGCAGTAGTTTACAACACAATTTCACTTGTGCTTTTGCCTTCCATCGCAGGACTTCAGCTCTAGTCCCCCTCATTTCCACTGACACCGCCGCTGTTCACGCCGCATGCAGATGGTTGAGGTGCGAGCGCAGCGTATTAGCATCCCAATAAAAAAGTCAGGACAGCAGCAATGGATTTGGTAATTTTATTTCTCAAAAGCTGCTTACTGCACGTCTCGCCTCCACAGCATGCAAGCCTCCCAGGCACATCTCTCCGAACGCGCGTTTCCACATCAGTGGATTTGGTGAATATTTCAAGACAGTTTTGTTTAATGTAGCACTGAGCTGTGCTGTTTCATTAGTCTCAATGACAACGTCTCAACTTACCTGAGCCGCAAGGTTCACGTTTCTCTGCAGTGACAGTTTGAACACAATTTAGCTTGTGCTCAGGATAATCACAAATCCCATCTGTCTTTGCCTCAAGAAAGACAAGGGCTCTTCTGGGGAGGATCCTGTGTTGTTTTATCTGCTAAAACTTGGTCTCACGGTACCGATTCAAGGTAGACGAGACACGAGGAGGCAGCTGGGCCGGGCAGGGAGTCCCACGCTACGCCCACACCACCCGCCATGCTCCCACCAGTGTCCTCCCGTGGAGCGGCAACACGGATGAGAGACAAGATTGGCATCGGTCCCCTCTCCACGGCTGCTCACACCCAGCGGTGGAGGCACAACCGCGGACCTCAAGCTGTTCCTTGTGTCTTCCCAGTAAATAAACTGTCTGCTCAAGGCAGCTTTGGCATGAAATAGCTGGGAGGTTGTCGATGGAAATCTCCACCAGAGTGGTGTGAATGCGCTGGCACGACATGTGCTGGGGAGAGAAACCCCGGGCACACAAGTCAGGGGCAGCGAAGCGAAGGAATGCCTCGCATCGTAAGGGATGGCAAGAAATTAGGACTTTTCGCTACGGCTTTCTCAACAACTATTCTCATTACTTCTAACAGCCTGCCTACAGGAGCTGTTGGACAGATGAGGGGCATTTAGATTCTGCCTCTGCCTCTTCTATTTGAAGAAAAAGCATTTGAATGAGCCTTGAATGTATCCTGAATTTCATGGTAAGTACTTCTTCTGTTATAATGCCTACTCTACTTGGAAAAGATAAATAAGTTTAACTAAAGTTGAACATACATTTGCTTTCTATTTGGCTTTATTCTGAAATCACAGTAGTCCCTATAATACCAATTCTGAGCACAAAGATATATAAATTGTTTACTTAATTCTCCCTTCTATTTGCTTTGATTTATTTAAAAACAAAAACATGCAACATCCTTAACATTCTCACCATAAGCAAACACAGACAAACAGCTTGCCTCAAACTTGAATTAAGTCCTATTTAAAGCACACCACAAGGCTAATTTCTAGTACTGGCAGCACAGTGATACTGATAACCACATTATGCTAGTGAGCCCAACTGTGGCTTCCAGAGAAAACAAAACAGATGAGGAAAAATGCATCTACTTCTGAATAGAAGTCTTCATATTATTGCTCAGGCATATTTAATGAGCATCACGGTACATGCATTTGCAGATGTACACATTGTTGGCATTAACATTATCCCCACCAAAATCTTTACCTCTGAAAAGATAAATGCTATGATACTTCACCTTGCACTAAAAATGCCTTCTAAATTAAACACACAAAAATTATATCAAATTTCATTTGCTTTACTTCATTCTTCCATACTTCTTGTAGCCTGCAAAACCACAGGACAATTCCATATAACCCTCTAAGGATTTCCCACCGACATGTAACATCACAAAGTAATGAGTCACCTTTGAGTAAAATTCTACAATTTAACCCAGACTGCAGTGGACAGAAGCCTGGACAACCTGCTCCACAAACAGCCAGCAGTGCAATTTTCCGGGACCGAGATAACACCTTGTCCGTGTTTGCTCCTGCTAACATGGCCATCCCTCAGCCATTCCATCCCCAGCACATAATTGCTGAAGTGGTTTGAATGTACCTTTCATTAAGGATCTCATATCTTACTCCTTCAAGTTTGAAAAACACTATTTGAAATGAAAAGTACCTCAAAGTACACTAAATTAAACCTTCACAAAGCTCAAGGTCTACAGCAGCAGCAGACCAGATGGTCAACAAAATAAAATACAGCCTGCCAACAGCAGAGAGTTACTTCCACATATGGTAGCACAGTGGCTACAAATCTCCATTGACAACATAAAAAAAAAACCCCTCTTGCACCTTTGACCTGGAATGAAAACCATGGCTTCATTAACCTTGATCAGTAAAAGGGTGGTCGCACACATCTCTGCTGATACACGTCCTCCGTGTTTAAAATGTCTGTTGAAACTAGTGACAACTTAAATATGCTTTTTTTTTGCTCTTAAAGCTATAAAAAGTTACAGAAATTGAGGCCCAGTGACATCAGTCTCTCTTTCCATTTCATGCTGAGAACAGCAAAAGGAGTGTCCATTGCAGATCCTTGAATAAATGCTGAGATTGGATTGTCAGGACAAAACCACAGCCAAATCAAGAGAAAAGCACAGAAAATTAGCTTACCATTGCAAAAGCTGGTCTTTCTCCAGCAACAAACATTATCTGCAAGTTATTTTTAATAAGTTTAAAGGACCTTGTCACTGATCTGGTTTAGAAAGGCTCGCAAAGCTACCTCGGCATGCTGAAAGGTGGTGAATATGGGGACAGAGCAGGCAAAGGGACCGGGGGGAGCCAAGGAGGCAACTTCTGCGACGGACTTTACCACTGAAGAAATTGTAAGATGGAAACACACCCTCGCAAGGGATTAACTGAGGCCGTGACACAGGACAAAACCGCACCACAGTCCTTTCAGACCTGGCAGGACAGCAAACAGAAACTGAGGTTTTTAACATTGCAAAGTAATCAAAAGTAGAGTTTCCCAGTACACAGCTCAAGGGCTGTTGCCACTGCCCGGGCGAAAGGGGACAGACGGTGCCGAGGAGCCAGGAGCCAGGTCCCAGGGACCCAAAGCCCCTTTCCCAAGCATCCACAACCTGTTACCGTACTGAGCACAGAGCTCCCCTGGATGCCTAATTTAAGCACATTAGGGCTCCCTGAGTGTTAGTAACGTTACGTGCTTTCCCTAGAGGCAGGCGACATGAGGATTTACCCCCAGTTAATGACTGCAGCATACCCACAAGTCCCCGGAGAGCACTGTTCCCATGACTAAATTGGGAAAATCAGGTACTAAGACTCACCAACAGGGTGAATGAGTTTGTGTAACTCACGTGAAATGCTGAAGGTAATGCCCCAACAGTCACCTGTTACGGTGCCTATTATTTTAGTAAATTTAGAGAGCAGAGAACTGCCCTGACTTCTGCTTTTTAGTAGAAATAAATACCAGTATATGGTAAGGGTTTGCTCATTTCTCATCTCCGTCTTCGTCTTACAAGTCGCAGTGAACTCCTGACTAATTGCAGCGGTGACCATTTACAGTAGACACTAAAAAAACGTTGTTCACCTTTCAAACTCTAATTAACGCTCCACCAACTCCCAGGTCCAAAGGTACCAGAAATTAAGGGCTATGTCAAAGCATCAGAGAAACAAAGAGGATCAGAGAACAAGCTGCAACAGCGAGCGTAGGATTTGGTAGTATTCAGCACCGTCCTGCTTCTCGCATCTATTTAAAGAGGGTAGGAATTCAACACTGCGTCATGGCTGGAAGAATAAAACACCTTACTCCTTAACCCCAGGCACACGTGCGGCACGCGTTGTGTTCGTACAACCGCAATTCCATTAGCCTTACCCAAAGTGTCATCAATTTGCTGCAAAACTGCGGCTGCTGAAGCGCACCGTGGGCCGCAAACAGAGCAGGCAGGCCTTCTCCCTCGAGACCGCACGTATGCCCATCTGCGTATTTCCAGCGACACATCTAACTTCACACCGGAATTTGTAACACTATTCCCAGGGAATCCAGAGCAGCCTGTAGACAATACACGTGGCAACAGAAGCGGAGATCTGAAGTCTTCGCTGCTTCCTAAAAACACTCTGCGACAGACTTCTAGAAAGCTGTGGTTGCATAAATCAAAGGAAAAAACATTCCTCTAGTGTCTGCTGTTTCTCTGCTTTTTGAGCCTATTTCTGAAAAGCAAATTTCCCTAGAGAAAAAAGAAAAAAAAAAGTAAAACTAAGACTATTTCAGAGAAGGCTCATTTTGAACCACGTGTCCACCTTTTTTTCCCCACTTTTCCCTGTATTTCACTTCTTCAACCATGAGCAGCAAAACCATAGAAAAGTGTTATGCTAAAAGCTGCAAACATGAAGGCATCTTCACAGAATCTCCCCTTGAGAAGAAAGTAAAGTCACATTAACTTCACAGCCACGGCAACTGAGGGAAGGGGAAATCAAGTGAGTGACCTGGCACAGCTGGAATGGTTCAGACTCACTACTGCACTATGTCGAGTAATACTTTTTTACAGAATATCCTACCAACAAGGGGCTTTGCAGACAAAACCAGGATGCTAGCTTTCAGGAGTTTGGGGTCTGAGTTACATGAAAAAAATGGCAATGATAATGTACCTGTGGATGCCCTAAGCACTAGAGAGCAGGTGAGCAGAGCCAGCAGCGCAGCCAGCAGAAGACACACCGTGTTATGGCTCTGGAGAACCATATTAGGTGCGTTTCTTAATCATTCAAATGGGCCTGTTTTAACCTTGTCTCAGAACGAGGTTTCACATGCTCTTTAACTGTGTTTTTCTTGAGAGAGCCCAAATGAGGCAGCTAAAGCCAACTTTTAGAAACAGCACAGAAGACAACACAATTTTGAGTGCAGATGCATCTTCCTTACTACTGGCCAAAGATCTTCCAGAGAAAACAGAAAGTAGTCTAGGAAACTATCAGTAATAAACATTCAGGCAAGGTTCTCAAAGTTGATGCAAGGCTATGGATCTTTTTTTTCTCAGCCTAAGAAGAAGTCGGAGAAGGGAAACAACAGAAGGCAGCTGCACCAGGTGGTTTTGGTGTCCCTGCTCCTCCAGGTCTCTTCTCACTCCTTCCTTCCCCTTGGACAACCTGCTCCCTTCCCACATTAAATTCTGTCTCCATTTGAAGCTGAAGGCCTCCACTTTCAATTCACCCTTAGGCAGGGGGAGGCAAACAGAGCTGGTTGGGGTCCCAGGAACATGTATTCCAGCAGCCCCATGTGATGGATGGCATTATCCCAGCTCACATCCTACCCACACACTGAGTTCACCCACCCTAAAGCCATGGTGAGAAACAACCACTTGCCACACAACTTCCCAAGGTTGCTTTTGCTGTTGGGCACACGTAAAACCTACGTGCACGTGTGAAAGTAATAATTCATGACTTCATAAAAGAGTACTCATTAAAAACCAACATATTATTGAAGTCCAATGAAGTCTCTGGCTTTATAGGGTGAAATTTGGTACAGAAGCTAACTGAACGTGTTCTATAAACACCACAAATGGATTAGTGTCGGTATATTTTGTTTAACACTTGTTAAATGACCTCGAGCACTCCTACCTTATACCAACATCCATGAAGAGTGAAAGTCTCTTTTTAAAAACAGCTGTTGTCAAAGTATGTCTATTTAGAAATAAAATTACCCAGTCAGTGCTTCTTTTGAACCCTCAGGCTAGTAAGACCTGGTAGAGTATTAGTTAAACATACATATATAAAAAAATCTGTTAAGAGACTTTCACCTTCACTTAATTCTCCAGATTCAGGGTCTACTATGAACCTGATGGAAACTCCCTCCCACAAAAATACTCTTTTTTTAATGCAGCATTCTGAAAATGCTTCTCAAGTGCTGATACCATTTAATGTCAAACAGAAATGCGTACAGAAATGGTTCGTAAAGTATCATTACAATGGAGTTCCACGGTTTGTAGCCATCCTGTTAATGTGAACAGTATGACAAACGAATGCATTTCTTTTCTAAAAAGTAATATAATGGCCATCAGATTTCCAGGATTCTCCATATTCACCATTCTTCCTCTTTTACTGAATTAAGAGCGCATTCTTGAACTGAATTAAACCCAGAGCTTTTATACAAATTAATTTGAAACTCAAGAATGGAATTGTCTTTTGCCATCCATTAGCATGCTTCCGTTACACGTGAAAAATGCTCTCCGAATTTCCATTAAGGAACTTGAGAATTTATCCTCTGTGCAGGGGCTGACATGTAGCCCACCTATAACTGCGGACAAGTGGAAGCCCATTAGCGGTTACTTTCATCATCCATGAGATCAGCTGTGGGGAGATCACAGAGAGCAGGAAGAAAAATGACACAAAGGAGAAAAAATACAATCGTTTGTAAAATATTCTCTTTTATGTCATACTATACCCACTAAATAATTAATTACAAATACATCATCTGCTGTTAAAAGAAAAAAAAGGGGGGGGGGATCAATGAAAAGCTCAGAAATTTAGTTAATAAAAAAAGTACAAGAAGGACTGCTGTTCAAAAGCACCCAGGTTAAATGCTGAAGAAAGCACCGCCAGCAGCAATCGCCTGCAGGCATCCCATGCGTGATTAGTGACTCGGTGCCACAGAAACGCTATGTTGAAGAAACCCTCTGACCTGAGGATCTTGACACCAGGAGCTAATTGCAAACGATGTAATCATCCGTTCCAGATGGCTCTGTAACGTAAAGCCACACTGGCTGTGCCCAGTTTTCCACAGCAATAGCACCATACAGGTCAGGAGGAGTCTGCATTAATTATTCCCCACTGTCACCATCACCCAAAATTCCTAATGGTTTTTGGATTCTATCTGTAAATAAAAATTTCCATTAAAATGCCTCAGAGGAAACACCTTTCCTCTAGTTGGAGATGTGAATTACAGATAAATACCCTGCTTGTTAACGTGATTTTATGTGAATACAAAATGAGGTTTTCAAAAACTACAGCACATAAAATATGAATGTCTTTTTTTTCTAGGAGGAAAAAACCCCCACACCATTGCTGTGGAAGAACCGCTCTCCTTTACCCCCTCCCCAGCTATGGCACAGACAGGCAATGTGTGTTTTCGACATTCCACGTTGCCGCAGACTGATCTCTTCCCCAGTACGTGCGAGACAGCTGATAACTCGCTACCTGAAAGGCAACTGTATGGGTAGAAAACCACCCGAAAAGGGGAAATGGCTCAGACAAGAGAGTTCACAGTGGTTAACCTCCTGGAACACATTAGCTACACCAACTCCCAGTTGCCCAGACTAAACAACCCTGAAAACCTCTTGATTTTATTCACTAACAGGAAATGATTCAGATACAGTTCTGCAAAGGCAGTCAACAAGAAGAGGTAAATTATGCACGCTCGCTGTGCTACATTTTACTATGAAACAATCGGGTATGAAAGTTATTTGGCTCTGGTGTGATTTTTTTCTTCCTTCTTTTTAGTGTTTTGCCCTCAGTTGGCATATCTAAAATCTAAATTGTGATGCTTTTATCTTAGAGCTCAATACACAACACTTCATTATTTTTTTAAAACACACATATCCTACAGACTCCTAACAGAGCAGTGCATCGCCAGGTGTGAGAGAGAAACAGAAACTGGCGTCCCTGACAAAGAATGGTGCCTGCATATAAATAATAATGAAAACCAAAGTGCTCTCAGGTCTGTGGCTACGAACAGAGAGACTGTGTTTCCTTTAAAGCTTGCTTTTCACAAGAGATATTTACTTACTAACATAAATGTTACACACACATCACCAAACCAGCACATAAAAGGATCACGGTCTTTCCCGGCTCCACAACTCATCCCAACTACTCCGCGACGCACAGCGATAGTCACACACCACCCCCTGCCCCCAGCCCCTGTC
The DNA here is from genome assembly GCA_013399095.1 of Psophia crepitans. Taxonomy (NCBI): domain Eukaryota; kingdom Metazoa; phylum Chordata; class Aves; order Gruiformes; family Psophiidae; genus Psophia; species Psophia crepitans. The sequence goes on along the minus strand of VWZZ01002324.1, from coordinate 37,661 downwards.
GAACGGCACAGTGCCAGCAGCAGCAGAGCAGTCCTGTTACCTGAAAATTAAGTCAGCCTCCTTCCTCCGGCATGTATTTGTACAAATGAAACAGCCAGCCTTCAGGCAGCGCTTCGTGACAAAGCAGAGTTCACAGAGTTCATACATTTTGCTAAATTTTAACTATATTAGCCCTATATATACACATAGATACTTAACAGCCACAGGCAGAGGAATGACATTTGGGATAAGACGCCAGCATTCTTTCACGCTTTGCTGGTCAAACACCACCTTGTATGTTGCCTTCTCACTATCAGACACCTGGAGCACTGCTGCGATCAAGGACGAACTATAGACCCAACAGCCTGTCCCTACCATCAGCTCCAGACTTTGTTGGTGCAGACTACTGGCAATTATTTCCCATCTTCCCTATTAGAAACAAACAAACAAAAAATCTAAGTCCTAAGGGGCCTAGTAAAACCTCTTCATGGCCCATCACTGTTCAGGTTTTAAGTAAGAGCTGCAACCAAATACATAAGCCCCATGCAGCCAGGCAGAACCTGCGTTCAGGATAGCTCTTCTCCTGTGGCAACTCCTGGACCTCTTCATGCCAGCAAAGACCTACCTAAAGAAGGGTAGGAGGGGTCTCATTGAGCAATTTGTCCTCAACCCAATTCCATGGGCTACAAAAGGGTAAGAAAGCAGCAATTCGCCTAGTCATGTCCTGAGGCTTGCTGGGAACTGGCCACTCTTCAAAGTCAAGGAAGAAGGCACCTCACAAAATGCCAGCGAGTGCCAATTTTAAAATATGGGGTTTGTAATATCCGGATTCCTGCAGCAGCTGGAGGGAGGGTGTGGAGCAGGGTGCAGCACAGCACACTCTGAGGCTAAAACCCCTGGCATGCTGGGCTGACGTACTTTGTTCCCATGCTCACATCAAATGGATTCCCATTTGGGAGAGATGCTTTCCTGTATATCTGGATGTACTGTATTTCCTAGGATATCCTAGGAATTTTACCAACATTTTCCTATGCTATTCTAGGGGTCTATAAACACTAGCAGAGCCCTTCCTGGTTTTTCTGTTTTCTTCAAGTTTAGGGCTTACATTTATAAAAAAATGCTGGTAAGTGACTTGTAGACTTTGCTGAATCTGGCCATGGGTAGGCAGGTAGTTCCTGGATCTTTCCAGAATGACCTTTGTTTTTGTTCAGTTGTCTCCCATAAGAGGAGTCTGAAGGTGATAGTGGTCTCATTTATCTATATAGCATCGGGAACCAGAGTCCGAGAGCTCTCTGCTGCCTTATCCAACCTGTAAGAGCAAGAAGAGGGTCATGTGAATTAGTAGAAGGCACCAGAAGTGACAAGGACCCTTGCAGGTTGCGGTATCAGTGTCATCCCTGAAGAAGAAACAATCTGTGAGACCATCCAATGCACTGTGTGCACCAAGGCACTCTCCAGTAAGAGGGAAGCAACAGCTAGCTAGGATTATTACGCATTGCACATCCCACAAGAGAATTTCTAAGTCATCTGGTTAAAGCAAGATTTTGGTTTGGGACCTTCTTCTAAAAATGACCATGACTTGGCTTGAAACACCATACCAGGAGGCCAGGAGGCATGTATGACCACAGCTAAACATGCCTGTGAATACTGGGACCTGCAGTGAACAGCATAACTGGGCAGAGAGGGAGGAACCACTGCAGGGTCACGCATAGTTTAGCCAGTCTCAGGGAGAGATGCGTTAGCAACCTGCAAACTGGACAGGGGATGTGGCAGCAGCAGCTCGAGCAAATGCTGGCATGTCTGAATGGCTGGTGTCTGGTACAGGCTTGTTCCCTGCTTGCACAGGAGATGAGAAATGAAATTCAGTGAAAGGCACTCCCCAGAGATGGGGGGACTAGGATGATGCTGCAGATATTTAGTTTGCCAGGATAACGCCAGCCTTCCACCTCTTTCACTGCCTCCACGTGATAGCAGCACAGTAAGGGGCTTGGGACCAGGACACATGCCAAGCTGGTGACAGCCTCAAGTGTGTAGAAATGAATGATGACTGCCTTTGGGGGGATTACTGCTGGGCTGCTCCTAAATGAGGTATGTTATTAAAACAGCAGACCCTTTAAGTCCCACGGTCTGCTCCTTGCCTTTCCCCTGCACATCAAGAACAATCCTCCTGTTCATCATCTTCCACCTGTTGCCAGCTGTAAAAGTTTACTGTTCCTATTTCTAACACAATCCTAACGTAAGCACAGACAGTAAAAACCACAGTGCTAAAACCGTTCCTCTATTCCTACATTTGTTTCAGACTGGAATTCACACAATTTGCTAACAATTTGCTTTATGGGACTTACCAGTCCTGCAGGGCTCACAAGATTCATTAAACCTCAAACTCAAGAGTATACTTACTTCTGAATTCTGCAATGCTTATGTTGTCCTATAAATCGCTGACTCCATTCCCTGGCTGCTCATCCGGAGCCAGGATTTTCACACCTGCAGCACTTAGGATTTCAAGGCACATCTACTGCAATTGTTACTGGGGGATCAGAGAATCATAGATTCTATGGTTTGGGATGGAAGGGACCTCAAAGATCACCTAGTTCCAACCCCCCTGCCATGGGCAGGGACACCCTGCACTAGATCAGGTTGTGCTACCCAGGTTGGGATGGTTTACCAAGGCAAAGACGATGCACGGGTGAAAGAGAAGCTTTGACTTTTTTTTTTTTCCCTGTAAACACAGCAATCCTGTCATTTTGCTAGATGGAGAACCTGGTAGGGGAAATCACCTTGTTGATATTTAAGAATAACCTTTATACCTTCCAACCAGAACTTTGACTTCATACCTCCATTTCTTATGAATATTTCAGGAAGGAGGCCATATATAATTTAAGACACTTGTGACACTTGTAATGCTCATCCTCCTTGCAATAGCTGACAAAGAGCAGTAACCCTGAAATTACATTTTATAGTCCTGCTTCTTCCCAACTCCTTCAGCTCCTCTCTTATGAATTAGTCAAGTGGAAGGCTTCAGCCATGTTCTTAAACAATTCCTGAGAGGAGGACGCAAGCCACAGCAGCCCACGTTGCCTCGTGCTAAATAGATGCAGACAGGCACAGCCTGAACAGGGTTCAGTAGCTACTCAGAGGAAATTATCTCTAACCTCAAGTCAGCCCTTCATTTCTGCAGAGGACACATCAGACACCTGTTTAATTGAGAACACGCTGCTAGAGTTAACCACAGGCAAAACTGCTGTAACCGAGATTAAAACAAGTATGCATTTAAAGCCGCTGCTGCACTGGGGCCTTGAGTACCTCACTTGGGAATGGGGAATTATCATCAGAATACCTGCATCTGTAATAGGCCGCTGGGAACTGCTTTCAAAATTGCTTCTGAAATACTCTGTTTTCAACATCCTATTATCAACTCTACTTGGGAAGCAATGGATTTAATTTAGAGAAACATTTCAGCAAAACAGATGGGCTGCGTGTCACTTCTGGGCTCCTTCAAGACCTGTTTCCTTCCTGCATTTTGAGAAAACTCGCCAATACCGAAGGGAACAATAGTTATGAACCCCATATGCTTTGAATACATAAAACACCTATATTCGAGTCCTAAAGCTGCTTGGCAAGCCTTTCTTACTTCTGTTTCTGAAGGAAACTAGGCTGTAAGACTTTGTGACCTCTTTGTTTATCATATTCATCCATTCAATACTACGACAAAGTGACTGCTTTCTTTGATGGCTTGTGATGAGCCTTGCCAAGTTAAATAAAGGGCTCCCTGCTATTAATCTGCTCCGCTGAGGTCTCTTATTTGGCTGAACCTGTTTGTCAAACAACTATAATAGCTATAAATACTTCAGATTAACTCACAATAGCCCCAAAGCAAAGACAAGCTATAAATTTTTAGGACAGGTGACAATTTCCAAAGTTTGAACAAAAAGTAAGTCTCTCACAGCAAAGTGTCTGGAGCGATGGCTGCACTTCCCAGCTCTGCTTCCAGTTGCTGATAGCACAGATATGAACATTAACAAGCACATCCAATCAAGAAACTAGTCAAAAACGTCTTCTACAGATTAACAAAGGGACATGCAATTCCTAACAATGCAAGAGCAATGGGTCTACAGTTTTAAGGACTGCTGACTTCTGAACCATTGTCTTCACTGCCATGACCTGGCACAGCTTCTGTTGCACTGATGTATTGTTCAGTATCTCTGTTCATTTTCCTGGGCAACCAGTGGCCCTGCTTGAGAGGGGGGTTGAACCAGATGTCCCCCAGAGGTCCCTGCCAACCTCAACCAGTCTGGGATTTACAAGGATACACAAGGATATATTTATTCTTCATTCATTCTCAGACCCGGATCCTCCAACACAACCCAAGAGGCAGGTTGGCTGCTTTTCTGGTGCTTTTTCAGTACTTCTTTCCAGGTACTTGTTAAGGATCCTTTTGGCTGTTTCCATCCTACCAAGTGTGTGTGTTCCTCAATGCACCCAAGAGTTCTGGTCCCCCAGGACACAACCTGCCTGGGCTGAAAATCCAGGGCACATCACCTCCTCCTTCTGACCCTTCATACAAATGCACCTGATAAGAAGTATTCAATGTGGATAACCCTATCGTTTATTATTAACTCATTTAGAATGCCTTAGAGCATTAAATAAGCCAATAGTAGAAGATAATTTTAGAAATCTTAATAATATACATTGCAGCTTAGCAAAGCTATGTGTAGAAGTTACAGTCTGTGTATGTCCAGCTTGGCTTTAATTACTTCAGTGAAAATGAGACAATCAACATATGATTCAGAAGAAAGAAATGAGCCAGGGCCTTTCCACTGGCAAAGATTAGAAAGTCGGATTGGTCACAAACAGCCTAGGGAGAGATTTGCGTGCCTTGTACAGAAGGAGCAATAGACTGTGCATATTAGCTACAGATGAATTTGTTTGTCTTAGCAGACAAACAATTTCTTATCAGTAACATTGGTTATTTTTAAGGTTAAAATAGCAATGGTTTACACTGAAATAAAACAACAAAATGAAGGTTTCACTCTGAGGCAATGGGTTGAAGTGAGAGCAACATTTTCTTCTTAACAGACTGACCACTTGCTCTCAATCTTCAAAGAAGAATACAACTCGAATCAAAACATTTATATTCCTCCTCCTTTACTTTCCTTCTTGGAACAGGAGCTGCTTTGCCAGCCAGCGGTTAGCAGATGATGTGGCTCCTTTGGATCTGTATTGCTGACATACATGGGATTTAAGAGCTACTAGTCCAGCAAAGAACTTCTGGGTGGTAAGTCCTAACCCTTTCAGAGGGACAAGTGACAACCTCATCAAGAGCACCACCAAAGGAAACCTGAGAAAGCTGCAGCAGCATTGGGATTTACTCCCTCCTGCCTCTTCTGGGAGGATTTCAACAGGAGAGGGCGGTGCAGGCACAAGTGAACATCTCCCAAGAAATAATTACAGTGTCCTTAATCATAGGTTTCAGTGAGAGAAACTACCTTGGTGTCTGTCCCTTCTTCTGGGTTCTCTGAAGGACTGCATACTCCATGGGTGGAGTTTACTCTGTACAAGTACTGATTTACAGCAAAGTTGCATTTTTACTAAAACTGTCCTATATACAACAACATCTGTTGGAGGAAAGAAACAGATTATTTTCTTTTAGGGTTTCTCCTTTTCCATTCAAATTCATAGAAACAAGTTTTCAGGGAAATTTGCAGGAGCCCACAGGAAATAGATGGAGCTTTGACACAAACTCTTATCTTGCCTTCCCCCCACCCTCGGTCTATTCATCAATTCTTTAACACTGGCAATAATCTCCTGTATCATGGATAAATTAAATGTACCAAATGGCTGCTATTTTGTAAGCCTACTAAATATGTCCTATTTTTCCATGGCAGATGTATTGAAGACCATCAGTTTCCCACATCAGACAAACATAAGGAGAACTCCTCTGTATATTATGTGCTGCAGCGGTCACCAAAAAGGAGGATCACATCTCAAGTCCTCAGATGTTCCTCAGAAAAACAGAGTGGTTTCTCATTCAAGCCTTCCATGAGGGCCAGGGGAGAAATGGTTTTATAAAAAAATTACATTAAGGTTAGCAGAGGTAGTGTCATGATTTCCATGTTTTCCATCTTCTCCAGATATGGTATGATTTCTTCTAACAATACAGAACAAAGTACTCTATAGCAAGAGAAGTAAATTGAGGCCGTGCTTCATCTTTTGCCTTTGCCAACACAACGGAACTGTCAGTAATATAACCTTGAATATGTTCATTTTCACCCTTTAACCCTTTGAGTCTTGTAAATATAAGCAGTCTTTTTGTCTCACGGGGGAGAAAATGCATTTTAAACTCCCGAAACAAAGGAGAACAGAAATTTTAATTAAAGTTTTCCTTGTACACATGCATGGATAACCCTCCCTTCAGCAAAGAAAAGCCCTTTTAAAAATTAAAGTTATCATGCTGAAATAATTAACATAACTCCTGGGAAAAATGCATAATCTTTGCATATCAAATGCCAAAATGACTAAGTGAACTATGTTTAATAAATATTATGCTTCCCTTTGAGTTCCTACAGTCAGTTAATCATGTACTGATAGGTGAAAAACATTTTTAGCTAAGCGCTAAGTATTGCAACTTAAGCATTTTGAGTGGCGTCCTAGGCTGTGGGGGTCCCTGAAGGCCTCAAATCTCCCCTCCTCAGGACGCGAGCCAGCGGGAATAACTTGGAAAAGACCACGACTCTCGGATCAACAGCGCTTTTCCACAGCTGCCAAGCTGTGTGCTGTCCTGCTGCTCTAAGGTGAATCACTGAGCACATTCATCTGCGCTGGCGAGGGGGCGGCATGCCTGCGCTGCTGCCTGCGCTGCTGCCTGCAGCTCGCTGGTACTGATTTGTGTTCTGTCCTGGAGCAGGGGAGGCATTTTTAGTGGGTGCTGGGTTGGCTGAATGTTCATACTGCTGATTCCCGCTGAACTAGCACCCATCCGTTATTTGCCGTGACCCCAGAGCTTGGCCATGGCTGATTCCTTATGCCAAGGTACCAATATTTTGGTGTGCAGGGGAGAGAATTTACAAACAGAAATTCAGAAAATGCTAGGGTCTATACCTGTATTTTTGAGGGACATGTTTTCATGTCGGACTCTTTATGAGGCTCACTTAAAATCAAATCTCGGTCTCTCTCAGTACCCAAAAGGCTGTAGCAAAAATTGTTAATGTCATTATTTGTTTCGCACGCTTGGCAAGAAGATTTAAATGACACTCCAAAAGAAAAACTTGACCACAAAGTTACCGTAGGTGTGTGACTCTGCATAGGTGAAGGGAAGACTCAAAAGTAAGATTTCGTTCAGTCTCGTATGTTTGTCACCACTCCTCCACGCTGGAATTAGCTACGTCCAGCCCTTGATTCACAATATATGTAACCACGATCAAAGGATGCAAAGCCCTTCAGCCCAGTTAGGGGACATGGTGATCCAAGGCATCCACCTATCCCTAAGGTCACCTCCCAAAATTCAAGGTGCACTTGCATCCCAGCTGCAATGGTCCTCAGCAATAACTATACTTCCTCTGGGAAGTCTTTTACCATCGGAGACTGGCCTGGTCTAGCCAGTCACCTTAAGAAGACACGTCACCTTTAGAAAAATAAAAAATGAAAGTTATGAGCACAGTTGTGTCATTCAGCAGCTAAGTACACAGCAGCTGTATTTAAAAGTAGCCACTACCATCCAGTAAAAACAAATTAATTATTTAGATACATTTATAGGCTTTATAGGGCAACTAAAGCCAAAGCTAGTTAATTGAAATCCTGATAACAGATTGAAGCCTGCATTAGGTCCTATACTGTGAAATGCAAAGTCTTTATTAAATAAAGCCATTAAGGAGGATGATAATCCCTGTGGCCTTAAATATGAATAAGGTGCAATGTAAATAATAAAAGGCAAAAATCCAATTTTCATGCAGTGAACTTTCAAATACTGCGCTGTTTCCATTAAATTACCTTTTATTCAACATACTGTAATGGCACTGAGGGCACATCAGGCTTCCTTGTAATACAATTATTGTTCAGCATAAAAACTGGTTTTTAACTTGAAACAGAAATGTGAAATATTTTATTTGGCTTCTCTCATATGTCAAATGACATGAAAATTGAGAATAAAATCTTCATAGATGCAACAAAAGAGAAAATAAGCAAAGGAAAAATAAACACATGCAAACAAAAAAGACTCAGAATGTGAAGACAAAAGAAAGAAACAGGGTACATAATAGTAGTTTTCCAGTTAATTTTACAGCAATTTAATACTAGGAAATAGAACAGGAAAATAATTTCAGTAACTAAAGTAACTAAACCTGGATATTGGCCAAATGGAGCTGTAGCACACAGTAAAGGAGGCGAAACTCATCAAAGCTCTTTAACCAGAACAAAATCTGGTGTGAAATGTCTGTCGCGCTCCTTCCAAACACAAGGGTGATGACAAGAGCTTGAGCACATCAAATGCCACAACAGCACAGTGCTCAAGCTGGGGGGCGTGCGATCACTCCCTGGCTCTGTTCCGGTACTGGGCTGCTTTGGACATGCTTTAACTTCTCATCTATAAAGGGAGCACCGATATTTACTATTTTCTGTACAGCATTCTATGAAGTTAAGAAACATTAACTAAATGTAGCTCTATTTATTAAAGAACTGGAAACTGTAACATAAGGTCAAGAATTTACTGTTATTGTTCAGAAACAGAATATGCCTATTGGGAAATTTAAACAATCCGTTAAGGATGAGACTATACCTGCTATGGGTGTCAAACAATTTTTCCACTACAAACCTTTCTGCACATCAGAAGAATTCCTCCAGTAAAGCTGTGATGAAATAAAGAGAATGACTCTATAGTTATTCAATTCTATATTTAATTTGGAAGCATTATACCTAAAGAAACTCTTCAGCACGAAAATGCAATTTTCCTTACAGCATCTTCACTGTATCAAGATGTCTGAAGACTCAACAGTAGAGATCTGAACTCCTGTTAACCTCTCAAAAGGTATGCATTTCACAGTATTGACTTTTTGCTATCTGTATCTGTGTCTGCCACATCTTGTCTTCTGTACCCATTCCCTGGTCATAGAGTCACAGAATCACGGAATGGTTTGGGCTGGAAGGGACCTTCAAAGATCATCTAGTCCAACCCCCCTGCCATGGGCAGGGACATCTTTCACTAGATCAGGTTGCTCAAAGCCCCATTCAACCTGGCCTTGAACACTTCCAATGATACAATTTCTTTGGGAAACCTGTTCCAGCATCTCACCATCTCCACTGTAAACAATTTCTTCCTTGCATCTAGTCTAAATCTACCCTCTTTCAGGTTAAAGCTGTTACCCCTTGTCCTATCATTACAGGCCCTAGTAAGAAGTCTCTCTCCATCATTCTTATAAGGCCCATGTAAGTACTAGAAGTCTGCAATAAGGTCTCCCTAGAGCCTTCTCTTCTCCAGGCTAAAAAAGTCCCTCAGCCTTTCTCCATAGGAGATGTCTTCCATCTCTCTGACCATTTTTGTGGGCCTCCTCTGGACCTGCTCTAAGAGGTCCATGTCTTTCTGTACTCGGGACTGAATGCAGTACTCCAGGTGGGGTCTCACCAGAATGGAGCAGAGGGGAAGAACCACCTCTCTTGACCTGCTGGTCACACTTCTTTTCATGCAGCCCAGGATATGATTGGCTTTCTAGGCTACAGGTGCGCACTGCCAGCTCATGTCCAATTTTTTATCCACCAATACCCCCAAGTCCTCCATAGGGCTGCTCTCAAACCCTTCATCCTCCAGCCTCTACTGGTACTGGGGACTGCCCCAGCCAAAGTGCAGGACCCTGAACTTGACCTTATTGAACTTCATGAGGTTTACATGGTCCCACTCCTCAAGCCTGTCAAGGTCCCTCTGGATGACACCCCTTTCCTCAAGTGTTATCAATGGCACCACTCAGCTTGGTGTCATCTGCAAACTTGCTGAGGGTGCAGTCAGTCCCCCTGTCTATGTCATTAATAAAGATACTGAACAGTACCAGTCAGTACAGACACCACTTGTTACCAGTCTCCATTTGGACATTGACCATTAATTTGGTCCACCTCTGCTTCAATGGTGCTCAGGTGCAAAATGGGTAGGGAGTGTCTAAGGAACCAAACAGCTCTGCTCCACTGGCAGTCTGTCACCCCATGCTGTGGGCCTTCTGGGGTCAAGGGGTGACGGCTGTGGGGCTGGGGGACAATGCTGAGCAGCTGTAGGGGTGAGGGCAATAGACCCATTTGACCTGTGAGCGGCACCAGCAGCATGGGACCTCACAGGAGCGCACAGCAGACAAGGTGGGCTGTGGTGGTTTTCTGAGCTGTCACCTCCCATTCAAGCCCGAGTCAAAACACAACAATTCCACCCATGCCTCAGGGGAGAACCAGCAAAACCCCTCCACAGCCTGAACACACGGAGAGCATGGTGGCAGGGACGCGGCCTCCATGCAAGGCCTTTATTTTTGGCAAAACCGTTTCCTTTTGCTTCTTGTGAGTGCAAAGATAGTAAATACGTGAAATAAGATGGAAAAGTCAAATCTTTTCACGGCATGTGGAGCAGAAAATAGCAACACCTGGCAGACCTGGTGAAGAAACATAGCAACTTCATCAGTGCAAACCATTATCCGGAATAGTATTTGCACCAGGTCAATGAATCAAAGCTGTTTGAACAACATTCCTGAAGTTTTTCTTCCTAGGAAGGAGACTATTTCCTTCCAGCAACACTCGCAAAAACAGCTCTGCTGAGGTGCTACGATACTGCTACTTACTACGGTAGTGATTTCTCACATCTCCCACCAAAACTGAGTCACAATCCTAAAGAGGTCTTCGAGGCTCTCACGTGCCCCTAGGAACAGCTTGGGCATCACAGCTCTTTCACTCTTAGCTTCAAAATCTGCAGTCCCTTGGAGTTACAGGGACTGAAGGGGAAGAGGAGATAGAAGTAAAAAAAGAAATCAGTTCATTCTTTCTACTACAGAGAGAGACTTTTGCTGTCTTACCACGTGCCTAGTGGCGCTGCCAAGTAGCAGATTACTCACTTTCCTTCATTAATTACTGGGGAAAAAGCTACAAAAAACATAACGGTGTTTATTTGAAGTTCATTCAGACAAACCTACTAAACAGCTAGAACACTGAACACGATGAAGGTCAGGGTGTCCCCGTACTTTCTTGGCTCTGCAGCTACACAACTTTAAAAAGTGAAATATCACTACAGAGGCATCTTTTCATGCACTTCATCAGCCAAGCAAGCTCTTCAGAGGGAAAAAAAACCAATAAAAAAAAAAGTAGCCTTTACTGTCTTGCCTGAGATTCACTCTGATATTTACCTGCTCACTGCAAATTGCTCTGGGTTTATGGGCTAAAAAGACAACTTTAGGGTGACCACAGTCTTTGCTCTGTGTTTGGCTTCTATTTTTTTCACTGGCATTGGAAAAGAATCACTGATTTTGGGAGTCAATGTCACTATCAGAAACCTTTAATTCATGAGTTGACTAATCAAGAAAGCACATGTTCACTGAAAGCACCAGAGCAGCTGAGGAACCTCAACTCTATCTGATTTTCTGCAATCTCTCATTTTAAACGTGAGCTCAGACTCTTTTAACTCCAACCCTGTACCAACAAAAACTTTCCCTCTGATAGTTGTGGAAAGAGTTAAATTAAATAAGCTTCTCCTACATTGAAGACAATGGATTGATACTAACAAAAGCCCACTTCCATCCTGATTTTGATAACCAGAGGAATTAATTTTCAAGTGATCAAATTGAACAGGGAAGGGCCCCTCTGACAGGGCAGTGTCCTAGTGCAGAAACTGCCCAGCACCATGAGTGTTATCACCTAAATCCTCCTCCCGTGCTCATGGGCAGGAGACAGCTGCTCCTACTGCTGCTTTCTAAGCAGGTGGTGGCCTACGTGAAGAGTGGTCAACGCAGTGAGTCCAGGGAGTTTTAATTTGATGACAAATATGCCACAGCACGAGCCCACCGACTCCACTTCAGGTGTTGCAAGGAGGAAGATGTTCACCAGCGACAGTAAGCCGTGCCCTGGCGTGACAGCAGTTCCCCAGCTCAGAGAGGGGAGAACAGAGACTCAAAAAAGAGAGTTCAGTGTGCTCTCCAGATCTTATTAGTTGTCTTATTGACTGCAGTCATGAACTCCAACCTACTTCACTGTCAGAGCAAATTCTCCATAAACACTCCCTTCATATTTTTAAGATTAAACTACTGCAGGAGCCCTACTCCCACAGGAAACCAAACATCCAAAATGATCCTCTCTCATCTTCTGTACAGCCCTGTGCTGCCTTTCAGTATGACTAAACCTGGTACAGTCATCCCGTCATCAGCTACTGCCGAGCACGCCCCACTCCCAGGATCCCTGACCACTAGCATTACCAGTGACTTGTGAAGCGTTTCATCATCCTTGTGGAAGGAGCCCATCTTCTGGGTCACTCTCAGTGCCCACCGCACAGAGAAGAGTGATGATGCCCAGCCTGAAAGCCAGGCTCTGCATTATAGGCTAAAAAGGATTCAAATGTGCTAATTTGGGAGGTTAATGATTCAACAGCCACCCACGCCTGTGCCTCTGCTCCTGGCACTGGCAGCTGCCCTGGCCCACTGGATGCATGTGGAGAGGGAAGGGGGACAGAAGAGCCGTTGTCCAGCCCTTCGACAGGCTGTTCTGCCCACTCCTGCCTGCTGGATGTCTTCGACCAGCAGCAGAGTGCTGCAGGAAGGGGACGATGACACAGATCCTTTCCTTGGGTCTTCTGTAACCACCACTAACATGGCAGTTTGCTTCTGGAGTTTCTATTTTTAGTAACTTTTTCAAGGTGGGCAAAACACTTGGGAGAGGAGATGCATTAAAGGGCATCACAAACTCCCCCGAGTCCCCCAGAGGACCACAGTGACTCGACGCACCAAACCCATTTCCTGCTCTCATTCAGGGCAGACGGGGTTCATCATCTCAGTGCTCACACCACAGAAGGCAGCATATTTGATACTATATTTTGGTTGGTTTTTTTTTTAAAAAAAAAGAGAATAGGCAAAACCAATTCTTCACAACAGAGATTTCAGCAGTATAAAATCTATATGAAATGAATATTGGAAGCAGAGAAACTGGAAAGCAAAAAGCCCTGTGGCTCTCCACACCTCTGCATCTCTTTCAGTGTGCTGCTGGCAAGACAAAGGGAGGAAGACACTGACCTTCCCCTTAGCTACTCGCTTCCTTGTTTTCGAGGCCTGGGATGAGTGGGAGACGGCCATTCAACCCTGGCTGTTGAGGTTTTGTTTGTTAAAAAGCACAGAATGACCTCTCCCTGGCTGAACAATATTATTGCAGATGCTGAAACCTACACAGCCCCTTCTTTAAAGTGTGCTAATTTTTTTTTAACAGTAACAACTACAGTGGTAGCCCCACCATGGAAATATACACTCAGATAAAAGTGAGACTGACCGCATATAAAAGGAAGTCCTGTGTTTATCAAAAGAACAGATAAAACCCAAGCTAGGGAAAAAAATATCTTTTTTCTGCAATATAGATCAAAAGTATCATAGTATCCTTTTAGAAAATAATGTACTGATTTTTCATTATTAAAAGGTATGATTGGTTCGGATTTTATGTTGCTGAGTGACTGTGAAATATAAATAATCAGATGTTTTCCACTATGATCTAACACCATGATTACCTACACAGCAGAAGAGAATAAGCAAAAAGAAATTCATCTCATGGTTGTCAGCTATTATTTTACTGTATTTTATGACATGTATGTATGACTCTATTCTCCAAGGGCTTTTTTACTATTTGTTTTAGAAAGGAAGTATGTGAAAGAACGAGGCTCTTCACACGAAAACTCTTGGCTGCAACACAAGATGCTCTGGACTGAACACGCCTGCCTCTTCTGCGGCGCTACACCCTCCCTGCGCAGAGCCGGCGAGCAGCCCCAGCGCTGATGAATCCTGCCCACTCGACGTGCTGCAGCTCACGCTTCTGCCAGGAAAGCCTGTGCTATTTCTGTCTCTTATCTCGTGACATTTTAGCACAAAATCACAAGGAGTCTCGGCAGTGAGGACCAGAAGACCTTGTCACCTTGGGCCTCAGCATCCTCAAGGGACAGGTGGCTCGCAGAAGCCTGGAGCCATTCCCCTGCTTCCCCTCCAGCCGACTCCTGCTCCCCTTGCTGGACATCCCCCCTCCCTCACATGACAAGCACATTTTCAGGGTGCAAGAGGAGGCTGCCTACATACACACTATCATCCCCCAAGCAGGCATGCTCCGTCACCAGGGGGTCACAGCAGGCACATGTCCAGCCACTGCGCCATGAAACAACATGACATCCGTGCCCATCACACAGCATCAATACTACATGATTTACTCAGTTGGAGATAGAACAGGCTTTTCTGTCAAAAAAACAGACTTTCAGGGACATATATATATGTATTACATATACACACACATATATATTTGTGTGTGTCTTATTTACAGATAAATAAATGTTAACTGAAGCCAATAAAAACACATTCAATCAAAACAAAATCTTCCTGCTAATTTACTTGGTTCAAATAATTAAAAATTCATAAATTATTACTATCATTGGAAATGAAAACATATTGATTTGCTTATAAGGATGTCAATATAGCAAACCTGATACAAGCTGCAATAAAAGCATTTCAAAACATGTAAGAAGGCAGCCAATAAAAAGGCAGCCTGTTAAAAACTGTTCCAAAATGAAATTAGAAATTAAAAATTAAATGTCTTTTAATAGTAACTCACAGAGGAGTTTTTGATTTGAATTAGCCTGAAATTAATCTGCAAATAAACATGTTCAATAATATTTACTAGAACGATCATTTAGTAAAGTAAATACAATAGTGCCTGGATTTGGCTGACCTGGCTGTCACTCGGAAGGCAATCAGGCAGCAGCACACCAAACACAGCAGTGTCCTTTTCTTTTTGGTTAGGACCCTAACATCCGTACCCACAGCCCTTCCAAACGGCACAACCCGCATTTTAGATCTCTCTTTCCCTCTACCCGTCTTGCACCTAAACCTACTTTAATGATACATCAGCTGCAGCAATTAATGAACCTTTGTCCAGAAGGGGAAAGACTTTTAACAGCTTAATGAGACAGTAATACATATTAAAATCAATATTATTCAGATGATGTGTCTATTCTAGTCCTCCCTCTGAAAATAACTGAGACTGTAGGAGAAATGATCATTAGCATTTTGATAACGATCTTGTCAGCCTTCTGTTAGAATATTTTCTCTTTAAAATAAAACTGGGATTTGTTATCTCATGCAAGCAGACCATTCTAAAATTAGCAACGGCCAATTCATATTGGTTTGGATGAGATCTTTAAAAAACTTGGAAAAAAAGTGAACGCTAACTTGCCTGAATAATCAGACTCTCACGCCTGTTGCTGCAGAAAGACACTCTAAGCGTCGATCCATTAACACCATTTTCGTGCACAGAAAAGCACTCTTCAACCATATACAGCATTAGTTTCACTTGTCTGATAATTCATATTCCAGCTGACAGCCAACACGAGGGACAAATTCCTCACTAACACACATCCTTAAGGTACCTTCAAAACAAAACGCGGTTGAATGCCCCAGAGCAGGGAAGGGCTTTGCACCTCTGTCCCGCTGCCTTCCAGAGCAGGCAAAAATTCCTCAGCATCCCCGAGTCAAGTTATGTTATGCGATCACCATGGCGAAAGAAAACAGTCCCATCTCTCTCTTTTTTTAATTAGCGAATCCCACAGCCCTCCCTCTTCTGGCACCCAGCGCTGCAAACCAGACCGCTGAGCCTCCCCGTTTCCAAAACGGCACAAGATAGAGACCCGCTGCAGAAACAGCTTTACAGTGCTGGTGGGGATGTGTGTCCTTCAGAAACCTCTGCCCTCGGGTCAACCGCAGGCAAACAGACCGGTTGCACCAAAAATCCCAACCGCTCCGACAGGACAAGGAGCCAGACTTCGGCAGGGGCCAACCCGTGCTTTGAAAGTGCCAGAAACCAGTTATGAGACAAACCCGACTGTGGTTTTCGCTATTTAACCCCTCGATAGCTGGTCTCCAGATGCAGCGGGGTGAGCCCGGTGCCAGACACCAGGCCTTCCCCGTGACCCCCAGCAGGGGAGGGGTGCAGCCCCATCAGCTCCTTCGTTGCCTGAAATCGCAGGTGACCCCAGCTAACAGCGACCAGTGCACAGCAAGTTCCGTGGAGCCGATGGAAGTTACGCTTGAAAGACTGGGCAGAAAGTGCTCTTACTTCCAGATGTTTTACATTTTTCTCTCTACTTTTGAAAACAAAATGTCTTTTTAATACCAAAAGTAATATTCCCTCCTTCTGTCCTTCCCCTGAACTGAGAGGCATCTCATGTACATGTATCGTTAAATTAATGTTTGTTCCTTTTAACTGAATAAAAACGTTCAAATTACATGCAAGGACAATTAGATTAAACTATTGGGCACATGCTGCAGCGGGTTTTTTTTAAAGCTATTTAAACAATTTTAAAGGTTTTTCAGCAATGCTCTAGCAACATAAGCAAAACTTCCCTCAAAGAGGAGGTAACGAGTTTAACATTGCTCCGGTAACAGAGCCAAGCAAATAAAACTAGTACATCAGCAACCCCCTCGCTGCCCCGAACTGTCAGGAAAAGGCACGGCTCAAGCTGTCAGAGGAATCCGAACTGGCAGAAGAAAGAGGATCTGGGGCTGGTAAATGGGGAGGACCTGTTCCCAGGCCCATCTGCACGAGGCACCAGGAAGAAATTTTTCAAATTTTTTTCACTCCACTTTTTTGTTTGGTTGTTGGGGCTTTTTTCCCACTTTTTCTCTCGCATAATAATCAGGCTAGTAACTTTCCAGCCAAAGTACCAGCCTGCTCCACGCAAGGGGCTTCTGTAACCAGGAGCCGGCTGGTTTGGTGCAAGACAAGGGATAAATAGGTAGCTTTCAGCTGGCACTGCTCTTCCCCGTTGTTCCCCCCCCAGCTGCAGAAGCACAGCTGCTGTGTGAGCTGGGGCAAGGCCAAGGTCACGCAGCTTTCTCAAATCCTGTAGTTTATCTTTGTCCAGGCTCTCATGTCCTATTAGAACTAATCTTGGGTTCTTCCCATGACAGCTTACCCCAGAATGGGAAAACCTGTTGTAAAATACCAGATTTTAACAAGACCACGTTGAGAATGCTCGCAAAAATTCAGCTCGATACGTGATGAGTGAGTGCTGGAAAGCTGAAACCGTGTGCATCCCAAACAGTTTTGGTCCGCAGAAGTCACCAAGTCCGTGAAAACTGAACAAATCCAGTGCAGCAGAGGTCAGCAATTACAGCGTTGCAATGCTTGAAGACATTAATCAGAGTGAAACATTACTTACAACCGGCCATCTGAAGCTTAAGGAAAGGCTTGTAAGAAAGAGTGATCTACAACTTCAAAAGAAAGTGGCATCCCATAGTTGCAGAATTATGTTTTTTCCCTGCAAGAGGGAACGACCTTTTTTTATCTGAAATTTAAGCAGTGCTTCTTAACAGAGACAGCATGAAATGTTGAACATTTCTAAATACAACAGTGCAAATTTCTAAATACATTCTAAATACAACGGTGCAAAACTCAAGAAGTACCCAGACAGACTTTTCAAGTTAAAACTGCAATGGGATCATTAACCTAAAATTACGAGACAGCGAACAAAAATAACTCCAGACTATAAGAAAAGACCTTCCCAGAACATAAAATCCTCCGCGGCGTAAATAAAATATTGTTGCAGCATTTTATGTGGCAGCTTATTGACCGCATGGACACAGCTTTGCCTAGAAAGAGCACGCGGAGCCTCCCCCTGCCCTGCGAGCACCGGGACGCGGCGTTAACAGCCAGAGCCTTCAGCCGGCCTGACCTGCTGGGCACCCGGCCAGCGCCAGGAGTCTGCCTGAACATGAACTGATAAGATTAGAAACAAGGAATACAGTGTACTGTTACAGCCCATACACGGACCTCATTGCTGCATCCCTGCGCCGATGTTCCCTGCAAACAAAGCGGAGCATCTCTGCCCAAACCCCACTCGGCAGCAGAAAATAGCTGTCGTAGCTTCAGTGTATACAATTGACGCTTTTCAATCTCCTCAAATCCCAGCCTCTCTAGTAATAACTCTGCGTTTGTAGGGCAGTTGCCCTCTGAAGACTGCAAAGCCCGCCAGGGTAGGTGAGTGCTACCGGGGCACGTTTTCAGCTGGGAAATGGGAAGCTCAGAAAGGTCATGCAGCTTGACGGAGGTCAATGGTCACATCTTGCACAGGACCATGCTCTCCATGCCTTTTCAGCCCTAAAAACACAACTGTGCTGTCTCCCCAAATAGCAGAGGTTTAGGGAAGGTGGGCAAAAATTGTTGGAATTAAAACAGCACAGGATCTCAGGGCTAAGGGTCTTGAAAGTCTCTTTGAGTAACCAGCTACCAAACCCCAAACACTGTCATACACTCCACGTTACCAGTGTTCGTCATGAATCATTCAGAGGGATGACGTGCAGGGATTAAACATGGCATTCACATGTGACAGCAAGAGGAGTCCCACAGAGGCACACCACACTGACACAAACCAACAGGGAGGGTCTGGGACTAGTGGCACAAAGTCCTCTCCACGGCCCCACAACTCTTCTAGGTGTGACTGAGGTGCTCCTGGCCATCCCAGTCCAGAAGGGAAAGTTCACTGTCAACACTGGCAGGCTTTGGTCACATCAGGCCCGTCCTGCATTCTTCTAGCTTATAAGTAAAACATAACAGCATCATCCAAAGAAGGGTAAAAATAATGAATTTTTGGAAAACATAATGGACATGACACCTGCAAGTGGTGGCTTTTCCAAAAAAGTGTAAGAATTCAATGAATGACGAGGGTATCTGACTCAGCCTCTCAGCATTCCCCTTTCCCGTACCCACTCACTTCGGTGAGGACAGCTTTAATTGCTGGGATTTTAAATACTACTGTCTATGTTTTTCACAATACCCTTTAGTACGATTGTTAATCTCTTGAGTTGAAATGCATTTTTTAGCCATCTGTCAGACAAAAAAAAAAAATCCTCAAGATCAGAGACTTCGAGATGTGGATTATCAGTCCTATTTGGACGGCTTTACGACAAAGTTCAGGCACCGGCCAGCCAAACTACAGTATCAGAAGCAGATAAATCAGAGAGAAAGAACAAAAGGTAAATCCATGGGCCTGTGCATCCTGTGCGCTGCTGACAAGAATGGCACCCCTAACTGTGCCCATATGATCATTAAAAAGCCAAGTTGAAGAGTATTCTTTGCCAAAGACAATGTGCGTCCCCTGCACAGCCCACTGCTGCTTTTAACAGCTACAAATGCACATAAATGGCAGCCTCCATCCGCTTCCTCTCGCCGAACCCAGGGTGGGATCTTCACCTGTCAGACAAAGTATCCAAGAAGGAAACGTGGCTGTGGAAAATCACTGCAAGGTCTACTCCACGGTCAATCCACTGTAACCAGTGTAGGATGTGGCAGGACTCTCATAAAAATTAATGACTCATTGTCTTTTTGGGAGAATTTCTACAAAGAGAGCATCTGAAAAGCCTCGACAGCAAATCACCACTGCTCCCTCTGCTTGCAGAACTCCTGTGAACCTGAGGGCAGTACCCCTTCCCCTGGGCTATGGCGGTCTTCCACCCGGAACGGTGAAATAGCTCTGCAAAGCTGATACATGGGAGATGCATCCAGCGCAACACGGGGGAGCGCAGCCCATCCGTCACTTCACTCAAGCACGCTGACACATCATTTTCCTCACGCGCACATCGTACTCCCTACCGTTATGTACACCCCCGTCTGGTAACGCACTGCACGCCTATCCGTCACTTCGGCCATGTTCTCTCTTCTGGGAAAAACGAGAGACGTGTTTTGGTTTTCTCTAGGTTGTTTCTTTTTCATGCAAATGTTGTTCTCACTTTGTATTGCAAGGAAACAAGCAATAAACCCCGCACCTGGAGTGGGAGACGCCTGGTTCGGGAGGAAATTATTAAACTTGCATACATTTAGCTGGCTATCAGATCTTCAGAACTCCTGAAAAAATTCTAAGTGATAAACTGCAATAATTGTTAAAAAAAAAAAAAACCAAACCCAAACTCCACGCTCAGTAACGGCGGCAGATTTACCATAATGCCTCTACAATCTAAGGGAGCCATTTACTTTGACAGAACTGAATTCCCCGAGCGATTCTACAGTGGTAATGGAAACAGAGGAGCCAATAAATTATAACCTTGTGTGTAATGTGCCTACCATTATAAACCACTCTTAGGCTCCTGCCTTATTCCCTGGGGGAGGCCACTCTAACAGTTGCTGGATTTCCTTTCTCTCACTCTTCCAGCGTGCTCCTTCAGCAGTCGGACCCTTTTATAATACCTAATATCATTTACATACAGTCTTTACTGTGAACATCCCAAAATACACTATATCATTTAGAGACAGACAACTGGTTTTTTACAGGCTGAAATAGAGGCATTGAGAGACAAACTGGCTTACCAAAGGCCAAATACCACTATATATCAATTGCATCCCAAATATTTTTCAAGCATATATTAGTAAGTAAACACCACTTCCAGATTGCTCATGCTGAAGATGTATACCACGTCTCTTAAAACACCTACAGTATTTTTGAAGTGTTTCTGAAGGATGGTCTTGGACAACTTGAGGAGCAACCCCAGTGCCAGTTCATCCCCAGCCCAGCCCCTCTGACGCTGGGTTTCAGCACTCTGGATAGACCAAGTCTGCGATAAACTATAGGAAAAGAGGGACCAAAGAGCGGATAAAGAAGTACAAAAGCCCCAGAGTTTTGCCAAAGTGATAAACAACACTCCTTGATTTTAGAAAATACCGTCTGGGCAAAGACAACTTCCCCAAAGTATAAGGTGTGGAAGCAAAACACAGGTGTAATAGCAACACAGAAGCTGGCCCTGCTCTGTCTTCTAAGGTTAATTAAAACTCTCGGTGAAACAGATCCCTGGTGTGATTCTAACATATCGGTCTGAGGATCTGGGCAAGACTGAAGTGTGATAGAAGCGACCTTGGCTCTCTGCCATTACATTTCACAATTAGCATTTTCCTTCCTAACCAAAAAAGCCCAGAATGGTATGCCCCATGTTATATATGGCATTAGCTAAAATGAAAGGCATTAATTAGTAAAATAGTGTAATTTGCATATAAACCCCAGGCAGCAAATCTACAGCAATTTCTGAAATTAAAAAAAAAAAGTATATATCACAAAGAATCACTTCAGCTCTCTCCAAGGGCCCAAAGCTGTCAAAGACCAATGTAAGACCGAAAGGGATGCAATTCTGTTCTTCGGCATCAGCCTCAAAAAGCCTAATTCTAGGCTGGTTTGTACCATCTATTGTTTAGTACAGAAAGAGGTGCTGTACTCTTGTCTCCAGGATAGCTCAGCAATCAGCTGTATCAGCAGCTCCGAGGAGGATTATTCTCCCCTGCTGCTGTTTTTAAAAGCAGATTAGTTCAGACTTTCTTTCATTGTAATGAACCTTGTAAGGATCAAACACATTGCATTGATTTCCAGGATAAAATTGTGCGGTCAGTCAAAAGGCCAAGCAAACAGTTTCACAGACCCACTGTGCCCCAGCAGACCCACTGCCCCAGCATCACCCATTAGTCCCAGCAAGGGGAAAAAAAATTGCAGTTGTTAACTATAAAAGCCAAAATGTGATTTTCAGGCCATGTGTAACTTTGCTTTCTATCAAATTCAGATGGGTAACAACCCACGCGGAAGCAGACAACAGAACTCAACAGAAGATGCTCACCAAAGTCTTATTCAATTGAAGTCAGAAAACAATGGAAGGTAATGTGTTTTTATTTATCATATGGTATCTGCAATACCGGCTAGGGAAGTAACAGCTTAAAAATCTGTCAATTTATGGTATAAGAATGAAAATTCAACTTAACTAAAAATTTGCATTAAGATACAAAATTACTGTCAAGTAACTTTCCCCATTAAGCATTTCCTTACATGCACACCCCTCTGTAACATCCTAGCTTGACTAGGACTTAAAGATATGAAAACCAGAGACTGTCTTCTTGCTGGATGGTCACAAAAGCTTGGTCAGGGTTCAAGAGCCTGCCTCCTCAACACAGACCCCGCAGGTGCAGTACGCCTTCCATGCAGACCCTACCTCCTGTAAGAGACTACTATCTGGACATCAAACCAGACCACGAGGATATCAAACCGGACCATATTTTAACTGCCTAATCAGTGCAAACTTCCCTTTCTGTAATGCTGAAACGCAGCATGACAGGAGTTGTCTGCTATGACAAAGCTGCAACCCTAAGTTTAGTTGAAAAACAAACCGGCAAAAAAGCAGAGGGCAGAATATCCCATTGCCTTTTCGCGTCTTTAAATTTGACAAGTCATTATTAAATACCTGAAGATCACTGTGGTCTACAGCTCAGTAATAAAGGATCTACCCTTACAGATATATTGCCAAGCATGTTTAACTTCAGACTTCAAAATTGAATTTTATGGAACAATGTATGGCATTTGCCGTCATTTCCTGTAGGCAAAACTTCAAAACGCTGGTACAGGTCTATTCATTTTTCTCAGGAAAAAAAAAAAAAAGCATATGAATTAATTGAAATGTTTACTATAGTGATAGAACTTCACAAGGAATCTCTGCATTGACCTTTCCAAATCAAAAGCCGGTACACTAAAGTACGGCTCAAGCACATTTCGTGAAAGATCAAAGACAATTAAATATATCCACTATACATATGACATTAGAAATAAGATGAGGTTCGCAGCCTTCAGAGAGTCTCCGTTCCAAAGTCTCCTAAAGAGGCCCTACAGTAAATTTTATCGTATCGAATTATATCATAACACAGAACACTGGGAGGAATCGATCTTGTCCCCTCCGAGTCAATTGAACCCTCGCCACCGACTTTAAAGGGACCGAGATGGGGCACTCTGCTGCAGCTTTAAAACAAACACACGCCTGTGTCGCGGCGCCCTCCTTCCATACATCACGCACCTCGTACATGAACACGAAATCACGTTCCCTCGGGAGGGGAAACTTCAGCTTCCAACCCGGCTCAGCTCTGGCTGTCGGCAGGACGGTGCGTGGCTGTAACCGCACACGCCGCGCCCCGGGAGCGGAGGGGAACGCTCGGGGCTGAGGTGGAAGCGCCGGTACCGGACCGGCCGAGCGTTTCTAGTGACTTATCCCCGCAGGCAGCACCGGAGCGGCAGCCAAGCCCTGCCGGCACCTGACGGGCACCTGGTAGAGGCCGACGCGCCGAATAAAAGCGCTTTCGAGGCACTCCGTGGTTCTTAACTCCGGGAGCCACGTCCAGCTCTGCCGCACCGGGGGCTGCCCCAGGGCCGGTCGGTGCGGCAGCCGCCGGACA
>VWZZ01002324.1:741-12753 GCA_013399095.1 Psophia crepitans | reverse complement strand
CCCGGGTGCTTCAGCGCGTCCCCAAATAATCACCTTTTAATCGTTATTGAAAAGGGGAAATAAGAGCGAGCGTCGCGCCCCTTCTCCCCGGCGGGTGTCATGAGGTGCAGCCCGCTGCCCGTCCCGGTGCGGTCTGGTCTCCCCCCGCTGTCCGCGCCCCGGTGCAGCCGCCGGGCTGTGCCCGGGGTACCCCGGGAGCTGGTCAGGCACAGCGGGAAGGGGCGAGACCCTGCCGGTTTGGGGTTACGGATCCAAACTGCACACTGGCCACAGGAGATTTTAAAAAATAGGATACAGCCCCTTGCACATGTGGAATATGAACAGAACTTCCCCCTAGAGAAGCTGCAGGAGAAGCCCCATTCTTCAGATAAATGTTTCTTTCAAAAAATCCCTTTTTGGCTAATGTTTGACTGTTAGCATGATTAAAGGGCCTACTTAAGCCAGAGGCTACTATTGAAACACACTGTAATTTTGCCAAAGAGAATCTTCATTTGTGGCGCAGTCCCTAACCCAAGCGTTCTTCTGTACCTGTGCCCGTGGCGTAACAGAGCGCTTTTGGACGGTGGGGCTGCAATTCATGCACTTGCAGAAGCCGTCCAATTCCTCTCTCAAGTGACACCTTTAAAATTGACTTTTCTGTGAGAGTTGCATCAGGCAGGCTGCACAAAATCTTTCTGCCAGCTTTATGACTCTACAGTTAACTTCTGATGTATATAGCAAGACGACCCTGTTGTGATAAGGGTAATCTAGACACTGGATTGTAAAACTTACTGGATTTCAGTGTGCAGAAAGCCATGAATCTCTTGCTGTTCTTGTGTTACTCCAGAAGAGAAAGAGTAAGTGTAAAGGTAAAGGAGAGCTCCTGATGCAGAGCTCAGATCATTATTTGTCGCTGAGTAATGTCCAGTAATTTAACCTATGTCCTTGCAGAAAGAAATTTCAAACTCAACAGTTTTAAACTATAAATAATACTGATGCCTGGAGAAATGTGAAATACAGTATCAAGGACTTGGGCTTTCTCTGGAGTAACACTGTTAATTTAAGGAAAAGGGGTCATGGAGAACTTTTAAGGATCAAAGGCGTTGCTACAGCAAGGAGAGGGAAATACTGGAAAATCTGTAACTAAATGTGTAATTGTTTCAGCACCTCAGATTCCCTCCTTCAAAGGTGAAAACTTAAATACCACTGTCAAAACATATAAGCCAAAAGTGTGCAGAGTAAATCCAGAATACCTCCAGTGACTAGAAGGGCTTTTTTTCATCCGTCCTTCCTTCTGGTTGCTCCAGGGCTTGCAGCCAAACCAACCTGTCACCAGGTCTCCCAAAGCTGTCCAGTTATATATCCCCAGATCAGGAATAGCACTGGAGTACCAGCATCCAAAGATGATGAGAGGGTCCCTTGACATTGGGACAGCTTAAAAAAGGTGCAGATGGGCAAACCATTTATTATTCAATAGAAGAAATTGCTGACACACTTAAGATGTGAGTCTGTTGTAATCCACCTGTAAAGCACACTCTTGAACACAACCTGGTTGCCATCAAGGAGAAGCAGAAGCTAAAATTGAAGCAAAGCTATGGCAAACCCTTCAAGGGGAAGGAGGTAAAGAAGCTCTCAAACCAGCACAGAGGACATGGGGGAGGATGGAGGTAACAGGAAATCTGAGAAGGACAAAGAGAAGGGAAAATGAGAAAGAAAAAAAAAAAGAGGTGAGGAAAAGGGAAGGGAGGAAAGGTTTAAAAGAGACAAAGATTTATACAGAATTACTCAAGGGACTAGACATAAGTAACAGCGCACTTCTGTGAAAAGGAGGGAGAGACTTGTGAGTAGGGCTCTAACTAGAAAAAACAGCTCCTGAGTGTTTGAATAGCCTTTGATGGCAAAGAAGCATTTTCATGCCTAAAAGTTCAGCATGTGTTTGCGTGCTTCCCTGTGCGTGGGCCTAAATGAGAGTTAGGCCAGGCCTGAAGGAAATGAAAGGAAAAAAAAAAATCACACGTACTTTCTCTTCTTGCCAAAGAGACCAAGGGAAATGTTACATTAAATATTAAGAAATTAAATACTCAGATTGTGAAGTTTGGAAATAGGAAAAAGATGAAACATTCAGAAGCCTGAGAGAAAACACATAGAAAGGAATGGAAAGAGGTGCAGGAGATGTAACAGGGTTTAGTTTACGTTAAAGAATCTTAAAGTGGATTTTTATTAATTTCCCTGACTTGGGTGCCAAAACATCTAGCTTCAGATTCTAAGTGTAAAGTGATTATTTCTGGACTAATTAAGTAATATGATTAACATGGTTCTTAAGCAGAGGTGCTGTTTTACACACGGGGATGGAGCTGCACATTTTGCTGCCCGTCCCTTGATAAGCGCTTTTGAGGAGACAGCTGATAAGCAACCCCTGTTTCAAGCTGTGGAAGCCGCTTCGCTCCCAAGGTGGTTGAAACGAATCCTTCTTCATGCATTAATTTGGAAGAGTACCTGGAGACAAAAAGGGACTCAAAAAGGCAAAATACTGTTGCAGAAGAGTAGAGTGATATTGAAGCATTCCAAGACTTCATTTGTCGTTGTCTTTAAATTATAATAAGAATTGAGGTACCGCTTAGTGTCTCAGTTAAACACATACAACCCTGTTCTGCTCCCTTGTTTCTTTTCCCTGCATGACTTTTCTTGCTGTTCAGTTCAGAGCAGGAGAGACTGACAGGTTTTTGCTGTCTGTGGCTATATCTATGCTGGTTTCGAAGGCATTTTCTGGGAACAGCATGTGGACGTTACACCTTCAGCTTTGCCTTCACATATTTGCATGCTGCTCTTGAAAATGTATAGCTCCTTTCCAGTCTTCTAACAAATGGGATTCGATTACATAGAAATTATTCTCAATCCTTGCTTGTATGCTTGCTGTGCTTGTATGGGTCTATGGCGCAATAACTATTCAGTTCGCACAGCTAGAGAACATTTGCCTACTAAATAACGCGTGGCTCTCGTTTGTGTGATTCTTTCCAAACCTGTAAAGCATTATAAGAATGGTAGGCATTATTATTTTAGAATGAGTCAATGTAATTAAACTTGTAGTGGAATGCACAGCAGTCCATTTTCAACTATTGCATTTTCTGTATATGTTTAAATGATCTTTCCATTATGCTTACACTACTTGCTTTATTTACATTTAAATTCAAAAAATTAAGGCATTCTTGGACTTCTGAAATGAATTCAGATATACTAAGCAGAAGGAAGGAGGGGGACTTGTCAGCTCAGTCTTTTTTTCCTTTTGTTGGACCTAAACAATCTGGTATAGCTGGCAAAAAATACCAAACTGATTTCAGACCATGGTAATACTTCTGCAAAACAGACATTTAACGATGGGATCTTCTGTCTGCTCCTTTGACCGGAGATGAGATTTTTGATTGAGATCTATCTGTCTATGTATACAACCCCCTTCATTGTAGAAGCCTGGCAATAGCTCTGCAGGAAGGCTTTTCTCACACACGGAGAGGGTAACCTCTCCATCACCTGTCAAAAGAGAGATTGTACGGAGTCAGTGGCTGAAAATCCTTGTGGAAGCTACAGCAGGACCAGTGCCCCCAAAGTACATTGGCTGTTACAATACCTGTCCTGGCAACATACGTGTGACAACCTATCCTTGCATCACGATGGTGTGTGTAGCGTATCTGAGATCTCCCTTGTAGGACAGTCATAGAAAATCCATTCAGTTGGACTCTGGATTTTTTTCAATGCCAACTTAAAAGACTGATTAAAGAGGACATATTCCTTAAATTTCTTACAATGGAATTTTAACCCTGAAAAGAAAATCTTTGCTTGCATTGTTTTTAACAACACCACTGAAATCAGGAAAGAAAGGAGGACATCGAAATACCTCTGCTATGTCCTTACACGCATGCTGGTCATGTGGGCCACAGGTCAGAAAGATGTGCATTTAACAGGGCAGTGGAATGGCAGCAGATGTTCAGGCAGGATCTGCAGCTGCCCTGCCTTATCTTCCCCAACAGCCTTAGAATCATAGAATCATAGAATCCCTAAGGTTGGAAAGGACCTCTGAGATCATCAAGTGCAACTGTCAACCTAACACCACCATGCCTGCTAGATCATGTCCTGAAGTGCCACGTCTACACTTTTTTTTAATGTCTTCAGGGACGGCGATTCAACCAGCTCTCTGGGCAGTCTGTGCCAACACCTCAATACTCTTTCCAGGAAGAAGTTTTTCCTAATATCCAACCTAAACCTGACCTGATGCAACTTGAGGCCATTCCCTCTTGTCCTGTCGCTTGTTACTTGGGAGAAGAGATCAACACCCTCCTCACTACAACCTCCTTTCAGGGAGTTGTAGAGAGCGATCAGGTCTCCCTTCAGCCTCCTCTTCTCTAGACTAAGCAACCCCAGATCCCTCAGCCGCTCCTCATAAGATTTGTTTTCCAGTCCCTTCACCAGTTTTGTAGCCCTTCTCTGGACATGCTCCAGCAGCTCAATGTCCTTCTTGTGGTGAGGGGCCCAAAACTGGACACAGTACTTGAGGTGCAGTACAGGGGGACTATCACTTCACTACTCCTGCTGGCCACGCTATTCCTGATGCAGGCCAGGATGCTGTTGGCTTTCTTGGCCACCTGGGCACACTGCTGGCTCATGTTCAGTCGGCTGTCAACCAGTACCCCCAGGTTGTTCTCTGCCAGGCAGCTCTCCAGCCACCCCGCCCCAAGCCTGCAGTGCTGCCTGGGGTTGTCGCGACCAAAGTGCAGGACCCAGCACTTGGCCTTGTTAAACCTCATACAGTTAACAGCCTTGGCCTGTTGTTCTGTTCCCTCCCCTGCACCTTGCCTATATAGTCAGTGTGTCATCATGAAACTCACCCAGAGAAAAAATAACCCTGAAAAAAAATGCAAAGAAATGTGACCATAAAAATGATAGGCAAATGTGAAAACTCTATAAATGAGGAAAATGACTGCATTATATTGTGGGTTTGTTTCAATAAACTTGTGAATTAACGTGGCACTTCCTCTGAGAATACATGGTGTGCATTGGCAGTCTCAGTACGGCCGTCTATCAAACTACTGCAGTTTTTCGACAAGTTTTATCACATTCCTTGTAGTTTAGGTTTTTTAAAGATGTGGATGAAGGTAAGCCAGGTGTTGTCTCTTGTGCAGCTCTCACTACACGTGTAGCCCTCCTGGCAAGGCGCTGCCCTTCCAACATTCCTTTTGTGTGGCTCTCAAGATGCATCTTGGGCTTTTATAAAACAAAAACTTGAGCTTTTACTGTAACTTGGGCTTTTTGAAAGGGCTGAAAAATAGCTTCAAACATTTATGAGACTACCTTTGCAGTAAATTTGGCATAAATGATGCACGTCGCTTTTAATCTTGGTGGAAATGAACTTGATGGCATCAGAGGCTGAAGAGGAATATTATTCCAGTCCTGAGGAACTTTTTCAGGTCACGACTATAGTGACACCCTTTGGGTCCTCACCCTCTCTAGGAGTCAGTTATAGTTCCGTAGGATGATAAAAAATACATTCTGTTTCTTTTCTCTTCTTCGTAGAACATAAATTTGATTAAATTGTCTTCACTTCGCCACACAGATTTTTCTTAAAAATTGAAAGAAAGATACTTCTGTTGGTGATTAATTCATTTACCCCATTTATCAAAATACTTTTTCCAGTGTGTGGATTTCTTCCCAGTAATTCATACGTAAAATTAACAGCATCTTTCAGGATATCTGACAAAGTCTCTTCTTGTGGTACATCACTGAGACGAGACTGCGGATACAGTGCAGCAGCAGGGAGAACGCGCTTCAGCGGGCAAAGCCGCAGGGTTGCAGTAAGGCCACTCTGCTAGCAGAGGCCCTGGTGTGGCATCGTAGTTGCTCCTCCGTTATGACTTTCTTGTCTCAACCGTGAGAAGACAAACTGTTTCATCACTGTCCCACTGCTAATGAAATGCCCATCCAATTGTTTTAGAGAAATCCGTCGCAGGGAAGAAGAGATTGCTGTGGTTAATTGATATATTTCTAATTGCAATATCTTTAAGAGTATAAAATTAGCTGTTCAATCTCCTTGTATTCCAGCTGGTTTTAAAGGTCCAGTTGCCAGAAAATGTGACATCAACTTACACCTGACATCTGAGTTTCTCAGGTTTGCATGCTCTCATAGAGACCGGACTGTGTTCAGTCGGCGATGCTTAATATTTCCAGTTTTAGTTAGGTTACTCCATTACTCAACTTACAGCAGCCAGCCAAGAAAACTGGTTTGCCTGGAGTCCTGGTTTTTCCTGGATGCCCACCTTGCACCTATCTGCCCCGTACTGTACAGGCACCACAGTTGTGTTTGTGTCCCCGGGCAGCGGTGGTGGCCAGGTGGCTGGTTCTTATCTCTGCAAAAGGGAAATCTCCAGGACTCTCCTCTCCAGTAGGGTCTGAACCACCACCTTATCAGTGTTTTCCTCAAACCTTAACCTGAACACCCAGCCACCAGAAATTGCTGGATTAACCATAAGTTAATACACACATGATCAAGTTCACAAGCCATCTGCAGCTAAAACATAAAAAAATAATATGCACTGTAAAATTCTTCTTTTCTGTATCAAGCTTTTGACTTAATAAACTTTTCTTTTAAAGGAGAATTAATTTTTATTTCCTTGCATGTGGTTCAGGAATAACTTTGACTTTTATTTGTAAAAGCTTGGAAGAATGAGGATTAATTACCATATGTAAGAGAGAACATGTGTTCCTTCAATCAGCATTGACTTCTTTAAATCGAAGAGGGAAAACAGCAACCAAGAATGCTGCCAAAATAAATGTTTAATGGAGCACAAGGTTGTAATTTTCTCTATAATGAGGTGTGCCATCTCTAGGAACAAAACGGGTACCATCTCCGCAGACAGGCGTGTACTTAGGAAAATAAAGATGCAATACGCAGAGAAGTCTTCGCAGTTTCAAGCTACAGACAATACAGCCAGGGAGTAACTCAATAGACTTTATTAATATTCAAACAAGCAGCTGTCAACACTTCATCCAAGAACAAGCTGAAGCTCCTTACACAGCTTTTACTACCGTAATAGTGGGGTTCATTGGCGGTAGATTGGAAAACATGCAATACTAATGAACCCTCCCTGCTTCGCCTGGCCTACCATTTAATCCTTCCTAAAGTGAAAAACAGTTACTACACATGCAATACCAAGCTCCCAAGAGGCTTCAGGTTCAAAAGAGACATTTCAATTTTGTTTCTTAGCAACATACATCCAATAGAAGTGAAACACTACACAAACTGTAATATGTTTGTGTTGTTTTCATCTATAATGCAGTACTTTGCCAGTGCTAAGGAAGTATGCTGCTACAGGATCTTTCAACGTCTCTTATAATTAGACATTCACATTTTTTGTTTTCCCATGCTAGATCACCTGCTGCAGAACATATTTCTGGAGACACTATAATGTATTCATGAATAATAAATAAAGAGGTAAGTTCTGCATTAATAAGGGCACACTTGCCAGGATTATAGCATGGTCAGATATCTTTTGATGTTTCATTCATAGGCAGCATTTGGGCATCTTTGGGTAATAGGTGGTGGGGGGACGGTTGGACTAGATGATCCTTGAGGTCTCTTCCAACCTTAATTATTCTATTCTATTCTATTCTATTCTATTCTATTCTATTCTATTCTATTCTATTCTATTCTATTCTATCTTGCAAGGGCTTATTTTCTAGAATGAGTATCAGCCAGCCTCCAATCCAAGGCTAAAAGGGTTTCTTGGAAGGACAGTAGGCATAGCTTAACATTTTCATCTCCCCATTCCAATGGGGATGACTTGTGTGTCACCAAAACCAGTTTTGTGGTTCCTGGACTTTAATATCAAGTCAAAGAAGAGGAGGAGCCAGGCAGGTCTTCGAAGGTACATAGAGAAACATGCCCTACAGAGTAACTTTCAGAATTTCACTCACTGCAGCTGTAGCTCTTCCCCTCCATCAGTTGGTATAGTTGCTTCCCCAATGCTTGCAAAGAGGAGTAGGAAACATGAGGCATTTAGTTTCTTCTTACGCTTTTTATCCTTCTTCTGTATATATTTATCTCTAAAATTCAGAAATGACTCATCTCTAGAAAAACTGTATTACATGTATTCTGTTAAGTGCCTGGTAATAACAGTTCCAGCACATGAACACCATGTTTTCAACAGGCAAATATTAGAAAGGTGAAAATGACAAGTTCACTATATAAAGAAGTGCTTTCTTGTTATTTAATGCAGCATGCAAGACAAAAGAAAATAGCATAAATGTCATCCCATCTTCCATCAGCTTGGAAATACCCTGTTCAAGAAAGACTGCAGTGTTTAACAGTTCACATCACTATTTGCCTTCCCAAGGAACTTCCTGCCCCAATCCTCTTCATGCTGATCTTATGCACCTTGTTCCCTACATTAGACATTTCTACAGACTAACACATATTTTCTAGCAGTGTGAGCTGAAAAAAGCAGCCTGAAATACTCAGAGGAAACTGGTTTGAGGGGAGGTCCTTAAGTATCTAGCACCATAGATATATAATTTAGGAACTGTTTAACATTGAAGGTAGCTAAGGAAAACAATACCACACAGAAACACCAGGTGGAACTACGAGGAGAGGAAAGAAGGAAAGGAAGGGAAAAAAATCCACATTATAGGTTGCCAAGTTTTCTGAAGAAATGCTTTTTCTAAATGCAGCCTTGATAGAAAATTACTTATTTACTTATATTTCACTAATTATCAGCTTCTCTGGATGCATACAAAATTTAACAGACTGATTGGCTCTTTAAAGCAGAGAAGCAAACAATCTACTCAAAAATAATGAATATGATAACTCAGCCTAATACGATAACCCAGCTTGACACCTCCCTTTGCATGCAAAATTTGGTGGCAAGACATAAACCTTCCTCATACTGTGCTCTAATTACCTGATTTAATTATTTATTTATTTTTAGAAAAGCTGAACACTTAGCAGCTCTTGCTGAGGTCAACTGAAAGTTGTGGTTGCTGCCTGCCTTTGTAAATGAGGTTATAAATGTCAACAAGCTCTGTCAAAATAGCAGAGAAAATGAATCACATGGTGAAAGGACACAGTTTTTCTCATGGAAATAGTGAATTCAACTGACTTGAGCCATCTCAATAACATTAAAGAAGGAGGGGTTTTTCCCTAATAGACACCAATGCAATGCAGGTCCCTGTGGATCAATAGCTACCCTCTAATTTGCTCTTAAACCTTGAATAGGAAATCACCCTCAGCTGTAGTGAAGTGCTGCCTACACATTTTGCAGAGGGCAAGGAGCCAAAGATAATCCTGAAGTGAAGTTTTGAAGCAGCCTCTGCTTCTTGCCTCATGGAGAGCTGTCAGAGTAGGAGGTGCTTTGTGGTGGCAGCTCCAAATCATCTCTGTCCCCAGTAAATAGAAGGGGTGCACATCCATCTCTAGACAGAGAAATTATATTAGGAAGTACTTCAGATTTTGTATCTTTAGCTTTCGCTTCTACGGAAAACACAGTTGCAAGATCCTGAGATTTGTAGGATTCGGAAAAACAGACAATAAAATCTCACACTGCTCTTCATGTGCCCTGTGCTTATTTTTATAACTTTATGTTAGTTTTGATACCCAGTTAGATGTCACTATCACATCAGGCGACATCCCAAGTTGAAATATTAGATTTTTTTACCATTAAACAATCCAACATACATGTGAAGGGTTTTGTCTGGTTTTTGTTGGTTTTTTTTACATACGTCAGTGCATTATAGTCACAAAGGGACTAATAGCAAAACCTTAAAAATTCTGTTTCTGTTTAATCAGAAATATTTACAGGAGAAATTATATTAAAAAATGCATTGCCCGTAATGCAGTAATTAACCAAGTATTCAGTGCTCATTCTTATGTGTGATGTTTACACGGAGGCATTCCTGTTTTCTGGCTAGAGAAGAGAGATCATTTGTACTGGGTTTTCTGTATGAGTACCCCTTCACAAATCAGCATTCACTTTTCCTACGCTTCTTTGGGATTTACCTTTCTCATGAGCATTACAATCAGAGCACTTATTTGCTAGATCATTTACAGAAAGAAAACACAAAAAGGTCTTGAATATAATCAAAGCACATTTTCTTTCATTTGCAGAAATGCTCACTATGTACCCAGCTTTCTATTTACAAGAAGGAAAAAAAAAAGAAAAAAAAGAATAGTGTTTCTTTCTAGTATGTTAATTTCTCCCTTTTTATTTCCCATCTGAGGAGCCAAATTCTAATAGCTTATAACTGGAAGGCCAGTTCATACTATCTTACCTCTTTTGTAATAATTCACCCTTGTGCAAAAAACAATGTGGCCCAGCAGAGCAGCATTTATACCTCATTTGCAGAGCGTAAATTATATAGTCCAGGGTATTGCACATTAGGTTTTCCACCCCGTATTTTAAAACTGAACATAATCAATAAAATTGCAGACTCCATAATGTTACCTTTCCAGACCACATTTGCATGTTGTCAGAGCTACTGTGTGTTGTAAAAATCTGCCCACAGAGGAAATGCTGGTGCAGGAGGGCAATAGATTTCAGAGAACTTCTTTCCCCCAGCAAAATCATATCATAAACAGTTTTCTGAATAAAATAGGCTGGGAACTCACCTCTTCTGGGCTACTGCAGAATGTAATAGAGGTGTTTATAACCAAATGCTAGTTTACAATAGGTATGCAAGTGATAGCATTTTATAAATATTACTAGAAAATTATACACTCTGGTCAAAAGTCAGGTTTGTATTCAGGAGCAACACCACCACATGCTTTTTTTAGGAAGTCAGGCAACAAAAAAGTGGGAAGGCAATGTAATGTGACCTCTGTGACGGTGTGACTGAGACTGATTTAATCACTTCACGCTGCCTGTTTATGCAAATGGATCAGTCAAGCCCTGTAATATTAACACTATGGGCCAAACTACTATAAATATTTCTGACAAAATGAGCTGGTAAAAGAGATAAAGCTTTACTGCTTCCTGCTTTTACTTTGACTTCAATATGCTAACAAATGTTAATATTATGCTAAAATGCAGAGTTTGGAATATAAAGGTGCCCCCTCAGCTCTCCAACAGACAGGAGCAGGACAGTTTGCCATCAAAGACTGCGACTCTTCAAGATGTGGTGCCCAGATAAATGTATATTAAGATGCTGATGATCTCCAGGCATATGAGGGAAGATGCAAAGGGGCAAACACATCCTTCACCACTGCAGCGTCTAGAGGCTGTATGCAGGGGCTAAAACAGATCTCAGGAGCTACTGGCACAAACATTTAGAAGCAGGGATTAAAAGGAGGTATTTCAAGCATGCAGCTATTCCAGCCTTGGTTATGCTCACACAGAACAGGGCATGCGGGTAGGGCCTGGGCACCCTACAGGCTCAGGAGGAGAGCGCCATCATTGGTCATCACTGCCCCACTGCCTGGGAAGGAGCTCAGAGGGCTTGGCAAGAGAGGACAGGCCATGGTTATGACTCACCAGAAAGCCACTTCCAGAAGGAACGTGGTGACTCAGACAGAGCCCCTGTCGAAATACATCGCTGTCCAGGTCTCTGGCTGCAGGGAGTGCATGAGCCTCTCGCTTGGAGCAGAGAACAGCGGTGACAACAGTTGTCTCCGGTGCAACCAGGTCGACGACCTTCTCAGCTTGATGGCTGAGCTCAAAGATGAGGTGGAAAGATTGAGGACCATCAGGGAGTGTGAGAGGGAGATAGATTGGTGGAGTTGCACCCTGCCGTCCCTGAGGCCGAGCGTGCTGACGGATGCTCCACCAGCAGCAGAGGATCCCCTGCTGTCTTGCCAACGAGCAGAAGATGCTGAGCAGAAGGGGGACCTCAAAGATGGAGAAGATTGGAAACAGGTCCCTGCTCGGGGGAAGAAGCGAATCCTTCCGCGGCCTCCCTCCCCCTCCCAGCTGCTCCTACACAATAGGTGTGGGGCTCTGGAACTGGAAGGCCAGGCAAGTGAGGAGGTAGGCGAAGGTCCTCCTAGGCGGTCGCCCAGGG
>VWZZ01002322.1:91530-103461 GCA_013399095.1 Psophia crepitans | reverse complement strand
GCTGCCCCCTTGAAGCTGCTTGGGGTGTCACCGGCCGGGGAGGTCCCCATCCCCTGTGCCCCCGCGGCACGACCTGTGTGTCCCGGGCTCGGTGGCTCCCTGGTAACACCACGGGCTGTTTTGCTTGGCGTGACTTGTGCTTTTAAAGCCGTGGCAAGGGACGACCCATCTTAATGCCACTAATTTGAGCCTGGCAGAGAACAGAGCTGGTCCCTTCGCTCTGGTTTTTAGGGCCCCAGGCGATGCCCAGGCACGGCCGCGGGTGCTGGCAGCTCCGGTGCGCCCCGTCCCATCGCCCCGCCGGCCGCCCCACTGACACTCCTCTTGGGAAAGCCGGGGAGCCAGCCGGGAGCTCTGCTTTGGGGGGGCTGCTGAACCCAGAGCCAGTGACGCTGGGGGTGACTTCATAGCCCCTTCCGAGGGGTCTCGGTCCTCGCTGCTCATGCAGTGGTGTGGGGCTGGGGGCTGTTTGCTCTCCCCCTGCCTGGGCTTTGTGCTGGATGACGCAGAGGGAAACTGAGGCACGGGGCAGCCCAGCCGCCCCGGCCAGGGCAGAGCCCTGCAGCTGCGGAGGCAGCAGCTCTTTAATCCCCAGGGATGCGGGTTACAGAGGGGGCCAGCGCTGCCGCGGCACATGCGTGCGCAGGGGCAAGGGTGTCCCGCTCAGGGTGCCTCGGCTGTCCCTGCCCCTGGTGCCACCACCTCAGCCCCAGCGGGCTTTGGGCGGGAGGGGGCACAGGGCGCGGGGGGTGCTCATGGGGAAAAGGCATCGCCGGCAGGACGGTGGGGCTGCGGGCACGCGCCGGGGCCCGTCCCCCCCCCGGCCTCGGCGCTGTGTGTGCTTTGGCAGTTGCTCAGCGGTGACAGCCCCTCCCTGGAGGGATCATTAACCCTTCCTCATTAAAAAAAAGTTACTCACCCTTTGAGACAGAAACAAGAATATCCTGGAAATGCCTGGGTTTGGGGAGTTCTCGCACCAAAGGCATGACGGAAACCAAGAGGGCGGCCGCACGTGACGCTCCCCGGCACGTGGGGCGGGTGAGACGCCCGGGCAGCCCGAGGCTGCTGCACGCTGCTGCGCTCCCCTCCGTGCCCAGGATGAGCGGCCATCACCGGGCTTCTGGGCTGGGGGCAGCCCCTCGCGGTGCTCTGCCCTTCGGGGTGGGACGGTAAGGCTGCGGCTCTCCTCCCAGACCCCGGCCGAACCCCGGCGTCGGGGTCCTGCCACCAGCGCAGCCGCCCCGGGGATGAGGCGCCCCACACCCTGCGTGGGGTGCAAGGACGGCACCCACCGAACCGGCGCCTCCGCGAGCCCCAGGCGTCGCCTGCCCCACGTCCCCGGTCACCTCACCCTGCCCAGGGACCCCCCGGCAAGGGAGGAACCCTGGGGGCCGGGAGCTGGGCCAAGTCCCCGCCGGGGGCCACAGGGGGCCACAGGGGCCGTGGGCTTCAGGTATGCCTGTAAGCAGAGGGACGCCAGTGATGATGCGCGTTGCTGGATGATGCGCGTTGCTGGATGCTGAGGAGGTGAGTCACGGCCTCCTTGAATCAGAGCTTCCATTTGCAGCAAGGAGACGTGTTCCCACTGCAACTGCCCAAAGGTGAGGCGCTCCGGCTGCCCCGGGGCACCCCCAGCCCGGGGGGGTTCTGGTGGGGGAGAAGGTGCCAGTGCCACTGGGGCTGGAAGGTCTTTCTGGGGGCGGGGGGCGGCTGGTCAGGGTGCAGCCCCCGACCCCGGCACTGCCTTGGGCCTCTCCCCCGCTCCGGTCCTGCGGTGCTGGTGGGAACCGGCTCCTCTCCGAGGGCTCCGTTCCAGCCCCGGCTCCTGGCGAAAGCCAGGAAAAACCCCGAAAGTCACAGTGCTCAAACGTCCCCGAGCCCCCTCCCCTGGGGACGGAGCAACTCGTCCCCCAGACCCCGCCGCAGAGCAGGCAGGGACCTGGGACGGGCAGGCACTGCCAGCAGCGGGACGCCTGCCCCTTCCCCCCCCGGGGGCAACACCCTGGGTTGGGGGTGGGCAGAGCCGCCCAGCCGGCACCTTGGGACCATGGCGGGGCGATCCGTGTCCCTGGAAAAGACCTGCTGCCTGCTGCCTTCCTCCCGCAACGTGACAAAAACAGCCCTTCCCCTCCCAAAACGCCCCTGTGCTGGCGCAGCCCCGGGGAGGGGCGCGGGGGCCCTGGCTCTGAGGGGGCTGCGCCTTTGCCAGAGTTGGGAGTGGTTGAAATGCCCCCTCCAAGCCAGGGCTCCCCGTGTCCCCGAGCCAGGGCTCCCCATAACCCCAAGCCAGGGCTCCCCGTGTCCCCGAGCCCGGGCTCCCCGTGTCCCCGAGCCAAGGCGCGAAGGCGAGGGACGAAGCCTCCATCCTGCCAGCGATGGTGACGAGGAATCGCAGCCACCTCCTTCACCTGGGACAGGCAGGATCCTGCGTCAGGGGTAAGAGCCCGAACAGCCGGAAAAACCCCCACTAAAAATTGACATTAATTTATTAGAATATTCATGATAAAAACCAAGATTCTCTTTACATGTGGTTTTTTCCTTCTTTTTACACAAGAGATTTTTCATTGCTTTTTTTCCCTCCTGGAGACGGAGCAGGGCAGGCAGGCAGGCGCAGGCAGCGACGTGGGCTCTTGCCCCGGCGTGACGAAGCCGCGCGGATGCCGGACCCCCCGGGTCCTGGTTGGGGTGTGGAGCGGGCGGGCGTGCAGGACGGGCGCCCACCGCGGCAGCAGGGCAGAGACAACGCGTGGCAAGGCACAGCGTGGGGAGGGGGAAGCGGCCCAGGCTCCCCGGGGAGGGGGCGATGAGCATGCCGCGACACGGGAGAGGCAGCACCCATGGGGAAGGGTGGCATGTGGTAGGTCCCGGGTGGCACGTGGGGGATGAGGTGACACGCTCGAGCACAATGCAGGACACCCCAAGCCTGGGGAGGGCTGTAAGTCACCTAAAGACCCAGCCTGGGGGGAAGATGGATCCTTCCAAGCTCAGGACCCTGAGACCCCCAGCTGTCCCCCTCGGGGTGAGATTGTTCCCCTCCTGCCAGCCTCCCAGCCCCAACATGTCCCCATGCTGGGTGAGCCACCCCTGGCTGTTCCCCAGCTCCTCTTGGCTGCAGGGAGAGAAAAAAAATGCAGCCCCCTGCATGCCCCGTCCCTGCGCCGAGAGCCCGGCCACCGTCTTTGGTTAAGGAGCAGCCGGTGCCGCTGCCGCGCTGCCGGGCAGGCACAGGGCGAGGGGCCGGGGCTGCCAGAGGGTCCCCGCGGGGACCGGTGACAGGGAGCGGTTCCAGGAGGGACGGAGAGGCCGGGCTGGCGGGGCCACCCAAAGCGAGGGGGAACCCGCCTGCCCCCTTCCATGGCTCTAGGACATTTATTTACCAGGACCCGGCGCGAGGCCAGAGGAGAGGGCCCCGGGCGGCAGCCGGCTCCGCAGGGGAAGCGGCCAAGGCAGGGAGCAGCAGCACAAGCCCGAGGTCCCTGGGAGGGTGCCGGGTGAGGCGGGGGGTGCACCAGCCCTAGCTCCCATCTTCCCACCCCTCCGCTCCGGCGCGAGGCGAGGGGACAGGTAACACACAAGCCGTGG
This sequence comes from Psophia crepitans, assembly GCA_013399095.1. NCBI lineage: Eukaryota > Metazoa > Chordata > Aves > Gruiformes > Psophiidae > Psophia > Psophia crepitans. Next base: position 99,879 of record VWZZ01002322.1, on the reverse strand, counting down.
GAGAGGCAAAGCCGTGCCGTGGGGCAGCCTCCCCAGCCGCCCGCAGCTCCCCAGCCAGAGCGGACCCTGCGACAGCCGCGGCCACCCCGAGGAGTCGCTCGCGGGTCCTGAGAGGGTGGGCAGCCTCCAGGAAAGCCCCACCGGGGCTGCGAAGCATCGGCAAACCCCAGCGCCGGGCGGCAAATCGTCTGTCACCCCCAGGCCATGGCGGCCGAGGAGCCCGGCGCATCCCGGGGCTCCTTCCCCGCTCCCCGGGGCCGACCCAGGGCTTGCTGGGCAGAACTGTCCTGGCAATCCCAGTCCATCCAGGAAGGTCTGCCCTTCCCAAAGCCAGTGTGCAGTGACAGGAAACCGAAAAGGAGAGCAAAGAAAGAAGAAGAAATGAAGAGAGCAACTCTATGGAGGCGCGCGAGGCTTTGCACGTCAGCTGCTACTGCCCCTTGGGTATGAAGGGCTCCCCCTCCTCCGGCTCCGGCCGAGGCCCCGGGTCGCTCAGGCATCGCAGCATCCGCTGGTTGCCGGGGCTGTCACCAGTCCCTGGAGTGAAGACATCGTCAGTACCCGGGGAGGAAGGCTCCTTCACCCGCATCACCAGCCCCTCCTCATCCTCCTCCGGCGAGGGCGGGAGGCCGGCGCAGCCCTTGGGCTCCTCGTTCATCAGGTCCACAGACTCCGGGGACTGCGGGGAGGCCGGGTCGATGGTGATGATGGGCAGGTTCTCCGAGTCCGCCTTGGGTTCGTAGGCCAGCGGGTCTGGGGAGGCAGAGAGGGGTCAGGCAGGGCCCGTGGCGTGGGTCAGGACAACCTGGGGAAGGGGGGCCTCAGGGACCCCCAGCTAACGCATCCCATTGCGTGGGGCGGGACGCCTGGGCTCACACACTCTCTAATTTCCAAGTTTACTGTTTAATTCCTTTTTTTTGATCTCTGGATCAGCTGCAGACAGCCCAGCCCTGCTTCCCAGACTGCGCCACTGCTCTGCAAGGGGCGAAGCTGCCCTCTGCCGATTAACCGCTGGCTCCACAAGCACTGCCAGCAATGTCACACCCCGTCACACCCCGTGCACTGTCCCCAAAGCAGGAGAGGATGCACAGGACAGGAGGAACCAAAGAGCAAATGTGTGCTGGAGAAGCCAGGAGCCCAGCGCTGAGGGCAGGGAGAGGCACGGCCAGAAATGTGGCTGCGTGGACGGAGCTGAGCTCCGGACCGATGCACGGCCCAGCCAGGCTGATTGCCTGGTGGGAACCGTGCCGGGTGCTGAGCTTCTGCACCACGTGCGCAGGCTGCACACCGCAGAGCTTGGGCCAGAGAGCGGCAAACCCTGGGGCTCGGCTGCATTGCACGTGGCGGAGCAGGATGGGCCGGTTGGGGCTGGAGAGCAGCAGAGGAGCTGAGGGGGTGCAGGACAACGCAACCTCCCAGTGCCTCAGCACCAAAGCGCCAGCGATGCCCAGCAAGGTGCTGGCAGCGGCGCTCCCCCAGCAGCTCAGTCCCACCTACCTGAGCCTATGCGAGCCCGGGACATGGTGGGAGAATCGAGCTTGTGAGCCGGCACCGTCAGGTAGTTGTTCATCTGGAATTGGAGCACAGGGACCGTCTCCATCGGAGTGGCCAGGGTGAAGGGGGAAGGGGGGGCAGGGAACTGACCCCAGGCCGCAGGGATGAGCGAGAAGCAGCAGCAGGATGCACAGGGGACATGCACGTGTCCTCCCAGCTGCGCCGCTTGCTCAGACCCTGGGGCGAGCAGGGGACCCCCCAAGGCGTGGGGTCACCCACAGCCATCTGCACCTCAGCCCCCTCCCCGTGCAGGACACCGATGTCCTCCCCAGACTGGGACTGGGAAGCCCCCCTCAGCCCCCATCCTCCCCAGCCAGCTCCAGCATCCCCTTGACACCTTCTGTTCCAGCTGCCGAGCCTTCTGCCTCCGCAGGAGCATCTGGTTCCAGGCTTCCTCGTAGGGGTCGGCCACAAGCGTGTGCCGGTTGTAGGATCGCAGCTGGGAAACAGCCCCAAGAAAAGGAGACGGGTTAAAAAAAACACACAGAAAGGCAAAGGAAGGTCACGGCACCGCTGCCCTTGGGGACGGACCAAAGAGCCACCAGTGGGCAGAGTACGTCCAGGCGAGCTGGTGGCTCGTTCCCTGCGTGCTCCCACGGGATGTCGGATCTGCCCCCACTGTAGCCCAGCAAGGGTTTAAACGCTGAGCTCAGCCACTGCCAAGCCAGCCTGCCCCTCAGCGCCATCCCAGCACCATCCCAGGAGGAAAACCAGGAACACGAGGGGCAGCAGGGCAGGGATGCTGCGGGTGAAGCGCCCGGCTGGCCCTGGGGGCTTCTGGTTGGAAGGGGTCCTGGCCACCCCCAGGGAAGCACAGGGGGCAGGCACGGTGCCGGGGGACTCCTTACCCTCTGCCTGGTTTTCTGCAGGTTGTTGCGAAGGATTTTCCGGATCTCCTCCTCCTTGTCCTTGGACAGGGCCGGAAGGATGCGCTCCACAGGGAGGGTCTTGGGGTTGATGTTCCTGCGTGGACAGACGGGATTCAGAGTGACACTGCGACAGCCACGGCAGGACCGAAGGGCTGCTTGCTCTGTGGCCACGAGCAGGGAGCGCATGGCCTGTGCCGGGGGCCACGGGAGGCACAGCGCGGCCAGGGCTGGGGAACTCACTGGATGGAGACAGTGGAGACCGCAGAGGGGATCTTGCCTATGCCCCCGCTCTCCACCAGCTCGATGGCCTGCTTCATCTCCATCTTGTGGTAGAAAGCGATGAGCTGGGGCTCCTTCGACCGCTCCCCCGCAATCAGGCACTTCTTCACATACTTCTTATTGAAGCGATTCAGCCTTCCCGAGAACACGGGGAAAGGAGGAGCAGCGACACGTCAGACCTCCCCCTGCCCTGGCACCGCTCCCCGCTCCCCGTCCCTGGCCCAGGCCAGAAGAAGACAGTTCGGTTCCCACCAGTGCAGGTCAGGCCAGGCTTCCCCGTCTCCCTCCCAAGCCAGGCAGCCTCCAGAACAGCCGGGAGCTGCTCGTACCCACAACGGGTGGTCCTGAGCTCCTGCACGGACCGGCCACTGGCAGCTCCTGCACTGCTGTGGGCACGTCGTAGGTGGCGTGGTGAAGGGGTGCAGCGCTGCAGCCCCGCTCGCACCTAACCCAGCGCCGCAATTCATCAAGGGGAGTGTGCGTGTAGCTGGTACAGCCCACGGAAAACCCTAGCACAAGGCTGGAAAACCTGCCAGGAGGTGATCCATACCCTTCCCCATCTCGCCCACGGGTCCCCGAGTCACCAAACCTCCACACTCACTTGTCCTTCCAGTGGTGATGCCCGTAGTGACCACAGATATCCTCGATCCCTGTCAGAAGGTGATCCAAGAACTGGAAGAGAAGGACCAAGGCGTGGGCAGCTTGCAGGGCTGTTCCCCACCCTCTCCCCACCCCAACACCCACGCTGACACAGGGGTGAGGGCACTCGGGGGTGCAACATCAGGGCTGAGGATCCAGGATGGGCCTCAGGAGGGCAGCACGGTCCTACACAACTGGGTGGCTGCTCCACCGGGCACAGGGGAGGTCTGGGTCGGAGCGGGCACTGGACGACACAGACGGGGGAGAGTCCTCGCTCGGTCCCCCCTTACCTTGGGCACCGATTTAGGGGCAGCTCCCACTCTGTGAACCCGCCTGGCTACAGCGGTGGAGGTGGCAGAAGCAGAGAGAGAAGAGGGCTAAGGCGGTGATGAGAAGCGCGCGGGAAGGGCCGGCTGGGCGCAGCGGGTTACCTGCGTGTGGATCTCTTCGTTGATGGAGCGCTTTGTCTCTTGCTTCTTCTTCACGGCCAGCAGGTCCACCAAGGGCCGGATGGTCATGCCCTGGGGAACGGGGTGGAGGGTTAGACCTCTCCCCAGGGTGCACTGGTGGGAACGGGAGGGGTTCGGCACAGCCGAACCACGGGGCTCCACACTGCCGGGGTCACTTGGCAGTCCCCGCAGCTTTTGGAGAAGGGGGACACCAACAGGGTCAGGGAGGAAGGCTGGGGACGTGCTCCTCACTCCCCGCACACACATGTGACTCATTGAATAACCCCCTTCCGTCTGAAACCGCACCGTGACCACCTGCATGCCACCAACCTGCACGAAAACTGTGAAGAAGATGACGGTGATGATGGCTGTGAGGAACATGTCCCTCATGCCGAAATGCTTATAGTCCAGGAGGTAACAGAGGGAGAAGGCAATGGCTCCCCGCAGGCCGCCGTAGGCGATGATGAACTGGTCCTTCGGCGTCAGCTTCACAATTCGGAACTTGTTGATGAACCAGGTGAGGACCAGGACGCCTGGGGGAGTGGGGCAGGGTCTCATGTGAGTGGATGGTGAAGGACCCCCCACCAGCAGCCCAGCCTGCAGCTCAGCGCAGTGTCACCCCTTGGGGCCACGGGTGCAGGCGGGTGCTGTCCTGCTCGCTCATCCCAACACTCCTCACCAGCTTCAACCCTGAGTCTTTCACAGACTTGGCCTCAACCCCGCCTACCCACTAAGCCAACCACCAGCAAGGCTGATGCCCACAGTGGACCAGTGCCACCCAGTCAAGTCCAGTCTTCTCAGCAAGGCAAACTTGGGCCTTGTGGCCCTGAGAGTTGCCCGTCACTCAGGACTGTCCCCAAGGACTTTGCCGCCACATTTACATCTCACCTAAAACTCTGGCGATGAGGCAGAAGAGGAGCGTGCTGATGACGAAGGTCCAGTTCCAGTAGTGGTGGCCAGCCACAGTGGAGACGCCCAGGAAGATGAAAATGAGGGTCTCGCTCACGCTGCTCCACATCTTAAGGAAATACTTGATGGTGGTGTGGGACTTGTGGGAGATGTTGGCTTCCACGTAGGGCCGCATGACCACGCCGGACGCAATGAGCCTAGGGGCGAGGTTGGGGCACTCAGCAGCCATGGGGACATGGGGACAGCCCCAACCCCTGGCCCTGCAGCAGCTTTTTGTGGCTCTTCTGCCAAACCCCAGAGCAGGACAGGGCTTGTGAGACACCAGCAACTATTCAAGGCCTCCAGAGAAGGCAGCATGAGGTTTCTCCTTCCCCCTGGCAGGGCAGGAGTGAGCATCACAGCCAGGCGGCACAAAAACACGTCGTCTTGCCCAGGAGAACGGGCAATGGGCTGCCAGTGACTCAAAGAGTCGCTTCTCTCAGCTGCCTTCCTGCATATCCTGGCCCAAACACACCCCTGGTCCTCACTGGGCATGTACTGGCTATGCTGGGACCAAATGGTGCCCTGTCCTGGGGACAGGAGGGCATCTCCTCCCACCCGTGCCCAACTCACGCCATGATGCCAGAGAGGTGGAAGAGCTCAGCAGAGAGATACGCCATGTAGCTGTAGAGGAAGACGAAGAGGGGCTCGATGACTCGGATGTGGGAGGTGAAGCGGGACGTGAAGGCAGCAATCAGCCCATAAATGACGCCCACGAAGACACCGCCCAGCGATACCACGAAGAAGCTGAGGAAGCCGAGGATGATATCGATAATGGTCACCTGCTCGAAGGTGGCAAACTCCTCAAAGAGGTGGTAGAGGACCTGGGAGGGAGAAGGGAGAGGGGGGTTCAAACTGCCCCACCGGCAGGAGACAGCCTCACCTCAGAGGAGACCTACGGGGGGACCTTCCCTGGGAGAGCACCCGCACGGAGAGAAACAGCACCATCTGCCCTGCTCAGCCCAGAGAACAGCCCAAACCCTGAATGCAGCTTTGCAGCCAAGAGGGCACCCTGGCAGGAGGACCCTGCCGCGGGCTGCGTCGCCTTCTCCCACCCCCAGACACATTTACTGGGAGATTTTGTAGCAGAAGCTGATGCTGGCCGGTCAGGACGGGACACGGGCTTTAGGGCATCCTGCAGGTACGGCAGCGCCGCGCCAGCTCCTGCCAGGCCAGCTCCTGGGACATGGGCAGGGAGAGACGGGGAAGCGGAAGGCAAAAGCACTCCCCAGGAACAGCAGCGGGGACACAGACCCTGCAGGCACTCCCTCAGGTCAAAAAGCGGGGAGAAGCGCCTGGGAAAAGCCCTGCGGTGGGACAGCACGTTCCTCGGCACCAGGAACGTTCCGGCGCTGCACTGAGCAGCCAGCTCCAGAGAGGACAGCTGGGGTGTGGGAGAGGAGCCAGGAAAAAGCAGTGGGTTAGAAGTGAATTTAGAGGTCAGCTCCGCAGAGGAGGATGGTGTGCTGATGGCCAAGCCAGCAACTGGACACAGACGTCCTCTGGAAACAGCTCGGCCCCAGAGCGGTCCCAGAACTTCCCAAAGGTCCCTGCAAAGCTGCTGCTCAAAGACTGGGGCTGAGGGGGACCCGGGCGGGATGGCGGCCTGGCCACAGCCCCCACGGCTCGCCCCTTGCCATGGCTGGCCATGGTCTGTCCTCACACCTCCCTGGTGCCACAGCCAGGAGGACCACGTGAGGAAGGAGACAGGAGGGAGCAGCAGCTACAGGGCAGTGCTGCCTGACCCAGCGCTGGCGGCACAGGCAGGCGCGCAGCAGCGGGCAGCAATTCCACCCAGGGGAGCAGATTCCCAGGAGACCAAGGCGCTGGCGCAGTCCTGCTCTTCACCGAGAGGCAGCAGCCGGCTGGGCACGTGCCCTCAGCCTCCCCAGACTGCCAGGGAAACGCCTCACCCTAACCCACCTCTGCGGTGTTTTAAGCCGCTATATTTAACTTTGCACCTGCAAAAGGTTAGGAGCAAGCGGAGCTGCTGCAGCTCCGGCCAACGGTTCTGCCTGCAGGGCTTGATCGTTCCGCTGCCAACCCTGGTGCCACCACCCCAAAATGCTCCACCAAAACGAACCCCCTCCCCTCGGCCGATCCCTCTCATCCACTTACGACCGTGACGGCATCGTTCAGAAGGGATTCCCCGAAGACCAAGATGTGGAGCAGCTCATTGATGTGGATCTCCTCAAAGACGGCCAGCACAGCCACCGGGTCCACGGCCGAGATGATGCTGCCGAAGAGCAGGTTGGCCAGGAGGCCGATGTGGTTGAGGCCGGGGCCGCCGAGCTGGCACACGGCATACATGAGGCCACCCAAGAAGAAGGCATTCCAGAGTGTCCCCACCACGGCAAAGATGAGGATGGTGCCCAGGTTCTCGGTGAATTGGCGCAAAGGGAGGAAATAGCCAGCATCCAAAATGATGGGTGGGAGGAGGAAGAGGAAGAAGATGTCCGACTTGAGGATGGGAGGCTTTTCGCCCACCCCTTTGATGAGCCCCCCAACCAACAGGCCCACCACGATGAGCAGGCAGCTCTCAGGAACAATGTTGGACACCGAGGGGATCACGTGGAATCCTGGAGAGGAGGAGGAGAGAGCAAGACACACGTTGGCTTTGCGACTGGAGGATGCCCTCTGCAGGACACCCCAGCGGGAGGTGGGGGCCAGTTCCCAGCCCTCCCTGCACTCTTCAGGATCCTTTACTCTTTGTGTGCCTCAGTTTCCCCTTCTACCCCCTCCTTCCCCACGCTCCCAACCTGTGAAGTGGAAAGTGCAGCTTCCCCAGCCCCCCACGCCCTGGCACTGCTGGACCTCAGGTCAGCAAATACCAGCGAGCCCCAGTTCAACGGGCAGCACCGCTCCCGGAGCACCTTGGTGTCTCTGAGGAGCCCCCGGCCCCCGCGACAGCCGCCTGCGGCACAGGCAGTTCTCACAACACAGGCTGTCGCTGGCTCCAGCTCTTCCCATCGCAGCTGCTAATCCCGGGCGACGTGGGCGCTGGCATTTCCCTCCCGTCAGACGGCAGCCGGCCCACCGAGTGCCGGCACAGCCAGCGCGCCAGGCTCTGGCAGGAGGCGGCCCCGTGCCCGTCCCCGGGTGTCCCTGACGCGGGGGACGGGGGGGGGACCTGGTGCTCGGTGGGTTTGAGGGTGCGATTGGAGCGGCTCCTCATTGCCCCTCCTGCAGCTCCAGGAGCAAGCCGGGAGCTGCCGGGCGCAGCGCGGGGACGGGACACATCCCTGGAGTGCGGGGTGGTTCCTTGGGGCGCAGGAGGGAACTCGTTTTCCCCTTTTNGAACGCACCGATACCCACAGAAGGATTTTGGGTTCCCTGGATCCTCTCCCAGGCTTTATAATTATTATTTTGAAGTGAGGCACATTTGTTCCCTGGCAAGGGAAGTGGTTTAAAATAAGGAACCCTGCCTCGGCATCCCGTGTTCCTCAGTTCCTTCTGGCTGGGTGACTGTGCCATCTGCACATCATTTCACAACAGATTAACCCCCCCCCCCCCTAACAAGCCACCATCCCGCTGACGATCCGGAGCCGCTCGGTGCCGTGGCGAGCCCCCCGTCCATCCCATTCCCCCCCCGCCGAGCCTGCAGGGGCCAC
>VWZZ01002322.1:71508-91486 GCA_013399095.1 Psophia crepitans | reverse complement strand
CCTCCTCCACCTGCGCCGCGGAGCGGGGAGCGCGCCGCACAAATCTGGCTCCGATGGGAAAAGCAGCCGCTTCCATAATCGCTCCCTAAGGACAGGCAGCGAGTCAGCTACCGGCCACGGCCACGGCCACGGCCACACGCGGGGCTCCGAGGGCAGGATTGGACCTCAAACTGCGACCCGAGCTGCGTGGGCGAGACCGACACCGCAGCGGCCGGGGGATTCACCCCACCCAAGGCTCCCTGCACGTCTGGCCGCGCTGTTTTGCAGAGCCCGCGTGGCTCCGGCGTGTCTCGGGTGCTGGAGCGACGTGGGAAGGAGTCTGGCTTCTACCTCGGCTTTGCCGCAGCAGCGCCGGCCTCTGAGCAAACCGCCCCGCGGCGCCCGGGTTTGGGCTCGAGGGGAAGCTGGGAGCAGGCGCGAAGCAGCCGAGCTTTCTCCCAGAGCTCTCCCAGCACCCGGCACTCAGGGACCTCAGAGCGGGATGCGGTTCCTAATTTACCCCCACGGGTTTTTCTTCTGCCTCTGCTCCTGCCCGGAGCCCACACGAGCGCTGAGCACCCCCCGGCAGCGCTGGCAGGGAGCTCCGCACGGGAGCGGAGGCGATAGTCCCTTTTCCTAGCACAGCTCGTGCAAACCCTGGGAACAACCGGCCCCTCCAGCACAGGGGGCAATTGCCCATCTCAGCACGCGCCAGCCCGGGCTGGAATAAGGTTTAAAGCCGCACGAGCAGCGAGAAGCCTGCAGCAAATCAGTTTTTGCTTGCTAAGTACGTTCAATCATGAATAAAACACAAACACTGACAATTAAGCATCTCTCACTTCTTCCCCACAGGCCCCAGGATCCCATTAAACCGGAACATTCGCGTGCTGATGCGAATTCGATGTTTTAGAGCCTTTTTGTAGGGCCCTAAAAATACACTCACATGGGCTGCATGTTAATTACGCCTTTGATTTCGCTGAATCTCAGCCATTTTTCGCTCCCCGCTTTCTCCGCTCAGTATTTTTAGAGCACTGGAAAGCTCACCGGTACCAATCTGTCGCTGGGATCCTGCTGGGATCCTGCTCCAAGCGCGGCACCCCGCGTCGGGGTGGGGGTGAGTAAGGGGAAGGAAGGCTCTTGCCACGGGGGCGATGCCAGGCAGGGGTGAACCAGCCCGATCCCAGCTCTGCGCCCGAATTTCCCTCCCGGAGGAGGAGGGAGGCTGGGGCAGGATGCTGGGAGTGAGGATGGCAGGGGATGAGGATGCTCAAGGGGAGTAAGTCTTAATAAGAGCCTTCATAGTAATAATAATCAGCTTTACTAACCGCCAGGCTCCTGTTGCCCGCTGCTTTGGTAACAGGTTGGTTGTACAGCAGGCGGCCGTGCCGCCCGCCTGCCCGTGCACCGCCTGCTGCCACCGCCTGCTCCCAAACGCGGTGGCCCTGCCGCCAACCGGGACGCACGGCCCTGCTGCGCACACCGCCTCTGCCACCAGTGACACCCGGGGCAGGACGGGAGGCAGCCAGACCCCAGCGCTCCTTCATTTTTCCCTGTTAAGCTGCATTTTCTGCTGCGTTTCGCCGCAGCAGAAGGGCAGGAGCCGGCGTCCGAGAGGTCCCGCTGGCTGGGAGCTCTGCGCGGCTCGCGTCGGCGGCACGGGAAGCGCTTCCCAAGGAGCGAGGAGCAGGAACACAGAGGCAGCGCCCGCACCATGCGTACGAGACGCCCGGCACATCGCTGCCAGCACACTGAATAAACAAGTGATGTGGGAGTGGGGGGGATGAGGCACCCGGTCTCCGCAACATCTGCGTCCGGAGGACGAGCAGGGATGCACAGGAGTGAGCGAGTACACGGGGCGGCTTTTCCCACTGGGTTTTGGCTGGTTTTCCTGAAGCCCACCAGGAGGGAAGTCCCCCGAGACCCCACTTCCCTGAGAGCGACCCCCCACCCCCAAATCCCCAGCACGGGGCACACACAGTCACCCGTGTTTCTCCCTTTAGAAAACAAACTCCGTGGGAGCGGTTCCCCTATCAACAGCATCAAACACTACTGAAACTATTAAAAGCAAGAACAGTTGAGTGAACATCAACCCTGCGAGCCTGAGCAAACAAGGAAAAGGAAATCCAGAAGTTAATAGTTCCTATTAAAACAGTTTCTTGCCTCCATCACGTGGCCCCGGCTCGCGTGTGCCCAGCAAGGTGAAGACGGGGACCGTGGGCTGTGGTTTTTTGCCCGGGGTAGGGCAGAAAGGAGCTGGGAACTGGCCTTCCAGTCTCCGCTCCAGCAGAGCTAAGCCCAGCCTGAGCACCTGAAACCACCGCCCTGCAAATCAAAGCGATTTGGGGCGAGGAAAGCTGTTGCAAGGCGACGTCCAACGCTGCAGAACAGTTTGCTCCGCAGCTCCTGGACACCAGTTCCCTTCACATCACATCTGACGGGGCCACCCCTGCCCAAGCGCAGGCAATCGGGGGCAGCAGCAGGAATTTTCGTCCACAACCCCCAGCAGCAGCAAGAACCACCGATGTCTGCTGGGTTTCGCAGCAAGGCAGATTATTTTCTCCCTTGAGGCACAGAGCAGGCTGGTGTTTTAGTGGCTGCGGACGCTGAGCGAAGACGTCTGAGCACAGCAAACCCCCTTCGGTCTCCAGGCCTTGCGAGGGCCGGTGCCTGCCCCGGCAAACGCGAGGGCTCCTTTTCAGCCGCGAAAGGTTCATCCGCAGGGGGACCCCGGCTGCCCCTCCCCGGGCCCGGCTGCTGGCGGATGCAGTGCCACGCAGACATTGACTCCCGACCACACAGCTCGGGGGAGACTCCGACCTACGTGTGGTTTCTGTCCCCCCTCGGCGGTAGCTGGCTCACAGCCGGATGCTGTGCACGTGCATTATACAAGCTCCATCCAGGAGCGCCTGTTCTTCGCTGCCTAATGGCTCAAACCCCACCACATCTGATCTGCCTCCACCCTCAGCCTCCTCGGGAAGAGCCTGAAGGGATACGGAGGGAAGGGACACGCAGGGAAGGGCGCTGGGGACCCAACCCACGCCCAGCACCCCCGCCCTGGGGGAGCGCTGCTGCCGAAACGCGCCAGCCCCCAGGCCAGCGCTTGCCGGAGGAAATGCTTCTCCCACAGTGGCCAAAATCGGCGCTCTCCATGCCCCGGCTGCTCACAGCCATTCGGAAACCCTCTTTACGGCCAGAAGGGGCTGATTTGCAGCTCTCAGCCTGCCGGCTGCTCTCACGGTGCCTCCAGCGCTGGGAACCTATTGCGACAGGGAGCAGGGCGCATCCCCCTGGGCGCAGCCCAGCCGCACCCCACGGCTGAGCGCCCCGAGCACCGCAGGCGCGGTGGCCGTGGCCTACAACATCTCGACGGTCCCACCCCTCCCTGCCCCATGGCTTCTCCCCATCCCACCGTGCAGGACCTCTGTCCCTTCCCATCGCCTCGGCCGCCGCCATACAGCTCCGTACGGCACGGGACCCAAGGCCAGGCTTAGTCAGGGCTCTGGCAGCGCTCCCCTGGTTTTAAAGACCTCCCAATGCAGTGCAGAAAGAACATTTTAATGACGTTTTGAACACTTCGAACAAACGCTGATGAGGAAAGAAATGAGACAAAGCCTTCGTGCACTTCCCTGTTCCAGGCCAGGTCTGGGGGACGCCTGCATCTCCCACATCAGCTCCCACCACGGGGATACTGCTGGAGTCGGAGTCGCTAGAGCAATCCCCGCGGTGCTAAAAAATCCTGGTGCTCAGAGGCGGCAAATAAGAAATAAAATACAAATGTAAAAATATTTTTATAGGTATATATTATATATACACATAATGCCGATGCTGGAGGCAGCCTGCGCCACCAGACCGTGTGCCAGCCCTGCGGACCCACGCTGTGGGGTCCCCCTGGTCCCCACACGCGCCGTGCACCCGTCCCCACCAGCCAGTCCCCGCAGCTGGGATTGCCTCCAGCCACCACATCCTCCCCAAGCTGCAGGTTGAGTCTGGCTGGGCTTAACGTCCCCTTCTTCCATAGGAGGCAAAAAAAAACCCCCGAGGAAGGAGGGAAGAAAACCCAGGGAATGGGGGGAGGAGGGAGGGAAGGGAGAACGTGACTGGCTGGGAGGGCTCGGCACGTTCATGGTTAAGCAGGATGCTCCTGCGGCTTCACCCCGGCTTCCCAAGCGCCCACGCACCCGGAGCGTTGCAGGAAAGCCAGGCTGCTTCCAGGAAGATGCTTGTTAGCTAAGAGGAGGCACAAGAAATGAGAACGGTTACAAAAACAGCCCCTCCTCCCAGGCTTCAGAAGTTTATTAGAGCGGCTGCAGGCTCCGGCAGGCAGGGAGCAGCCCCGAGAGAGAAATTACACAACTGCTGCCCCGAGATCAGACAGCTCTTCCACCCCCTGGATGATTTTTTTTCTGAGAGGAGGCAGATCGGGGGTTAGTCTGGGCAAGGGGTGGTGCAGCCCCCTGGGTGACGCTCGCTGCAGCCCAGCGGTGGACCCACGGGCGCATGTTTGGGCTGCAGGGTGGGACTGAGCAGCTGTGCAGCTTGGGTGCAGAGCGCGCTGCGGCGCTGGAAAAGCCCCAGGAGAAGGCACGGGGCTGGGAAGGAGGTGGCGAGGGGGAGCAGGCATGCTCAGAAGGGCTGCCCTTCTGAAGGACACTGCAGAGAGCACCGGCTGGAGGGGACACACGTGGCTCAGCAGCACCAGGGCCCCTCCGAAGGCCACTTTAACCCTTTGGGACCCCGGGCTGGCAGGGTCTGGGGGGGCCGCACAGAGACGCGGCCGCCCCGTATCATCAGCAAACGCATCGACCCGGTGGCAAGCGATGCAGGAAGGTGCAGACACCTCCTCGTGCTCCCGTGGGACACAGGCACCGCGGAGAGCCCCGAGACGTGGACGCTGCGCTGGATGAGCCACAAAGTCACTGACGTGTCACCAGCCATGGGCGCTAGGCATCTGCAAAGCCGTTACCCAGCACCATCCCCTTCTTTTTCCCCTGTTTAGAAGAAACACTGGGGCAGGGGGGAGGGCAGGGGCTGGGTCCCAGGGCCAGCAAAGCGCCGAGCCCACCCTGACCTGCCTTTCATATTCTGTATTTTGGGGTGGCCCAGGCAGGGTTAAAGCACTGCGAGGATGGCGACGCAGAAACAGAACGTTTTGCAACTGGCTCCCAAGGGAAAACCCACCCCACGCTCCCAGATTCTAGCCCAGCTTCTCTCCACGTATCCCCTTTCCTCCCAAAAATTCCTCTCTGGAATTCCTCGTTCCCCGCCTGACCATCGGCCGCCGCTGCAGCTGCCCAAAGACCGGCCAGGCTTTGCTGGTGCCCTCCAGCACGAACCTCGGGGGCGCTTGTAGCTGCCAGGAGCGTGTCTGAGCCCCGCTGCAGCTTCCCCCGTAACGCGGGGCCGGATCCATCGACCTGCTGGCCCAGACGGAGCGAGGAGCCGGGGAAGGGCACGGGCAGAGCGCTGCACGCGCCCGGCACCAGCACGGCCACCAGATGTGATAGGGGAGTCTCAAGGGAAGGGGATGAAAATTTAACTTGCTACGAAGGAATTAAGTAGCTGGTGATTTACACCTAAAAATAGATCGAAGCCCCGGCTCGTGTCACCCTGCAAGGGGAGGAGGTGATACTTAAATTACACCCACGGCGCCTCGCAAGCTCCAGCGTCACCACCTGCCCCGAACCTTCAGCCCCACCACGCACCGGCACGGCTCGCTCCGGCGGGACGGCACGCGCGGGGCCCCCCGGGGGAACAGCCAGCCCCCGCTTCGCCAGGCCCTGTCCTGCCTCACCACGGAGCAGGGTGTGACGCAGGTCTGGGTCTCCGGAGCGTTCTCCTGCAGCTCTCTGGGCTGCTTTCAGCCTTCTGGGTTGCTTGGGGCAACCTTTAAGAGAAACCTCGATGGCCAGAATGGGAAAGTTTGGATTTTCCACCCCGAAACGACATTTTGTGTTTAGAAGTTGACTTTTTCTTTTTTTTTTTTTAAAGATAGAGGTACAGAAAGCTCCTAGGCAAAACAATTTCTTCCAGATCAAACCAAATGTTTCACTCGAGCCTAATCATGTTCTTGTCACAAGGAAAGGCGGAGAATCAGGAAGATAATTAATTGATACTGCTGCTGTGACTCAGTTAATGCCGATACCGCACGGGGGCCACAGAGCCGGCGCCCACCCAAGCCTCAGCACGGGCTTGGTGTGCAAAACCAGCACCGGGAGAGAAGGGAAAAGCAAGACACCCAGCCCCAGTTTCGGGGATCGCTCGTCTGCACCCCAGCCACCTGCAGGCAGCGGCTGTGACCAGCCTGACACCCCGGACCCGGGCTAAAACCCACGAGCACCCAGTGCTGCGCTGCAGCCTGTGCGAAGCGGGGGTCGAGCACAACTCTCTCCCTTGCTTTACGCAGGGCAGGGGACGCAGGCGGGCAGGGAGACGAAGCCCTGTGCTGCGCCGCAGAGCTCTGCCCGCTCGGAGCCAGCGAGGCCATCGCCGCTGCCCCGCAGGGTCTGCCCACCCCAACGCAAGGCGCCCAGCCCGGTGTGCTCGTGGCCAGCTCCCAGCCCTCAGGTCTGGGATTGCACACAGCCCCCCTGCAAGCCGCATCACCACAGTCGATAACCATTAAAACCCGTTGCGAGCTGCCAAGCGTACGGTTTTATTTTCTCTCGCTGTGACGTTACCGTCCCCCTCACCTACAGACCTTGCTCAAACAGCCGGGTCCCACCTCGCCGAATCGCCCCGTGTTTTCCCTCTCTTCCCCCCATACTGCAAACAAACCTGGGGCAAATGGAATTTTCCCTGTGACGGGAGACCCAGAGCCGGCTGGTACAGGCTCCCGCTCACCCGGCCTCGCGCATTCAGCCCAACGCCCACGGCCAGGCAAGCGCCCATGGGAAGGTGACCTGCCTGGCCCCTGCCCGCTCTGCAGAAGATAAGAACAGCCGTTGATAGCATCGGGCCCGCCCAGGAATGAGTCAAAACCTGAAAGCTGCAGAACAAAAGGCAGACTTTGTCAGGTACCGGTGTGCAACAGCCTCGCCGCAGCTTGGCGAGTCAGCCAGGGCGACTTGTGCTGGCCCGGCCCTCGCAGACCGTGCAAGTACTGGTGCAAACTGGCTTGTCAAGCCCTCGAAAGTACAGCCGCGGTAGCAAACGTGGTCGGTCCTGCTAGTGCAGCACCACAGCACCAGGGCAGAGCCAGCCCTTCATCCCAGGCGAAGGGCGGATGGCTTCTCCTCTTCTCGGGTGCCCGGAGTGGCTGGCGGGGGGGTGGCAGCAGAGCTGTGATGTCTGACGGTTCCCCAGTTGCACCACCCTCCCACAGCAGCAGCCTGCAGCCAGTTCCCACTGGCAGGCCCCGAACACATCCTCCGATGAGAGGGGAGAAAGTCTAGACACCCTGCACCCCGAGGCGGCTGGAGAGAGCAGACGCGCGCCTGCCTCTCCCAGGTCCCACTGTCCCTGGAGACCTCCGGGGAGCAAAGCCCGCGCCCCCGACCGGGATGAACAGAGAATAAGCTGCAAGCAGAGCCCTCCTCCTCCCGCCCCGTGCACACGGGGGACGGATGCCAGGGCGTCAGCCGGAGCGATGCTGCTCTGGCACTCTGCAAAGTCACGCAGCCAGAGAGAGGACAGTTCCGAGCTGGTCTGGGGGGCAAGGCTGAGCTGCCTCATGCCTGGAGCCTTTCAGAGAGCAGTTATTTGGAGCCATTTCATGCACTGTAGCTGCTAAGACAAGCAATGGCCATAGGGACCGGCTGTAATGGCAATGGGTCCAGCGCGCTGACAAACCAGCCGCTGCAGGTACCGCTGCTCCGCACCCCACACCGGCCGCTGGCACCGCAGAGGGCGCGGAGCTGAGCAACAGCCATGGCAGGGCAAGGGCAAGGGCAAAGCCTCTGCTGGTAACTCGGTGCCTGCAGCAACTCACGGTCACGCAGGAACGTGCCTCTAACCCTCGGTCCTGCCAGGGCCTGGCCTTCCCTGGCAGCGCCTGCTCAGCCCCCTCCGGGGCTGCCAGCTCCGCCGGGGGCCGGGCCGGCCGTGGCAGGCATCGCTCGGCTCCGAAGGGATGCAGGGGTGCCAAACTTCGCACTCTGCCAACGCAGCCCCCTCCCAGCCACGAACAACATCAGCAGAGGAATATCCATGGATGGTGGCACCACCAGGAAACCACAAGGTTGTTCCTTTAGTCTAGGGGTGGATTCGGAGCTGGAAAGAGGTCCCAAACACACGTGCAGCGTGGGGAACACAACCAAAGGCGTCAGTGCACGCTGCAGCAGCTGGAGTCACGAGCCGCACGCAGATGAGCCCAGCTCCCTATCGGCCCTGACACCCCCTTCAGAAGCAAAATGTTCCCCTCGGCAAAGGAAATCTCATTTTCTCTGCCCAGAGCCCTGCTGGGAGGTCGCGGGGGAGGAGGACGCTGCTGCGCTGCAGCCCAGTGAAACGCAGCTGCTGTGGGACCCCGACGGCGACGCTGCAGTGCTGCAAAGCGGGAGGAGGATGCAACGACCCAGGCGCGCACGAGAGCTGTGAATCATCCGCAGGCACCCTGGATATCAGCCTGCCAGGATGGGTGGGCCCCCCTCGCAGAACGCCGCTGTGTACACTTACAAACAAGCTGTTTACGCAGACCGAGAGACCTCCCACCGTAACACAGAGCGATCTCTTCCTCGGGGCCCCGTCCGGCTCAGCACGACCCTGCCCTTCCAGCACAAAGCTGGGACGAGGGGCTGCTCCTCAATTCCCAGTTTGCCCGCTCCGCTGTTCCCCCACCCGAAGGGCCTGTCCCCCCTCCCTTCCCGACCACCCGGCACGGGGCAGCTCGGGGAAGCCCGCTGAGACCGTGCACGGCCCCGCGCCTGACGCTCCCTGCAGCTCTGCAAACCAGACTGCAAACGCTCGTACCGCTGAGCCTACAACTTCGCAGAGAAGTGCCAAACAGCCGGCAGCAATTCCTCCCAATTAAACCTTGCTGCCCTGACCCAGAAGGTCTGGTCAGCCAGGCACGCCAGCGACAGCCCAAATGCTGCGTAATCCTCCCCCCTCCAACTCTAAAAGATACACTAATTAATTAATACCAACCCAAAGTAAACAGTTGGCTCTACCGTGCTGCGTGGAGCAGCTTGCAGCAAACTCTAATTGTGGCGCTGGCACCCGTCAGTGGGAAAGGAACTCCTCCTGCTCCCCGTCTGCACCGCTCCACCGTGCGCTGTCGCTTGCCTTAGGCTTAGGTTTAGGCTAGGTGTAGGCGAGGTTTAGGAACCAGCCTGCCCAGGGTTCCAGCGCAGCCCGCAGAGCTAGCCCTGACCAGGGACACCCGCTGCGAGAGCCAGGTTCAGGGGAGAGCCGTGCCCAGGAAAACCTCCCCAACACGGGCAGAGAAGGGCCAGGCTGCAGCTGCCCTCGCAGGCAGGGCAGGGCAGGGCAGGGCAGGGCAGGGCAGGGCAGGGGCGATCGCTGTCCCCCTGCCTCACCCGCCCCTGGTTCAGCTGGTGATTCACAGGCGAGCCCTGAAAAGACCATTTCCCCCGGCCACGACAGCCCCACGCGCAGTGGGAAGCGGCAGCGCAGCCCGAAGGCAGGCTCCTGGCAGCTCGCAGGGAGCATCCGCGCGGGCACGCGGCCCCCAGGGCTCGCGGTGCAAGAGGGGACGGTCACAACAGCAGCGTCTGGGGACCAACATCCCCCTGTGACCAGACCGGGACGGTCCGCAGCCTGCCACTCACCCAACGGCACCGTGGCCGGGTTGAGGGAGCGCTGGTGAACGCACCGGGGAGGACAGGGAGGGCAGTGTCAGCCTCCCGGGAGAAGGTGCCTGTACACGACCACAACGCGCCGTGACGGCGATCCACGGACAAGGCGTTCAGTAGAAACACTTGAATGTGGTTTTTTTCAAGAGCAGGGAGAACCGATGCAGCAGAAGCGTGTACCCTCATTTTATCTCCAAAGCACTCACAAGAAATTAACAGATCAATTGGGAGTCTTTTACAGAGCTGGTATTAATTTCCTCCCAGCTGTAAAAAGGAAATGAAAGATGAAAACCATTAAATGGACTTGCCCAAGTCCCCAAGTGAACAGTGCGAGAGCTGGCGTGAGCACCCAGCAGCTCCCAATTTCCAGTCCTGTGTTCAGGGAACGCTTCTCCTGCAAACCAGAAGAAAAGCCAAGGACACTCTGCGAGAAAAGCAGATATTAAGACCTCATTGCTACTGAGAAACCCACGGCCCCTTGGACTGTCACCCAACAGCGACAGCTTTTCAGGCAGGGAGGGAAACACGGAGCCAACTGGAGATGCTGCTGGAGCAAGCAGCGACGGCTTGGGAGGCTTCAAGGCTTGGTCCCATCACTTCCCGAAGAAACCTCTTCCAGATCCAGCTGTGCACAGCGGTGAGCAGAGCAGCTCTCCTCCACCTCTCTCCAGCCCCAGAGCTGCCCCACGATGAGATGCTGCCAAGCCCAACCTTCGCTGGAGCTCTGAGAAACCGGTTGAGGGTTTGGCACTACGTGCCAAGCTGGCTATTAAAAGTCTCCGGAGACTCACGGGTACCCCGGTAACCGTGATCCCCGCTGACCACATTCCTCTAACGGGCACGTTTCAAGGCCGCTCCCCAAGATTAGCAAACCTGTTTAGAGCCTTCAGGCGTGCTCCACGCACAGCGCTTCCTAAGGCGGGACAGGATGAGTCCTCTCCAGCTTGCGGCGTCCACCCAGCGGGAGCTGGGCACGCAGATCCGGAGACGCATGGGGACAAACCGCCACGCAAGTTTCTGCTGTTGCTGCTCCAAGACTCATTTTGATTCTCCCCCCCCCATATCTGGACGGGCGCACCACGCAGCCCAGCCCGCAAGGCTGGCATCTTCCTGGCACAGCTTGTTTATTCCGGGAAACTGAGTTTTCTGTAGGGCAGCAGCATCCTCACGCGGGGTTACACCCTTCAAAAGCATCAGAACAGCGACAGCAGCTGCACTTGGAGCATCTTGAGGAGGCCTCATAAAAGAAGGTCCAGAAAAACTGCTGCAGGGAAGGGGGCCAGGAGCCAAACATAACCGCTCCGCAGCCACGCTCTTCCCAGGCTGCTTCGGCTGTCGCAGGACACGCTGGATACCACAAATAGCCGGGCTGGGAGCGGTCAGCAGCGGCTGCCTCAGACTGGGGGATTTCTCCAAGAAAACCATCGGAATCACTTTCTGCATGGTGCCGAGCTAAACTTCAGTGTTTAATGCAGGTACGGAATGGCTCCGGAGCAGAAGGTGCTCGGGGTGCTGTGAAGAGACGGCACCTGGGCACCCAGAACAAGGCTGCAGCCGCCCTCCCAGCTCTCTGCCCCCAACCTCAGGGCGCAGGGTTCAGCACACGGCTCCCGCTGGCCCTCGAAGCCTCGGGAAGGGTTAAAGCTGAGCTGGTCCGGGCTGACCACGGACAAACTTCCAGGCAGAGCAGTGCCAGCCGCCCTTCCCAGGAAGGGCAGATTTCCTACCGGGAGCACGGGCAGGAAAGACAAACAAAAGCTTTTCAGGGAATAACCTGTTGCTCTCCACTCCGACGGGAGGGAGGAGGTAATTGCAATTATCACTGATTACTACCGGGCTTTGCGAACCCAGACAAAGCAACACCACTCGGAGCACACGCCAGCAGCGCGTTGAGAGCCAATGTGAGCACCCCGTCGCCTTTGTCTCCTCTCCAGCCTTCGGCAGGAGCTGCCGGCACGCAGAGACCCCACCGGCCGAGCCCGCACTGGTGAGACCTGGGGGCTGGAGAGCCGCCCCCGCCAGATGCCGTTTCGGCCTGCCAACATCCCCCTCGCCAAGCTGGGACGCAGGCGATGCTCTGTCACACCCAGCCGAGCTATCAGACGTGCTCCTGGGAGCAGATGCTCTCTCCTCTACAAGAGAGGAGCCCGCACATTGCACAACGCACCCCCCGGGGACCGAAGCTGCCGTGGGAAAAGCCCTCCCAAGGGAAACTGAGGCACTAGCCGGGCTGGATATGCCAGCTCTTCTCTTCAAAAGACTGTGCGTGCTTGAGTCTGTGCCGGTGGCATTTGTGCTGTTAAAATTTCCAGCGCTGGGGTGGGAAGCTGCTGTCTCTCCATACACATCATTAAGATTTAGCACGTCGTGACGCCAAAATGCAGAGTAATTCCAGACACTGCAAAACCCCCCACTGCAAATCTGCAAGAGGGAGTCTGCTGCTGCAAATGTGGCCCCTGCAGGCTTGATAAACAGAGGAGAATGATTTCTCTACCAGCACCCTCTATTAAGTGGAATTTAAGAGCTGTCTCTGGAGGTTGATTGTATTGCAACTTTCTGGAGACAAAGACCATCGATGCTCTGACATTTATGAGTCACTTCTGGGCAAACACAGGAAACGCATTTGTTCTCTTCCAATCACAGAAAGCACTTCACCTTTCCGCTTGGGGGTCTCAAAACGTCACTCCAACTTCAAAGCAGCCTTTGGTCACTGCCGTCCCTCTCAAACCCATCACTCAGGTGGGTCAAGCTGCCTCGGGAAGGAACCCCAAGCCATGGGGCAACACACCACCAAAGGCGACGCACCACCGAATCTGTTCTCACCGCTTCACTCCAAGCAACGACCAATCTTTGATCTCACCTTTTCTGACGAACACACAGCAACGTGTGAGGGCACGCCCGTTGGTGGAGCTTTTAATTTCATTTCTTCCCTCCCAAGCAGAAACACACAGGCATTCTTCTGCCCGAGGAAAGAGCAGAAGAACAAAGCCTGACAAGATAGCCATCCAGCTGTGTGTTAACTGAGGGAAGACGTTGGAAAATTAGAGAGATAAGCAAGATATAGAATAGACGGCAATCACACAGCTTGCCTAAGGCAGTGTACCAGCCGGTACCGTGAAGTGAGAGGACCGAGCATCGATACTTGGTCCAAGTCAAAGCATGGTCACAGCTTCCCTGCTCCTCTGCTGCTCCCTCTGAAGCCGGCCAGCCCTGATTTCAGAACACCGAGGCCGTTATCAAACCCACACCAGCAACTCTGAGCGCTGACAGCCGACAAGAAACCGCTGCGGACCCAGGCAGCGCAGCGAAGGCAGCGTGGGGGAGAGGTCTAGCTCAGCTCCGTCTCCGCACGGCAAGGCTGTGTTTTCACAGAGTATTCCAGGTGGAATCCAGTTTTTATTTGAACAAATTAAGCCTTGGGGATGCAAAAGAGGAAAAAAAAAAGAAATAAAATGTTTCGGAGGCAGCTGCAGTAATTCACCCTCACTACTGCTTAAAGTTTCCTCTCGGAACCCACAGCTCCAACGACGCTCCAGGAAAGGACCAGCTCCCCCACAACCCTGGGACAGCCTCTACCGCCCCCGTCATCTCCACAGCCTACAGCCAAAACCCAGGACTTGCAGGAGGAAAAAGGGAAAGGATTATGTTAATTAAATACGCTTCTGCAAGCCTAACGAGCTTCTGGTTTATACAAGTGCCACTGAGATGTCTGTGTCTCCTCTGCAGGAGCGGGGCCCCAGTCCCTTCCTGCCCCGGGTTTATAAGCTCGTAACCCAAAGGGTGAGGCTCTCCCCTTCCCTACACCACCACCCGGTTTTCCCACACATTATTCGTAAACCCCGCAGGACTCTCTTTAGCCACACTTTTCGCAGACAAAAGACCCGTTCTCCACCCCACTCACTCCCAAGGGAACTCCAGCACCTCTGGCTGGAGGTGGGGAAGCCACGGCTGGGGGCCTGGGACCGCGGATGTGAACCAAACGGGCCAAACATCGGCACCCTCTGCTTCTACCCACAAACCACCCCAGCTCTGGTGGAGGTCTCAGGGGAGGGACCACTTCACGGCACCACCCCGAAAGCTGCCCGGCACCCATCTGGGCTGTGGCCACTGCAGGACTCTAGAGTCAACGCCCACATCCCCAACCGATGTGCCCGTCCCTGACACCCGGCATGAGGGGTCCAAGCCTTCACTAATAAAGGGGATGACACCACGTTTTCGGTTCTGGAGTGGCCTCAAGGTCCAGAAAGCCAAACCAGGCACTGCTGCGGGCGGCAGGGTCCCTGCGGGGCGCAAAGCCACGGCTGCAAACCGAGCGCAATTCTGCTGTAACGGACATGAGGGCTCACTGGGGAGGGACGGGCTGTGACTACGGACCGGTCCCGCTTTTCCCACTCCATCACCGTCCCGTGCCTCACAGTGGGGAACCTCTCACTCTTCCAGCCCTCATTAATCTAATGGTTCTCTCAGATCCATGGAGAGAACAGTTTGGATGGGTTTTTTGCTCAGACACCAGCAATGGGCAGAACAAGGTGGACAAAAACCCACCGTGGTTGTTCCTTCTGAAACGGCAAAGCAGGGGAAAGGGAAACCACAGCATGTGTCTGGGTCACTCCCCAGTGAGGGAGCAGGAACGCAACAAGCCTGCATTAGAGGATAGAATAGAATAGAATCATCAAGGTTGGAAGTGACCTCAAGGATCATCTAGTCCAACCATCCTCCCACCACCTATTACGGTTTAAATTCATCCTCACGACGATGTACACCCTTGTGGCACCAGCTGCACCACTGTTTGAGAACCCTTCCCGGGCAGTTGTTCACCAAGCCTCAATTCCCCTGCAGAACAGCCACCAGCTCAAAGACACAAACGGGGGAACGTCTGGGGCGACCTCAGACCACACGCCACCTCGGTACCCGCAGCCCACGCACGAAACGACGCAGGGCTGCCGTTTGCGAGCGGGCAGGTTTGAAGACAAACGTTTCCCTCTGGTTCAGCGAGGGAATCTGCATCGACCAGTCCCCTGGACCCAGACGAAACCAGTGGCAGCCTTTCCCCCCAGCCAAGCTTTGCCAGCAGCCGCCCCAGCGAAGCCCCCCCGGCACAGCTCTGCCTGGCGCCGCGCAGCAGCCAGCCCTGAGTGGCAGAAGGGAACAGAGATAACCTCCGGCACGCTCATCTCCTACGTCACACGTGCGTACTTCCCACAAGGTGACGCACCTCTTCCAACGTTTCCCTGCCGTCCCCTTTCCCAGCCTCGCGGGCGGCTTGGCTCCGGGGTTTCTGCCACACGTGGTCTCAAGATCTAGTTCCCGCATCCTGTGCCACCACCGCGACAGGTTTCTTACCCCGCTTATCGCCCCTCACCCAGACCCAATCCTTGAGCCCCTGACTCACAGGTCTCTGTGAGACCTCTGGGGTGGCCCCTGCAGAAGCCCCGAGGTTCAGGGGAGGGACGTGGGCTGCTAAGAGCATCTGAAAAGCACCCAAGTGTTTTCGCACCCAAATCTCGCTGCCAGCCAGCACCCGCCAGCCTCCAAAATTGTTTCTCTGGCAGTTTTGCAATTGTCCCTGTTCCTCGGGGCGCAGGTGCCACCCCCCGTGCCCAGAGCCTCCGCAAGGCTCCACAACCCCGCTCGCATCCGTCACGTTTCACTCTTCTTTTCCCAGCTCTTATCACCAGCCCGCAGGCACTGGGAACTTCCTTAATCTTGTTCCTCCCCAGACACCAGCAGCGACAGGGATGGCCAGCACCAGCCAAAGGCAACCGCTGCCTCAGGAGCGGCACCGAACGCCGCAGCCTGACACAGGGATGCCCTGTGCCCGGTAATCCGGGCTGAGGCGTGTCACCAAACAACGCCCAAAGCAGCGGCATGTCCCACGCATCACTGCCCACAGCTCTGGGCTCCCTGTCTGCTCGCTTGGCACAGACTCTCCCCCCATCTCGCTTTACACCAGCCCAAAAATCACACGGAGGTGATTTTTCTACAAGTACAGGGTTGGCGCTGGCTGCCGTCAGACGGTCTGGAGGGAGGGGGAACATCTCAGACAACAGCCCCGAGTCAGACACATGAAAAACCTGTGAAGGGGGGAGAAGGGCGATGACTCAGTGACTGCTACAGGCTCCAGCGCCAGCCGGAGCACCGCACCAGGCAGTGAGCGGCGTGCATCGGCGAGCAGAAACAGGGCGAGAGAGCTGAGCCATGAAGCAGGGCTGCGCGAGGACCCTCCGCAGCGCGGACATGTAGGAAATCAAGTCCCCACTACGCACTCGAGCTGTCAGGTGGAACGGCCAGGACGCTCCAAGGAGGCTGGGAAGCTCTCGGATGCTGAAGCGCAGACAGACAGCCCCGCAGACAGACAGCAGGGAATGCCTTGATCCAAGGCGGCTCCTAATGCAGGATGGAATTACGACTGCTGTGCTTTTCTGCTTTGGAAGGTAGGGCCTGAGATGTGCTCTGGAGACGCAGGTAACCCCAACTCTTCTCCAAGGTTGGTAAGAGCTGGTGGCTCACAACAAAACTCTGACCACGGGGCCGCAGCCCGTGTCCGCGCAGCCAGAAAGGGACTGCTAACCACAGCCTGTTATTTACATTCCTGACTCACTCCTTCCCTCTCCCCTGAAATGGAAAAACATTTACAGTCAAACCTGAATTCCCCTGAACGTCTCCTGGAGCCACGCAAGCCGAAAGGTCAGTCCTCGGAGTGAGGACACTGAAAAGCCCCCAGCCCTTCCCTGCCAGTCCCCGGGCACGGCGCGAAGGAAACCCTTACAACAGCCTCGCAAAACCTTGGAGACGGGCACAGAGAGCTTCTGATTTGGGTGTTTTACGAAGGTCTGACCCTCCGCAGCAATGCAACAGGTTGAGACAAAGTCTGGTTGCAACCCTCAGCAGCGAAGGCTGCTGCACTTTTACTGGCAAAGTCACGGCATCCCCCGATGTGGTCTGCACGTGGGTGGTGAGGCTTGGGAAAGGCATGGTCGCAGCTATCCCTCACCTCCTCTTCTCCTACACAGTCTTAAAATATCGTGTGACTATTAAACAAAGCAGCCGACGCTAGCCTTCCCCTTCTCTCCTGGGATTAGTGAAGCAGAAACAACCCACAGCCGCAGGACGTGCTGGGGTGACAAGTCCCTCTGCCCCAGAAAGCCCCCCCCCCGTCAGGCAGCAAATCCTCCAGGATCCAACCTCCTTCGAGTCATTTCACAAAAACTGCCTCAGGAGGGGAAGGGCTCAGCTCAAACCTCTCGATTGCCCAAAGAAACTCAAAGTTAGGGCTGCTGGAGAGAAGATAAAGCACCTGGAAGGGACAACCCTGGGGTGCATTTAAGCCTGAGTAGCTGTCTGAATCGTCAAGAACGATGAGGGGAAACTGAGCACAGGACAAGGGTCAGGCAGAGCCCTGCAAGCACTTCCGAGCTCCCCTATGTCGTCACCCCTCACTACGCCAGCAGATGACACCCAGAAACCATTCACAGGGTTGAAGACTCGGTTTTGCAGCAACATGTGGCTCAATCACCAGCCTCAGCGCAGCAAAGGGGCGTCCTGAGCTGGAGGAGAAGCTGGGGAAGGGCAGGCAGGAGGGGCCAAGCCGTCACGCACAGCCCACGCTGCAAAATTCCCCCACTTGGAAAAAACACGTTTGTCCCCTGTGCGCGGGGTTTTGCAGGGTCACCCTGATGCGCCCGCTAAGAGGACGGGGGAGAGAGGAAGGGCTGCAGATTCCTGCTCTGCTCATCACCCCCCTTCCCGATGCTCCAAACCCCATCCGGTTTAGGGAGCGCGGAGATGTGTGTGCCTCATCCTGCCGTCAGACTGCACGGCTCAGGCGTGCAGCGCTGCCCGGCTCTGTAAGAGCTATCCCGGGGTGAAAACAAATCCCATCCCGCTGCTCCGGCACAACCTCCCGTGAGCCGGAGAGGGACTGACGGGGCCGGCATTAGACACTGAGCAGTGAGACTCTTTTGCAGGTCACAAGTGGGGGAAGCATGAACAGTCAGCTGTACCAGCAGCTTGGGAAGGATACACCAAGACAAGACGAACAAGCAACACTACCCCCTTCAGAACCCCGGAGGGGAGGCCAAGGAGAAGACGCCCCAGGACTGCCCTGCTGTTGAAGTCCCTGCTAGAGGTGCAGGTCACCTAAGGGATGGATTTTGGCATAATCAGCATCCCTGGAGCTCTGCAGAGCACCTGCCGTCTCCAAAGGACCCTTGCCAAACTCACAAAGCAGCTCCTCCTAAAATACACCCCTTCAACACGCCGCCTTGCATAATGCTGTGCGCACGTAAGAACCGGGGGGGCTCAGCTCTCCACCAGAAATAACTTTTCCTGCAGCACAAACAAGCCCTAAGTTCAGGCAAAGGCAGCAGAAACAGCTTCACGCAGTGCCCCAGCGCAGCGCCGACGACGGAGGGTGTCTGCGGAACGCGGGGACCCCCGTGTCCCCCACCACCTCCGTCCCCCGGCGCTGCTTTCCGCTGCCCATTCTGGTGCTTTCCAGCGGCGGTTTGGCCGAGCCCCGGCGGAGCAGGGACGCGGGCCAGCGCTGTTAGCCCCTCCTTTCCCCACCGGCTTCCGCACAGATACTTCTGATTTCATCACTCTGCTCTCCGCGGCAGGACTGAAAATGCAGTGCAATAGCCCCAGACAGCTAGCAGAGGTCGCTTAAAATGCGCTGGGGGAGCCCTGCAAAGGGAGATTTCGTGGCTGCGGTGCCTACGGCGAGGCACCTTCCAGCTAAACGTGCCTTAAACCATTTGGGGCAGAGCCGGGAGGGGATCGACACCACGGACCCTGCCCGGTTTCATTCTGCCCCGACATCCTGTCTCCCATACAGGCAAGAAGCCTCCAGCTCTGAGGTGTCTGCACTCCTGCACCTACATGTAAATAAAACAGCCAGGAGGGATTGGGAAAATGGGGCTTCACCTGCCCACGCACGCTCACAGCAGGCTGGGAAGAGGATGAGGTGCTTTTAGGAAAAGCTGGGCAGGGAGTATGTGAGTACCTGGGGGTCCCCCCGACCCCCCCAGGCCAGCCCAAGGCATGGTTTCCAGCAAGCACCAGCTCAAAAATGCTCCCAAAGCAAGGTTTCAATCAGCAAGCCGTTGTGCTCCATGAGGAGCGCTGCCGTGAGCGTTACCACATCGCTGATGGTAACTGGGGAGCGAAATGAAGGAAGCGCAGAGCTCCCCCCCCCATCACCCGCTCCAAAGCAGGAACAGGGAAACGTTTCACCTGCCCTCTTGGCTTTACCCCTACCGACGGGACTGCGGCCAGCTCGACCTCTGCACTGCCGGAGGCCGGGTCCGGCACGCCAGTGCCAGCGGGCGGAGAGCAGCTACGTCACGTCCCAGGCTTTGGGGTAATTCGGTTGGTATCGATCCAGCTGCAGAAGTTTGGAAAACACTTTGTCAACAACCCCCGCCCCGGCAGACGGATGCTTTCCCAGAGCGGGTCATCCTCGCGGGTGACTTTTCCCAGCCCCATGGCCCCTGATGCTCGTTAGCTTTAATGCAGGAATTCTCCGGACGCTTTGCAGAAGAGGCAGCTGCCCACCACGGTTTGCTGCGGAGGGGAGGAAGCACTCAGGAGATTTTTTAAGTGACTTCTCCAAGGTTACAAAAGGCATCTGTGGCTGAGAATGGAAGCGATGAAACAAACCTGACACTTCCTCCCTGCTGCTGCCCGAGTGCCGAGGGAGCAGACCTGGTCCACAGAGGGGATGGCCAGGGGCCGGGAGCATCTCCCGCCCCGCTCCCACACTGCGAGGCCGAAGGCCGGGCTGGGCGCCGCTGCCTGCCCGCCGGGAGAGCCAAGGTCGTGGGGAGAGCGGTGCCCAGCCCTGCCCCAGGCTGCCTGGGGGGCTTCCACGGGATGTGCAGCGGAATTTGCCCTGGTTCGCTTGGGGGAGTACCACCCCGGGATGCTCCGTGGGTACCACCCTGGGATGCTCTGTGGGTCCCTCCCCGGGATGCTCTGTGGGTCCCACCCCGGGGTGCTCCGGAGGGTCCCACCCCGGGGTGCTCAGGGTGCCCGCCCCAGGAAGCGAAGTGGGGGTCCCTCCCCGGGGCCAGGACCCCCCCGGGGCCCCGCCGCGACGCTGCCCACCTACCCAGCTTCATGAGGCAGGCCAGCAGGATCCAGAGGGAGATCTCGAAGGGGATGCGGACGTGGCTGTAGTCGATGCCCAGGACGGGAAAGGCTTTGCGGGGCTTGGCGTGCCCCTCACCCGACCCGTTGGCCGGCTG
>VWZZ01002322.1:34005-65266 GCA_013399095.1 Psophia crepitans | reverse complement strand
AGAAGCCCTCCTTTCTCCAGCCTCCTCATCCCCCTTTTTCTCCATCCTTCTGCCTGCCCCCCAGCCCTGTTTATACCTGCATCCCCTGGCTGGTACCTGCCCCCCTGCCAAGTTCAGCTCCTGCCTTTTGACTTCTCTTTCCCCCTCCCACAGCTGGCACTGCCTCATCCTCACTTTATTCTCCCATTTCCTAAGGGCTGACTCTGCCCTGCTCCCCTTTCCCTCACTAAAACCTTCTCGTGAAACTGTTCCCTGCCCCGCTGGGCATCCTGCAGCCCCTTTCCTTGGAGAGGAGATGAACCTTTCCTCCTCTGCCAGCATCTGCCAGCTAAACGCCTTCCTGGAGCTACTGGGCCATGTGGGTCTTGGCTTCAGGCTGTTACTTGTGTTGGGCTGAAGTGTTGTCTGGCATCTTCCCTTTCTGCCTGTGGATGGCCATGTCAGCTGGAGGATGAAAGGTAGAGGTAGGATGCCAGCTCGGAGAGCTATAACCACTGTGTGGGCCAGTGTCTCTGGGCATATCAAAGTTTCCCTGACACTACCGTCCTCTTGTGCTGGGTCTTTCGGGTCTCGGATCCTACCTCTCCTCCTGTTCACCTCTGTTGTAAGCAACTCCTTCCTCTGTTGTTGGCTGGCTCTGTGTTCTGAGCCATCTGTCCTGGGGAGCGACTGCTGCTCCTGGCAGCTCAGTCAGCTGTACCAAAACCTTCGTTTTACGAGGTGTCTGCTGCTAACCAGGTCATTTCCTCTTGTTTTTCTAGGTTTGTTAGAAAAAAAATCTGCCTACCTACATGTATATTTTTTTTTAATTTGATCTGTGACCTCTTGGAAAGTCAAAGTAAAGAGGATTGAGAAAACAAGTTTTGAGGCTAAAGAAGCCTGGAGAATTGGGCCCCAGGTGGTATTTGGGTGGGTGAAGTAATTTATAGATGCTTAAAAGAAGGGTCATCGGAATCTTCCTTTGGGATGAGTTGCGTATCTGCAAGGCTTGTAGTGCAGAGTGCTGCTTTTTCAGTGACCTTGAGTTTGGAGACTGAGAAACTTGGGCGCATCCAAACAGTTGGGAATTGGATTGCTTATGGCTTATTTAAGAATGAGCGCTGCTGCACGGTGAAGTTTCTTAGTGTTGATGGAGCTTTTCCGAAGGGCAGTGGTTCCTGGGTTTGAACTTTGAAGCCAACGTCTGCAGGGCACTTCTCTGTGGGTAGGTGAGGTGGGGGTCTGTGTGTGGGGGGTTCTCTGAGGGGAAAATACATTTGATCAAAGGAGCAACCCCCAAACCCTACCTGCATGGGGACAGTTCCATATTAAGGCGAGTGCGTTGTTTGTGTTATCAATGTCAGGGCTTTGTTTCAGGACAGTGAGAAGAGCCAGCCAGAGAATTTTGTTACTCCCTCCCCATGCCCCAAAACACCCGTTCGAAGCGTACTTTCCCAGGCGCTTGAGAGGCTCTTGAGTTACTATCAGCTTACATACAGGTTCTGAGCCCACAGCCTGCAGAAATCTGTGGCTTGTTAATTTTTGACTGCAGAATTGAAGGCCAAGTGTTGCGAAAGTTCTTTTTCTGCCTCTGGAGCTTTGCATTGCAGGAGCAGAAGAGTCCGATGAGTGAACTACAGCTAACTGCAGGTAGGGTGGTCCTCTCTATGCTTCGGGGTGTAGCTTGAGAAGAGGCTGTTACTGTGGATGAGGTGACGACTTTAACTGGATCCCAGATTTTTAGACCTGTTTGGGGTATTCCAGGCAGGTTTGGAACAGGGAGGGACGAGGGAAGGTTGTCCTTGCTTGGAATTGAGCACAGAAATGCTCTTGAAGGTTGATGGAGAAGCGTGCTCCAGTGACATCTAATGAACGATCGGAAAAGGTATGATGATCTCTTATGTGTACCCAAAGCGAAGCTGCTTGTGGGGTCATCACTGATTGCAATAGTGCAGATTTATCTTAAATTGTTCCTTGTCACCAGGACTTAACCCTCTCATTTCCTCAGGAGTTGGTTGTGCAGGTTTAGTTAAAAGCCAGAGAACTGCATGACTAGTTTAGGGGACAGTATATCTAAATGTGCAGAGCATCTGTACGGTGGTTTTGCTGACAGAGGACCATCCTATACCAACCAGTGTGCTTTAAGTGGTAGCAAATGGACAGACTCTGTGAAGGGGCTACGTGATAGGAAGCCTAAGATATCAGAAGCACCGTTTATTCTTCTATGATTATTTATATTAATGTTTTTTTCCCAGCGGACCTACAAAGCTTAGGGGATTTTATGCTTGATACCAGGATCAGTTTTTAACGTAACTGGAAACTGCTGATCTATATGTACAGTGGTGTGGTCGATGCAGTCTCTAGTGTTAAGAGCACTTAATGCCTGTTTCATAGTAGGAGCTCTGCATGTGTGAATTCAAGAACGAGGTAACTTGCATTCATGGTGGCTGTGAGGCTGGGACTGTGAACAGTTGTGACTAATGGGCAAAGTCTGACCTGGAATGCGAATTTGGGACTTTTTAATTCTGTGATTCCATGGTAATTTAAGGGTGTCAAAGCCTTTGCAGCTGTGGAATACCTGTTGAGCAACAACAACAAAAAAGCATCATGAGAGCAAGAAAGGCTCTTGGAGTCGTCTCGGCCAAGCATATGCACATATTCTGGGAGACCTGTAAGCGTTTTAAAATACTCAGTTGCCAAACCAAGCCCTGTGTAGGAAGAGAGACACCTTAGGCTCGTGGGTTCCTGTCTGACTGTTCTTTTTTTCCCCACGCCTGTCCTTTTTTTTTTTTTTTTTAATGGTCAAATGCTAAAAAGCTTTCAATCAGTGTCTCAGATATACTAGGCACTGAGCAGTTTCCTGCCAGCCTTGGATGCTGGTATTACTATGTTTAGAGTCAGTTTTGCATTGAATGTTTTGTTTTAAACTTTGGCTTATTCCGCTTTTGTGAACCAAAGGGCTGATTTCATGGATGATTTTCTTGACCTGTATCTTTTAATAAATAAAGATGTGTTGATCTTTTGTTGAGACCTGCTGAACACCTCTGAGGTACTGCAGCTGACAACAACCTGTCCAGAGAGTTGGGAAGCTCCACAACACACTTGTAATCCTAAAAACACTGGCAAAAATAGCAAACTTCTGTGAACTGCTGTGCTCTCCCAGCCAGGCGTGTTTCAGAGTTCCAGATGATGTAGAATGCTGTGGCAGAGGAGACTTTGTTGGCAAGCAAGGGAATTTGAGTCTCTCTGAAGGAGTGGTAGGTTTTGGGGCGTTTGGATGTTGGTTCCCTCTGAGCATCCTGCTCATACAGTCAAAGTGTGGGTTTAGAGTGTATTAGTGGTTTTGCAGTAACTTGTTCAGCGATAAACTGACTCCTTGGTATGGGTTGTTTCTGTCTGTAGAGTATGGGAGGTCTGTATCTTTCCCTGAATGTGCATTTCTCCATGTGCGTCCTTCAGGTTCTTTGGTGCTGTTTCTTGCTTAGGTAGGAGTTGAATAAAAATGAGCTGTGTAGGCATTAGCCATGAGTAGAGGTAGGAAATATGACAAAAATATGTCCAGGGATTGTGTCACTGCACTTAAAAGAGCAGTGAGGCATTTGTTGGTCAGGAGGTGACTGCCTGCTTGGCTCTGGCATGGTGTTAGGTTCTTTGGGGTCCTGAGATCTAAAGAAAACTAAACTGCTCTTCACGAGGAAGAGAAGCAGTCCCTGCTTGGCAGGGAAGAAGAAGAGCTAGCTGGATGCCACTTGGAGATGGGGACAGAGTCTGGGAACATTGTAGGGAGGCAATGAGAGAAGTGGAAAGCTGCAGATGAGACTGAGGCGCTGAGATCTACTGGAACACTGTCCCTCATGTCTCTTGATGATGTACTTTGGGTTCACGGATCATCCAGTCCTCTGGAAAAAATTGTTTAACTGTCATAAGTCGTTGGTCACGAGTTCCTGCAGAAAGCTGCTGCGTGAGGTTGGGTGCCTGGTGTGTTTTACAGGGCGTCATGGAGGAGGGAGAGAGCCTCGGGATATAATCTTAGAGGTGAGAAGATCTGGGGTTTTGTACAGTGAGTACCGAGTCCCTCGCCTGAGGGGTGAGCTGCTGAGGCACCGCAGAGCCGTGGAAGGTCTCTGCCCTGTTACAGCTATGGATGGAGAAAACACTTGCGTATCCTGGAGGGTTTGTTTAAAGAGGCCGGTCTGTGGGGATCCAGCCGAGGAGTCGGGCAGGTGGAGGCTTGTTAGCTGGAAAGGGTGTCTGGAGACACTGGAGGAGAGAGATCACAGATACCGTTCGTCCCTGCGCAGTTACCCAAACTTGAAGCTGCTCTTTGCGTTGGCAGCCCTCTCACTTGCAGAACTTAGCAGAAAAGCGTGTCTGGAAGCTGTGTCCTCGTGGATGTCTCCAGCGATGTGGCTTATTTAGCTCACCTGACACAGGTTTTTAGAGCTGGCTTTGGACACGAGTAGCGATGGGTCTGTCCTGGTTTCCCACGTTTACCTCTGAGCTGCAGAGTCAGCACGACCCGCCTGCCCTTGTGCCGAGGCACTGTGCTGCAGGTGCCTGCCTCCTCTCCTTCCCGTGCTTGTGAGCTCTTCGTAAGGGCAGTTGTTGTTGTCCCCTTGTAGACTCTGTCTCCATAAACAGGCAAAACAGTACGAATCCTAAGCTCATGTGAAACCCCAGAGGGTAGATATCAAAATCAGATAGCTTAATCATCCTGCTACAAGAATTAGTGTGAAATATTGATGATCAAATGCAGTCGTGACGCAGCCTCTTGCTATTAAGCCTGAGCAACTATTACTTAACATGAGAGTGAGTGAGGTTAAAGATTCTTAAAACATGAGGCGTCTTCCTGGGCACGCATGCTAGCTTTCCTGGTGGTACTTCTGGAGTAAAAGGAATGTGGGTCAAACACATACATGATAGACAAATACATACACACTAGCTCAGTTTCAGGCCGGCCAGTGGATTCTAGGGGTGCCCCAATGTATCCGCTAAAACACAGTGGGCTCCAAAAAAATCTCTGCTGATTGCTCCAGTGTCTGGGGGGGTGAGCTGAGCTGCCTCTGCCATGGCGTGTAGCTGAGGTGTGCAGCAGAGGACTTTGGCTCACTGGACGCATCTGCAGCAGAAACTGTACTTGGCTGGTGGTGAGTTTGGGCTGCTACCTTTGTCCGGGCTTTGAATCCGTCCTGGTGAAAGTACGGCATGGCTGGCCCTCGCAGGGCACGGACTGGGAGCAGGCTTTGCGTGCAGGCGTCCCATCAGCCTGGCTCGCCTGGTCTTCAAGGCCGGCGCTCTCGCTGGGCGAATGGCATCAGTTTTGCTCTCATCATATGTACAAAATCGAACTGGGGTACAGCCGTGAGGGCTGCTTGTCTTCTGCAGCAGGGGAGGTTCGTCGTCAGACGCCTACAAAGAGCTGTGCCTTTTCTGTCTGTGGTGTGTTGGGGAGATCCTATGGCTCCCCTAAAAATCCTGCTTAGGAGCCCGCTGCAAGAAAATCCAATTTTCAGTTAGTCTGTGTGGCTTTTCCGGCTCTCCGTAGGTCTAATGACATTTCTGCGCTCACCACGGAGCGGCATAGAGGAGCCAGCTGTGTTAGGAAGGCAAGCTGAACTTCCACTTTGGACGAACTCTGCTTTTTCTGAGGAAACGTGAATTCTTGGTGCTTCCTACCCGTGGGGAAATGCCTGTGTATGGACGCTAACAGTTTTTCGAAAGCAAATTGAAGCTGAAGCCCGGGCCTTTGGGGTTCCTGTGGCACAGGAGCCCCGTGGCTTTGCTGTGCAGTACCTCTGAGGCTGCGGAAGGTGGAAGCCCTCGCGTTGCAGTACCTGACAGATGAACCGGTAGAGAATCAGGCAGGGTTTGTCAAAACTTCTGCCTGACCTCAGCGGAGTTGTTTGTTGCTGCGTTTCTGTGAAATGTTCTTCTTTCAGTGAATCAGCATTTCCTCATTCAAAAGAGGACTCCTCGGAACACTTTGGCTTGTTCTGCTTGTGAATGCTTTTAAAAGGAATGCAAAACTATTGGATTACATAGAACACAGTGAGTGTTTAAAATTTTATTTATTTTTTTTTTAAGAGAGAACTGTAGAAATATCAAAAGGGGACAGCACAGGGCCTGCGGTATGTAAATGAGGTGAATTACATCATTTCTCGGAGACTGACTGGTCCACTGCTGGGCAGCCTGTCTGGAGCAGGGTGGTGACAGTCATTCTGCAATTTGACTTTTTTATAGAAGGTGTAGCTAATTTTATGGGATTTAAATTTTTTAGGTTGGTGCATCAGATAT
Source organism: Psophia crepitans (assembly GCA_013399095.1). NCBI lineage: Eukaryota > Metazoa > Chordata > Aves > Gruiformes > Psophiidae > Psophia > Psophia crepitans. Next base: position 58,993 of record VWZZ01002322.1, on the reverse strand, counting down.
GGAACTCCATTAAGAGTGTGGAAAACTAACTTCCCCTGGAAATGTAAATTTAAATGATTGCTGCTTTTCCATTGGTAATGTAATTGGGTGTTCTGGGTGTCACCTCATGGGTGGCTGTTGTGATTTCTAAGGACCACTTACACTCTTTTGGTGGGGTTTTTTTTTTTTTTTTGTTTGTTTGTTTTGGCTGATAATCAAATGTAGTAAATGAGAGAGAAGAAGTTGCCAAAAATATCAATGCCTTATTTATTCACAATAAAGTAAGACTTGTTGGTTGTAGCGTTTGAGAAATGTGAGATTGGCCATGAGTGGATGCGTAATGGTGGGAGGCAAGCTGTGAAACAGGGCGCTACCCTGGGCTTGCAGGGTCTCTGCTGGCGTGGAAATGCGGCATTTCTAGGCTGGTGTGGTCCTGGAGTTCTGCTCGTTGTGAATTTCTCTGCAAACTGGGGATGACCTCTTAAGTCAGATATTCTCCAGTCTTATGTTGTTCTTTCCCATCCTTGAGTTTCTTCAGGGCCCCTTTATACAAAACTTTTCCCTTCTTAGCCACTGCTATTTTTTGAAAGTAAAGGATTTGACGTTGTATGTGAATGGCCTAATATGTTTGTATGCCTGCCTCTGTTCCCCCCCATTCTGTCCTGCAGGTAATTAAATGCCCTTAGTGTGGATCTTTGCTCTGTTGGCATGCTTGGATGCACAGCAGCTCTTCCAATAGCTTCTTTTCGTCTGCCCCATTGCAAGAAGATGGCAAAAGCAAACATTACCAGAGACATCATCCACAGACAAATCAAGGTATGTGTTAGCCAAGTGTTGGGTGGAGAGCAGGTAGAGAATTGGTGTTCATGCTGGATTGGGAAATACTCCTGTAGTTGCCTTCTGAAAACGTCTCTGCTACTTATGTATTGATAAGCTGTATAAGAAGCTTAAGAGATCAAACACATGGGACCTATCGCTGCCTGTAATGAAGAGCTGGGATGAAGTATGGCATAACAGCAATATAGTTCTTCTCCCTAGCAGGAGTGCACCATGCTAGTTTGACATCAGTGGGTCTGTTCCTTTTGAGTAAAACATTGAAGAGAGAAATCTGGCTACTTTGTTTGGGCACCATAAAGGACCCTTAGCTAGCTTCCCTCATGAGTTTTCTGGCTGCATCGTTATGTGTTCTCTTCGTGTGATCTTGCCTTCAAAGGTATTTCCTGGCTGTAGTAAAGCTAATGATCTCTGTCTCAGTCTCTTTCGGTCTCTTATTCTTTAGAGAGTGGTGTGTTGCTTCCTTTGTGTAGGGAAAAACTTCTACGGTGGTCGGATCAGTCATCTAATGGCTGCATTTGTGAAATATTTCTTACCGTGAAAAGACTAGCTACAGCAGACACAATAGGCAATTATTACTTGGACTCAGAGGCCTTAAATCATTTGCAGCTTTGCTGGTAATCAGCATTCACGAAAAGTGGACTGTTAGTGGCCAGAATAAGGACCTAGGAGCTTGAATGCCCCACTTCACTTCGCTGTTTAGTACCAAACTTTGTATTACAAGGTTGTAATTTAATCCATGTGCAAAGATTTATTTTGCTGCTCTAACAAGGAAGGGATGGTTCTGCGGTTAGAGCGTTAGCCTGGGACTTTTTCACACTGTCTGCTCTGTTGGACTTTCATGTGTGACCTTGGGAAGGTTGCTATGTCTGACAGTTCCTTGTAGGAAAAGCAGTATCCTACTGCACAGAGCTCACGCAGCCACTGAGGGTGCAATAGCAAGGCAATTACAACTGCAGCATCTTGCACTGCGCCTGGCAGCGTTTTGGGAATGCTTAATTGTAAAAATAAAATGTAAAAATACGCCAAGGGGTTTGAAGTTTATAGTTGAAGTTAGTACAAAAAGCCTGTTTTGTTTTGTTTTTTTCTCCAGTCCCCTTATATCTGTCTCCATTTTGTTTCCAAATAGCTTTTGCTGTGAGGAGCTCATTACGTTACAGCCCTGCAGACCCATGTTAAGTAGTGCACTAGTTCTTTTGTGTCTGCTCTGCAACTACTAACATGTTCCTAGTACCATAAGTGTAATTTTTACGTTAGTGTTCCCATCTATAAATGGCGATAATGAAGACTTAAGTTGTCTTCTCCTGACTGTAGCATGGGACAGACCTGAGGCTGGATCTCCTCGGACATCAGATGTTCCATCCAAAATCTGACTTGCGTTCCCTTTTCTTCATGCCTGCCTCTGCAGTTGGCCTTCTTTCATCGAAGCCATCTGCTAATGCATCTGTGAACCCTGTGAGATCACAGGGGAAACAACTGTCCTGCTTTTCTTCACCTTCATTTGTACTGACGCAGTTCTGTGGCAGCTGTTCTCTTCCCCGTAGAGCAGGCTGTGCTGTAGTGCGGCAGCTACATGCTCCTACTCCATTTCTGATGAAGTAAGCCATCTCTAAAGGATGCTGTCCAGTTACGTTCCCCAATACTTGTCCCCATGGCCCTGGTGAGATTGCAAACGTGTGACTCTGGTTTCAAAGTGGTCTTTGGTGCTTCAGGACAGATTCTGTGTAACGGCAGACTTCTCCAGAGCAACTGTGGTCTACTACAGAAGTCCTCAGGAGCGAATTCCTTCTGAGATCCTTGCCAAGGGACAGCGACAGGCCTTCCCAAGCTTTTTTGTATTTTCTGTTTCTGGCCCAAAGCAGGCAACGTGTTCTGTCTTAGTGTGGCCCCGCCAAAACTTTGGCTTGGCTGCCCAGCTGGAGCCTGGCAATTAGATAAACATAATTTAAAACCGGTTCAAGGGCAAGGATTAAAAGCTGCCTATCTGGAGATGATGCCAACGATGTCTCCATACTACAGGACAGGTACCTGATGCTGCGGACACCCCAGTACATCGCAAGGTCCCTGCTTGATTTTTGCTGTTCTGGAATCTTAGCGGGGCAGAGTTTTGTTTGCTGTAGTCAATGTGATGCTTGTTTGCTTCGTGCAGGAGAGAGGTGCGCTGGGCTTCGAACGGCACTATCATGTCACTGATCCATTCATTCGCCGCCTGGGCCTCGAAGCAGAATTGCAGGTAAGCGGGCAGCGATTAAATAGCAAACTGCGGTACTTGTACAACTTCCTGCAGAAAGGACAGCAGGCGGGAGAGTATGGCAGTCTGTCTTGTACGGGATAGACCCTGAGTACTTAGTCCCCTGAACTGCATTAGAGCCAGGAATAGCTCAGCGAGATCTTGTGGGAGCTTTCTGCATTACCAAATGCACCTACAAGAGAGCCTTTAATGGGCGTGTATCGGCTAATCCCAGCAGTGGTGCCTGGAGGAGGCAACTGTCAACTGTTAAGATATTCAGCTCTGATGCTGAAGAGTGTAATGTGTTGCCTAAAGAATAGGTTTGTTGTATTGCAGTCTGACACAGCTTCAAAAGATGTGAAGATTGTCTTGGTTTTGGGGGAGGAAAGAATTCTCTTGTTCCCTTTTCAATCCCGTCTCCGGTATCAAACGCTGCTCAATGCTCTCCTAGTCTTTCCTGGTACAGTTGTTAGTTAATTTGGATGAAGATGTGTGATATAGTCACCCAGCAGCAAGGTGCTTCTACAAGAGTTATCTAAAGTGCATTTTCCCTGCATTCCCGGAGAACCTGTACGTGTAATTTGTCAGCCTAGCCAAGGGCTTGTGAAGCAAAGTCACCTTTCCGTCTGCACAGCAGGATCTCATGGGTCGCCTCCCAGACTAAGCTGCCGTTTTGTTCAATGCTACATTTTATTTTCTTTTTATTTGTTTCATTTTGCTGTTTCTACCCCAACTGCTGTAGCATGTCTGTCTTTTCTGGAGGTGCTTGTCTGCCATGTGGGTGGTGTTTTGGGGTTGGTGGTTTTTGTTTTTGGTTGGTTTTTTTTTTCAGGGTTGGAATTAAAAAAAGCCTTGCTTGTATTGGAACAAGTTGTTAGGTGTGGGGAGCTCGCTGTGTCCTTGTCTTAGAACAGCTCTGATAAGTCTCAAGTTTGTGTAATACCGTCTTCCCTTTTTTTTTTGCTCAGGGTCACTCTGGGTGTGTCAACTGTCTAGAATGGAATGAAAAAGGAGAGTAAGTATGTGACTTGATTGGGGGGATCAACAAACCGATAACCCCAGGTTCTCCCAAGAGTCGGGTGTAGGTTATCTTATCATAAGCAGCTGCTTCCCATTCCTTGTAAAGTGGAGCTCAAGCTCCAGGTTTTGAACTGTAGTAGAGCTCACCCTTCAAAAGCAGCTTTATTTTGTTAAATATATCTGGATAGTATTAGAAATGCCGCGTTAGTGAGTTCAGAAGGGAAATGGTCAGACTAAGAAGTGGAGATTGAAGGCCGCTTCTCTTCTCTTAAGTGGTATTATGGATTATAATGGATCTTTAGGATTTGCCCAGCTGGTGGTGACATTTCCCCACCCCCTTCACCATGCTGTTAAAAGCTTCTGCTGGGGGATGAATATATAGGGAAGGGAAGTAGAGTGTTTACCCTTCTCTGCAATTTTAGAAGAAAACTAAATGTAAGAGTATTTCTGTTAACTAAGTGGAATAAAGAGTATCTGCATGAGAAATGACTGGATGGAAGGAAGACCGTATCTCTCTTGACATGCCTCTTACAAGATCCAAAGTCTGCGGTCTGATACCCTTCAGAATTATTTACCAGTGAAAATGTCATGTACTTGAAAGAGATCTGGCTACAAGGAAATAAGTTTGAAACAGCTGATGGTTGCAGATGTCAATGTCTTTCCCTTCCAATGAAGGTGGCTGTACAAGGCAAACAGCGCTTTGCAGTGCCGCTGCCACACCCTGCACTTAAAAACACAGTCTGTGAATCACCAGGTGAGCCTCGGGACGGCTTGGGCACATCACAGTCCAGGAATGAATGCCTTGGCTTGGGTTCGGAGCTGATGTGGAGCAGTTATTGCAGCCAGACCAATAAGGAAAACGGAGGCCCTGCATTTTGTTGTTAACCAAATGCTCCGATTGTTTTCCCCTGTGCCATCTGAATCTGTGGTGGGCTGGTTCACCGAGCCTGACCAACAAAAAACACTCGCACTTTCTTTGCCTTTTTTTTTCCCCCTGTACAGTTGATATTTGGCTGGTTTAGCTCCCTGAACTGGCTGAATGGATTGGCGCATGGGGAGCAACAAGAACGCATAGCTGAGAAAAGAGAGAGGAAGTGGGATTCTTAGGACTGAATTAACTTAATGGCTGTCTGTGGTCAAACCACTCTAAGAAATTGGTCACAGCTTAGAACAGAATACATGATGCATATTTGTTTCTGTTTCTTTTAGCTTATTGGCCTCTGGCTCTGATGACCAGCATACCATTGTCTGGGATCCTCTGCACCACAAGAAACTCCTTTCTATGCACACAGGACATACTGCAAACATCTTTTCTGTCAAGGTGTGTGATCCAAAGGAACACAAGGCTGATAAAATCAGCAACATAAGTTGCAAGAGAATAGATCCTTGCTGGGAAACATTTCCTGCAAGCAATTTCCCTCCTCAAATAATTTAATATTTCTAATGTTTAGAAAAAAATTGCATTGACTCTAATACCTGCTCCCAGGCTTGTCTCGTTCTCTGTGTAAAGTCAAAGGAAGTGGTTGCAGCAAATCAGGATGCATGATGAGGAGACCGTTTTGTGTGCTGCTGTAGTTGGCGACTCCTATGTGTGCACACCAGCGTGTGTGTAGTGTCGGTAATAACATGGGTCGTCCTGTGTTCCCAAAGCACGCTGCTCTCTGTGACCTGCCAGGACAGCTCAGCGATCTCTCTGCGAACAGCCTCAGCGCTTCTCCAGTCTCAGTGTCACATCTGTGTCTCCCACAGTTCTTGCCGCATTCAGGAGACCGGATCCTCATCACGGGAGCTGCGGATTCCAAGGTACATGTCCATGACTTGACTGTCAAGGAGACCATCCACATGTTTGGAGATCACACCAACAGAGTTAAGCGGATTGCCACGGCTCCCATGTGGCCTAACACCTTCTGGAGTGCAGCAGAAGATGGGCTAATCAGGTACAGAACTCTAATCATTCTGCCCCAGAATTAATTGGATTAGGGTCCATTGCAGTACGTACTATGCGTAGATCTTGAGAGAGACTGTCTTTGTACTAAAGAGCTTAAGCTAATGTCTCCCTTTCCTGAAACTGGAAGGATTCATCTTGAAATGTAGTCTCCTCTGATAAATACTCTCCCCAGCTGCTCTGTTTTCCTCCACTGAAAAAGGAGACCAAGAAAGGAGCAGCCATGTCAGATGGGAGACAGAACACCGAGCGGTGTTTCCTCCTGGAGTCATTGAGGCTCTTGAATGAGCAATGTTACTACGAGAGTCTGTTCCACTTTTCATATGAGCTCCTGTTTGCGAGGACTTGGCGTTTAGTTTGGAACTTGAATAGTTCTGTGCACGTTACAGAGCTGGTTTTAATGGTTATCGTGATACCGAGGCCTGGTGTGTATTGAACTGAGGTGCTTCCAGTAACCTGTGGCACATGTAACTGTTAATATCGTTAGTGTCATCTTTTCATGCACAAGCCAAATAATTTAGTGTAGGTCACTACTGAGGGGTATAAATGTGACACTTTGAGTGGTCTTCAGTTCAATCATCCCTCTCTTACTGCTGCTTCCGCTACCTAGTGATGGGGACTGCCTGACTCTCCCTTCCCTTTGCAGACAGTACGATCTGCGAGAGAACAGCAAACGTTCCGAAGTCCTGATAGACCTGACAGAGTACTGTGGGCAGCTGGTGGAGGCCAAATGCCTGACGGTCAACCCCCAGGACAACAACTACTTAGCAGTAGGGGCAAGTGGACCCTTTGTGCGGCTCTACGACATACGCATGATCCACAACCACAGGTAACGGCAGCTGGCTTTTCTGGGCAGACATGAATGGTTTGGAAGTCTGGTGGGAAGGGGGATTTGCAGCGATCTGGTGCTCCCCGGTCTCCCTGTGCGGTTTTATCCAGTCTTTTCTGTCACCAACAGAGGCTTTTCGATCTGTGTGAGTACACTGGGGTGGTGTGAGGCAAGCTCCTGACTGCGCAGCTGTGTAAGCATGAGGCCTTGCCCTTGTGTGTGTGAACAAGAAGTGTCAGCGTAGATCAGGCTTCCAGCAGTTGAATGCCGTGATTATAAGACTATTCTTCTTTCTGGCTAGAAAAAGCATGAAGCAGAGTCCTTCAGCTGGAGTACACACATTCTGCGACCGGCAGAAACCCCTCCCGGACGGTGCGGCACAGTACTACGTGGCAGGTATTGGGACCTGTGCTGGGGGTGACTCATGGGACTTTAGGTTAATGCCTGAAGAAGTGGAGTCCTACCCATCACACAAAAAAACACTGCTTGGAAGAGCTCTTCTCTGATACAGGAATGTTCCATGGAGTTGCAGTTTATTTCACTTCTATGCTGTGAATTCTTGCTTATGTTACCTGTCCACTTTCCCTGATTTGGCAGTGGTGTGTGTTGGTGAGCTGGCCTTACTTCTTGTCTAGCGTAAATGTCTTTTTGACGCTTTTATTGGAAAGCCAAGGATTGGATAACCTGGGCGCTATCGGTTTTCTCCTGGAACTGGTCCCAGCAAGGCTGCTGTTCAAAGTCGTTTTGGCACAGAAGTGGCTTGTCTTCATCCTGCAGATGGAGAATCAGCGATGCAGTATCTGGGCAGTCTAGATGACGTTCTTCTCCAGTGCTCATTATTTACTTTTTTTTTCTCCCCCCTCAAAATGTTTGGGTTTCTTAAAGGATCTTAGACCAGCATGTTCAGCAGACCAGTTTTGACAGTCTTGCTTCTGCTGAGTCCCGCTAGAGGATTTCTTAGGTCCCCTGAACCGGTCATGCAACGCATCTGCTGTCTGAAGCAAAAGAACCTGTGTGTGAGCTGAATATTTAGAAGCCTTGGTGTGGTTGTGCTAAGGCCTTTATTAAGGAAACCTGATTAGAAGGTTGAAGATGGAGGTATTTGTCTGCAGATGGCCACAAATCACAGAAGCTAAATCTGTAGAGAATCCCTAAAATGGAGATTTGCTGGGTTCTGCAGACTTCATTGGTAGCAAGCTGGTTATAATCCAGTCTTCCCTTCGTACAGAGATGGCCTTGCAGAATCGATACCCTGAGCTTGTGAAAAGGCAGCAATGCACATCTGTGTGTTTTGGTGGCTGATGGAAGGATTGAATAAACAGCAGTAGGAGATGGAAAATCACTAGGGTGCATGCGCTTCATGGCATCGCTTTCCTAACGACCCCTTGTAAAAGGGAGCAGCTGGGGTAGGACAAAGACCGCAATTACTAGTTACGCTAATACGTTTGGACCTCTTCTCTCCACAGGGCACCTTCCAGTGAAGCTTCCAGACTACAACAACCGGCTGAGAGTTCTGGTGGCCACGTACGTCACCTTCAGTCCTGATGGCACTGAGCTCTTAGTCAACATGGGAGGGGAGCAGGTAAGAAGACAGCTAAGGTTTGACAGAAAGCTTCGCGTTGGGTTGTGTTTGTTGGGCCACTGTACGCCATTGTGCATTCTTCAAAATGGGTATAGCAGCTTCTCCGTGGGTGATATGATGGATTTTAAACTGCTTTCTGATTCATTCAGGCTAAATGCTTGGTGTTAAGGATTTTATTTGTTATGCTGCCACTGATAAAACTTGAACAGTGTTCTGTTCTGGTTTTCCAATTCACGTTTCGCTCTCTGGAAGAGACAAAAACCTTGAGTTCTGGAACTGACCTTTGCTGACCTCAGAAAGATTTCATAACTCACTCTTGAAACATCAAACTGCTTCTGTAATAGAATCTAGTGAATAAGGAACTTACAGAAGCAAAGGCCTTCACCTGGAGTATTGATTGCTTTAATATTAAGCGCTGGGTGATATTCATGGATCTTTTATAAAGCCTATCAGTGAAATGAGAAAATCCTCCTGGCAGCATTGATCAGCATGGATTAGGCAGGACCTTCGCTTGTGGGCAGATTACTCTGTGGTTGTCCTCTACGGATCATGCTCACACGTGCACTCGTTCCCTTTAAGAGGAGGTGCTGAGTTGGGTGAGTTGTAGGTCTGATCTGGACTGTCAGTTCCTATTCCAGTACAACTTTAAAGTAGGGATTTGCAGGGCCATTTTCAAAGTTTCTTAGGAAATCCTGGTTTCATCAAGAGAGACTTTTGCCTTGGTTTAGTATACAGCCTTTTCTTTGTCAATAAATGTTTGATTTGTTCATGAGCACAGTGTTAATAAAATAGTTACAATATCTTATTGGAGTTGAAGGTTTTTGAGCAGGTTGGTTTGCGGTGAGGTCATCTTTTATGTTGGAAATGGCAAGACACAAATGTGGAACCACGTACCCATCCAGCCCGGGCTTACTTCTGTGATTGGAGCATCTACGTTTCGCTGACCTTTTTTTAATTTATTTTTTTGTCTCATTCTTCATTCCTTAGGTCTATTTGTTCGATCTAACATACAAACAGCGACCATACACTTTTCTCCTCCCAAAGAAGTGCCATACTTCAGGGGGTAAGTATGATGCTGTCATGAAAGTGAGTGGAAGGCAGAGTGAAATCACGTACTACACAGCTCTTTTTCAGAGTGCAGCCCTATTTGGGCAGGAACCAGGAAAATGAGGTGGGGTATGGCTGTTGCTGGGCTGTTTCTGCAGTGCAGTTCATACCCTGAGTTCTGAACCCTTTCTGCAGAGTGACAAAACTTGTCGTCGGGGAGGAGTGAGCTGTTGAGAGGCGTATGCCTGTGTGAGCTAAGGAGGTGGTTTGAAGCTGCACACACAGGATAAAGTAGGTTTCGTAGGGTGGTTGAGGTCTTAGTATTCTGCCTTCAACTAAGGAGGAAAACTTTGTGGGCAAGAGTGGAAATGATATATTGGTTTGGGGTTTTTTTTAAACTTACTAAAACATAGAATACATCTGTTATCCCCTTATACACCCATTGGGAAGGAGACAGAACAATCTCTTCCCTAGTCTAAGAATCTGGCCTGGCACTAATATCCCTCCTGGTGGTGAGATAGTTGAATCAAAAAGTCATTTATTTGAATAAGTCTATCCAAAAGCCTTTTTATTCTTGGCCCCATTTCTTACAGGGCCTGTTGGTACACAGATACTGCAGGCAGTACGCAGTGAATGGCTGCAACGTTATTCCCTGGGCAGAGGCTGACTCTTACCAGGGAGTGTTCCCTGCTCAGCCCCTTCCTGGTGCTCGGGGCGCTCTGGCAAAGTTTGATCTGTGTACTCAGCTCACCTTAGGCCTTAATCTAACACTCACATCCTGGTAGCAAAGATATGCCCTGCCTGCCTTTCTCTTCTGTTTTGAATGCAGGCAGGTGATCCATAGTGCGGTATCTGGTGAGGTCACGGTTTCAATGGCAGGACAGCGTTTGAACAGGCTCGCAGTGGTGTGGTTGCAGCAAACGCTCCACCCTGTTGAGCACAGAAAGTTCAGGCAGAGGCTGTGAAAAGGTGGTATCGGTACCAAGGCTGAACTTCATGTGCACGCATGTCTCTGCACCCTGAGGTGTCCAAGCAGCTCGGTAGGCTGGTTGGACAGCATCCCCAGTTTCCCAACCTGTGACATGGCCGCAGGAGCCCTCCCAGCTGCACCATAAATGCAGTTTGTAAAACCTGAAGCTGGATATGTTGTATAGAAATGGCAGATGATGTGGCTGTGGGACCTTCAGAGGGTTACTTCAGCTCGAACTGCTCCTTGAGCAGAAGGGTAAGAGAAGGAAGAAAGGAAAAAAAGCATCTGGAATTTCTTTACTGGATTCCTCCAGTGGTTCTACTCATCCTCCTTGTTCTATTAAATGTCCAACAGCTTAGTTCTATGATTCTTTGTCTGAGTGAATCTAAAATACGAAGTTGCTAGTGTTACTAATGCTTCTGCAGTTTTAAATGTCAGGCTTCTGGTGGTCAGTCAGGTACTCTGATTGTGGCCTAGACTCGATCTGAAGGCAGTACAATTCAAGCTGCCCTCTCCTTGTGTATAGCCTTAGTTCTGTGTGTATCTAGTTCCCTGTTCTAGGATTATGCAAAAGATAGTGCAGAGATTTTGTAGTTAATGTAAGATGACAGATCCAAGCGGCTGAAGGAGTTGGGGGTGTGTGGAATCATGGAAGTTTTTTTTTTGCTCTGAATGGGGCTGTGGGGTTGGCTTGGCTCTGCTGTAAAGTAAAACCCTGAAGCTTCAGATGGTAGTCTCTATAATCTATGTTGATACTTAGCATGGCTGTATGTTCTTTTTTCCTAACCTTCAGAAGTGCAGAATGGCAAAACGTCTACCAACGGAGTGTCAAATGGCATCCATCTCCACAGCAATGGCTTCCGCTTGTCTGAGGGAAGGGCGCACGTGAGGTAGGGGGACACATCTACCTACATGAAAGCCCTCAGCTTTGTTCTTCTCCTCTTCTTCCTGCCAGGGTTAGGTGCTGCTGAACAAGTTGTAAAGTGCAAATCCACTTGGCATGTTGACTTGATTGTCAAGTGGCCTCTGTCCCAGGAGCTGTGTTTGCTTCTGGTGCATGGGCTGTGAATGACAGTCAGATCAGGCAAGAGCATCTTGGGAGAAATGTCCATGAGGATTTTTACCCTCATGATGAATTACCGCAGGCAAAACCAAGAAATTACTTTTCAGGCCTAGCCGGGAAGTGTTCTTAGTTGTCCTGAGTGGTTGTTACTTCCTGACCTGCAGGAACTGTGTCTTGGTGAATGGGAGAAGCTGTCAGGTTGAAAGAGCCTTGCTTCTCTCTGTCGTTTTTTGGGGCACTGCCTGCTGCAAACTGAACCGAAGCGACCAAAATGGCTTTGTGACATGGCACTGGAATCGTTACTCCTGCAGTCTCCACGTGGGCTGGGAGTGGCTGGAGAGCCCTCTTCCTTTGTTCCTGCGGCTTGCGTTCTTTAAGAGCAAAATGCAGTTGGGGTGAAGCAGACGCAGACTTGAAGCACATCATGCTGACTGTTTTTCCTCCAGCTGATGAGACATGGTTAAAAGTCAAGACACAGTTGCTTAATACCATATATGGGTAGTCTTGGTTCCACCAAAGTCACTTTGTTGAACGTTTTCAGCTTGTTTCCTCTAGATGGCCCCTCCACCACGGCAGCAGAGATGTGGCTGGAATTTTGGGTTGCTGAGCATGGGCCTTGTGCCGCCCTGTGAACTCAGATGCTTGGTTTTCTTCTGAATTTGCATTCTGTTATACATGGCTAAAAGAGAGTTGGAAACGTTAATGCAGTCAAAGCAAAGATGTATTGGTGAAGTCTGAGGGATTAGATGCTTAAGATACCCACTGTTCAATTTTGAGTATATGGCTGTTTATAAAGAAAAGATGGAAACAGACAAATGGTGGTCAAAAAGAAACCTTCCTCCTAAATTCAGATTATTGAGGTACATGGTCTCTTCTGCCTTTTTCTGAAACTCCTGGTATTAGCTAATGCTTGCTGGGACTTGCTAGGCTAGAACAAAACACTGCAGACATTTAACTGGAGTTAACAGAGCATAGCCTGTGAGACTTACCCGTGCTCCTTTCTTCTTTCCCTTCAGTCCCCAAGTGGAGCTGCCTCCGTACCTGGAGAGAATCAAGCAGCAAGCCAACGAGGCCTTCGCGTGCCAGCTGTGGACTCAAGCCATCCAGCTCTACAGCAAAGCAGTCCAGAAAGCCCCCAACAACGCCATGCTGTACGGAAACAGAGCCGCTGCCTACATGAAGCGCAAGTGGTAAGGAAGCAGGGAGCATTGGTGACTTCAGTGTCGCACACACTGCTGGTGCCTGGCTTCTGAGTGCTGCAGATACCTTGTTGTCTGCTGCAAAGCATCCGGCTTCCCTATGTGCAGAGCAGCACTAGGGTTATTGGCTCAAGCCGTAAGCGGGTCACCTCTGGTATGGAACAAAGGGATTGCACAGCAGCCTGTGTTGGAGAAGTTACAGCCGCAGCTACCTGCTGCACAGGCAAGCACAGCTGGCAGTAGCTCATTGTTTTGCCTGCTGGCATGCTGAGTAATGTTCTGTTCCTTTCCTGTTTAAAAAGAAACCCCAAATCCACTTCTGACTAACAGCGTTACGAGTGTCTCCAAGGGTGTTTGTGTTTCTTTGGATAGATCTGCATTAGAGTGTGTCTCTAAATTTGCTGTCAACAGATGAGGTAATGCTTACTATGCTTTACAACTTCATATCTCGTGATACAAGATCATTGTAGCGCTGCCTGCAGTTGGTCTGGTTGCTGGTTTATCCAGGTACCTAGTGCTGCAGATAGTCAGACCTGACCTGGTGGTTCCCCAGCTAACCCACATTCCCCTTGACTGGAAACAAACCTCTCTGAGGGATCCGGGGAGGTGGCAGCTGGTGCCTCAGAGTCTGGGAGAGGTTCTGCCTTCATTGTTGCAAAATGTGCTCTTAGCCTCTGCAGTAGGTAATGTCTTCTCTGACCAGTAGCCAGAGCTGCATCTGCAAGATACAGCTGAGTTATTTTAGTATCTGTCCCCTTGAGCAGAGTAAGACTGAGGAGCATGACTTGCCATTAACATATTTAAAATAGCTGTGGTCCTTCATCTCCATTTGCTTTGTGAGGATATCCTTCTCTCCCTGCTGAAATCCCCAGTATGAATTCTCCCATCTTCCTGCCAAGATAAAGAGCAGCCAGCAGTTGTTGTGACTGTTGGTAACTGGCCTACTGGCTGTTTTGCAATAGCAGAGATTTGGGAGCTGCCTCAGAAAGACCTCAGTGTTCAGAGGGAAAAGAACAATAGGTTGGGATTAAGGAATGGAAGACAGAAGCTGAGTGCTGATCTCATGAATGACATTTTTCTTATAGGAATCATTTTTCCCGAAGCATGTTTGGTAGATCTGAACCTTTTTGTGTGTCAGCTAGTGCTTTCCTACAGTTTTCAGTGGCAGGAGGATGTGAAAATATACGCACAATGGGTTTCTGTGGCATGCAGTGATCAGAATTTAAATAGTACTGAGCTGATGCCTTCTCAGGTGCAGAAAAGACTGGGCACTTTTCTGCCAGGAGCAGCCAGGGGTATGGCAGATGGTGGTGGGATGTCGCTGAGGAGGAAGGTGAAGCAGTTGGACAGAGACCCCCACTGAACCACCGCATTTCTTGGGTGCCCTTCACCTTCGGAGCAGGAACAGCTATAGGCCACCCTGTGGAATACTGCAGGTCTTGCTTCGGCCTCGTTCTCTGAGTAACAGAGATCTAGAAAAAAGGTCTGTAATTTCCTAACCTCCCCTTGCTCATCTCCATTCAGGTGCTACTCATACTCTGCAGCACTTCTGAGGCTGTCCTTTCAAAATTTGCTCATAAAGGCCAACTGCATCACTCTCCAGATTGCTTTTAGCAGTCTGTTGACAGCACTTAGCCGATTTCTAGTTAGAGCATTTTTGCAGAAGCTGAGTCAAACCTGTAACAATAGGAGAAGTCAGCGCCTGCTTTACGTCTCAAAGTGTGTGTTTTCACGCGGGTCTGTTGGGCTGTCTGACACTGGTAGTTGAGGTTGAAGGATTTCTGAGGGTGGCAAAGCAGCTAATCGCACAGTCAGCTCTGAAAATGCAGACACCCGTCTGTCACTCTAACAGGTAACTTGCATTCCCCCTTTCTTTGAATAAAAGTGGCCTGATGCCGTGCAGCGAGCCTCCTGGGTTAGCACAGACCCAGGGCTGCGAAGACGGCCCTCCAGCACCGTGTTTCTCCTGCTGTGCCGCAGATCTCGCGGACGGGCCATGTGCTGTGCTAGCAAGCTGCAACATGCGGCCACTGTGTTCCCCCCATTCCCCTTGGGGCTGTTTCTGCCTTTGGTTGGTGCAGTGAACATAGGTAACAGGTGTGAAACATCATCATCATTATTATTATTGGCCATCAAATGAAGGCTCGGCACTCTCTTAAGACAGATTGTGGTGCCTCTGAACTCTTTGGGCTTGATGCCGGTACAGCACGTGTGTCAGCCCTGGCCGACTGCTCAGCCTCGGTCAGTCTGAGCTGAATACAAGGCTCGTCGAGTCTCTCCTGCTTTCAGAGCACAAGCAGAGGCGTTCTTATTTCCACAGCCATGGAGCTTAGGGAAATCAAGCGTAAGCTCCAGTAACTGTCAATAGGATATAAATATCCATTATGATACCAGTTTTATTTCTAAAATTTAAAGGGTTTTCCATAGAAGTGAGAAAAGACTGCTGCTGTAATCCAGCGTCCGTCGGGTCTATGAAGTGTGGCGGTTCTGTAGCTCCTTCTACAAGTGGCTGTGACTGTGGGCAGGGAAACATGCTGCCACGCTGTGCGTCCACAAAGGGGCACGCGTGAGCTGCCGTGCTCCGAGGAGGCCCTGCTTGCCTTGCAAGAGAGGCCTTGTGTCTGCTTGGCCAGAGGGCTTGTGCATCCTCCATCTTCAAAGGACTTCCCTAAATGTGTTCTATCAGTGAGCTCTGCTCTGTCGGATTTAAAATGGCAGGTCAAGACTTGCTGGGTTTCCCTGCATGGTCACGTTACAGGGCTGCCTGCGTACGTGTGGAGGGGCGCTCAAGGAGCTGGGCTCGGTCAGATGGTGCCCCTGGGAAACGGCAAATGCTGTTAGTACGTGAGCTTGTGGGGTGTCTGCTTGCATTGAGAGCTGGAAACGAGCTTTGGAGTGAAATGGGGGCTGGGAAAGGACAGTGGTAAATGCATGCTGTTTCTGCTTGGACTATCTAATCCACCCCTCCCTTTTCTTCAGGGATGGGGACCATTATGATGCTTTGAGAGACTGCTTGAAGGCCATATCCTTGAATCCATGCCACCTGAAGGCCCATTTCCGCCTTGCCCGCTGTCTCTTTGAACTCAAGTATGTGGCAGAAGCGCTGGAGTGTCTGGATGACTTTAAAGGGAAGTTCCCAGAACAAGCACATAGCAGCGCCTGCGATGCACTAGACAGAGACATCAATGCAGCCCTCTTCTCCAAGAGTGACAACGGTGAGTGCCAGTGTTCAGTGTGGTTCTTCAAGGTTATACTAAAATCTAAGATGGGGCGAGGTTTTTTCCTCCTTAACCTGCCCCTCTGAAGTAAAGCTGCAACTTCTGAGAGAGATTGATTGTTACTGTGCACAAAAACTGGCCTGAGCCTGTTCTTCTCTTGCACCTGGTCCTGGTTTGCTCTTGAGCGAGAGTATGACAAAAGGAGCCTGATATACCCAGGAGATAATCTGGAAGGAAGCTTGTGCTCTAAGCCTTGCTCCCTGCTGGAATTGTCCTTAACTCTTCTCTAAAGCTTTTGGGGTCTCCTGGAGCGCTGTTTGCTTAGAACATGTTCCTCCCCAAATTGTGATGAGGGATATCTGTTGTCCTTCCAGCTGAAGACAAGAAAGGGAGTGGCCCCATCCGGCTGCGAGCCACAGGCCGCAAGGATTCCATCTCAGAGGATGAGATGGTGCTGAGGGAGCGCAGCTACGACTACAAATTCCGGTATTGTGGCCACTGTAACACTACTACAGACATCAAAGAGGCCAATTTCTTTGGCAGGTATGTTGGCAGAGTGTAATAGGGATGCAGGACGGGAGTGTGAGCAGCAGCAGAATGTTCTCTTCCGTCGGATAAAGCCTCACGCATAGCCCCGTGTGACTGTTCGTAAAATGACGCTGACACTGGTTTGCAGGGTTGAAAAAGATGACAGAAACCCTCCTCCTTGTGTGGCTGCATGAATAGCTGGTTCAGTAGCAAGTCCACAGAGGACCTGGTTGGGCTAGCGTTTCCAAAAAGCCATTTGGGATTGAAAATGTGAATCCTGGGGATGGAGGGAGCCAACACAGAAAGCTTTATCTGGATCCATAAGCGTGAGGGGTGGCAGCCTGCTGATTATTGAAGCCAACTGAGATTCTCGTGTCTGCTAGAGACTAGCTTTGGCTCTGAGCTGTGGTCTCCAGCCTCTGCTCCTCTCACCCTAGCAATGCACAGTACATTGTCAGTGGGTCAGATGACGGCTCCTTCTTCATCTGGGAGAAAGAAACCACCAATCTCGTTAGAGTGCTGCAGGGAGACGAGTCGATTGTGAATTGTCTCCAGCCTCATCCCAGTTACTGCTTCCTGGCCACCAGCGGCATTGACCCAGTTGTACGACTGTGGAACCCTCGGCCAGAGGTAAGAGCCACGGGAAAAGCCAGTCTTGTTGTCACGAGACGTAACGTCATACCTGTCTTTCCTACTTGGACCTCCTGAGAGTGGTGGCAGCAGTAACAGCCCTCTGGTCCTGGCGGTGCCTTGCTGAGTTCTCTCCCTCGTTGTCTTGCAGAGTGAAACGCTTAATGGCCGCGTGGTAGTAGACATGGAAGGTGCTTCCCAAGCTAACCAGAGACGGATGAATGCAGACCCGCTGGAGGTGATGTTGCTGAACATGGGGTACCGGATCACAGGACTGACCAGTGGTGGGGCTGGAGGCTCAGATGATGAAGACAGCTCAGAGGGGCAAGTCCAGTGCCGGCCCAGCTAAAACAGAACTGCCTCTCCTTCCTCTAATTGTTTGGCTGAAAGGGAACCTAGTTTCCTTGGTCCTGAACTTTCTCTGATGAATGACTGCACTGTTTCGCACTATGCACAGAGTAGGACAAGCTGGCAGGGGCAGGAGCGGCCATCTCTTTAAACCATCGCCGCCTCCTCCTCCTCCTCCTCCCGTCACGCTACTGAGCAGCATGGCAGTGCAGTCCAGGGTTTGCCTTTAGTGGAATTTAGTCCCAACAGGGGTCCTTGAGTTGTCTGTAAGCAGTGTAAGCTGGAGATTTGGGGTTGTTTTTTGGTTGGGTTTTCTGTTTTTTTCTTCTTCAGAGCTGCTGTATGATCTGGTACAGGGGGATGTGGCCTGCATTCATGCATTTGCAGAGGGGATGTTAAGTTCCTGAATAAATTACAAACCTAGGGCAGGGGTTATGGAATGAATTTACTGCAGTGATCTTGATCTTGAAAGTTTGACTCTGCTTTTGTGCTACCAGCCTGTCTCGAGGCCCCTGGTTTAGGGTTGTTGGTCATGAAGCACCTGTTTTGTCCCATAACTTCTTTCTTCTGGCTTCCCTCTCTAACACGTTGTCACCAGATGTAGCTGTGTTGTATTGCGGACTGGATGTTGCCTGTCTTGTCCCTGGACATCTGTTTCAGTTGATGAAGCAGTATGTGCTGCTCAGCAGGGCAGGATGTGCTCGCCCAGCTCTGATACCTCCTCCTGTGGTCTGTGAACCCATGGAGAAGGGTGACAGCAATGGGAGCAGGTTTGATCAGATGCCTAGGGCTCGTGTAGCTAAAGCTACCGAGGCAAGGGGCTGGTAACAGCACTCTTCCAGAGCTTCCCTCTCTGTTGCCCAAAATGTGTGCAGCTGTATTCAGCTTCGCCTCTCCACGTCACCCGTGCTGCAGCTGAGAAAGTTGCCACCGTGTACATGTTGCAGCTAATGTAGTGAGCTTTTAGACAGCGGTGTGTTTGTGCAGTCAGCTGCTCTGTCTTGGCCAAGGTGGGCCTTCTCTGCCTCGTTGTTGGTGTGACATCCGATGGATTAGTTGTCCTCTCAGGAACCCTCCTTCCTCTTCCCGTTCTCCACACACTGCCTCCGGCTGTGCGGCCAGGAGTACACCCAGAATTGCAGCACTGTACTTCCATTCCTCCCCCTCTCGTGTAACACGCAGCCCTGTTTTTCCCCTCTTGTAGTTGCCAAACACTAAATATCAAATAGTTCCTACACAGCTGTGCTACAACCGAATCCGAAGAGGCTGTTTTTTCTAGGACTATCAACTAAGACCAAAGAGCCCCTGGAGATCTTAACCGCTCTGCGCTGTCTCGTATCTCTTACTGCTGAAGGTCTGAACATGCTAGCCTTGGTCCCAGGGGTGTGAGATGTGAGTCTGGGAGTGTGTGCACGTGTGTGCGCTGCATTAGGGCTGTTCTTCCATGTGGTGCAATCCCTGGTCTTCCTGCTGTGGAAAGATGAGAGGCCTCCCTTTCCTTCTCTGGCAGCTTCTGGCTGCCAGGCGTTGATTAGAGAGACTGCGCAGTGCTGGCTGATCGAGGTAACTGGCTTCCTCTCCCTTCCAGAACAGTCTTTACGAGATGAGCAAGCCTTGTGCAGGAGGGAGAGAGGTCACAGAGGCTCGTAGCTGGCAGCGTCTCTCCAAGGACACTGTTCCCTGCATAGAGAGATCCCTCGCGATGGCAGCGGAGCTAACTGGGACCTGGTCTCTGCCCCTCAGACAAAGATGTCCGTCTGCTCTTTCACTTGGGGGTGAAACCGAGCCTTAGCAAACCCCGGTCTTGCGGGAGCGTGCCCCTCGCCACGCAGAACCGAGCGGCTGCCCTTGTGCTCTGCTGGGCCGGGATGGCCGGCTCGCCCTCCACCTCCTGCTGAAGCAGAGCTCTCCCGGGACAGCCTGTCACTTGGCTGCTGAGGGCACGTCTGCTCGTCCTCGCGCAGCGCCAGCGCCGTGGGTGTGACTGCTTGCGCAGTTTACCTGTTTGGTTGTGTACCCCCACCCCAGGTGTACCCTGGCGCTCAATGCTCTTCAAAAGCCAGAGGCAATGGAAAATTCTTCTCACTTGGGTGGCTTTTTGACATGGTCTGGCCTTTTTTTTTTTTTTTTGTTTGCTTTTTTTTTTTTTTGCTTAAGGCTTTCCTACTAGATGCATCCTCCTTTTTTCTCCCCCCCTTCTCCTCCCACTCAAACTTTTTTTTCCCCAGCTTTCTGTAGACAATGTCTGCAGCTTTGATTTTTATTTTTTTTTTTTTAAACTGATAGCCTGAGATGGAAAGCTCTGAAGAGAACAGACCTCTCCCTCCCCATTCACCTTTTGCTGTGGCAGCTATTTTTTGTTGTTTTTACCCTTGTGAGACAGTGCAGCTCTTTTTACCTGCTGGTTGCAGTGCGAAAGCTCCAAGATTCCCTGCCTCTGCAGTGGATTGCTTTTTTTTAATGTCTGCTTTGGTTAAAAAAAAGATAAATAATAATGGGAGAGAAGGGGAGAGAAAAATCTTTCTGCCTCTAGCCCCTTTTCCCCTTGTCACGGGCAGATTACCTGCTTTGTCGCCTGTTAATGAGGAATTTGTATTTATTGGTGAAGGAAAAAACATGCTGGGGAAGTAGGGAGAAGATGTTGCTTTATTGACCTCTGCTGTTTACTTCAGCCCCCTCTTTGGGAAAGCTTCTTCCTGCTCTTTCTGGTTAACTCTTTCTAGCCTGGGATACGCAGGGATGCCTCCTTTATTTTTGTATTCTAGCAATGGGCTCTCTGTTAGGAGACTCTGGGATTCTCTTAATGTTGCAATGACCATTGCTTCTCGCTTTTTCAAGTACTAAAGATGATCATCTCGTAAACTTTGCCCCTGCAGTCGTAGAGGTAACACACAAGCCTTACTGCCCTCGTTAGAAGGAGCAGAAAACTTGTTTCTCTGGTCCCTGGAAGAGAAAGGGTTAAGCAATTAAACAATTCTTTGTTCTAATTCTTTCTTGGTGTCATTTTGTTTGGGGGAATTGTTCTGGCTTTGTTGTACCTTTCTCCTCTATGGAGGTGGACACGGATGGGCGGAGGGGGGCCTCCTTGGGCTGGATGTTGTCTAGTCGACACTGCTGCTTCATGGAGAATTGCAGTCCCGATAAACTTGAGTGGGAAGGAGGCTGAGGGGCCCGACACATGATTTGTAAGCTGTGGTGGCTGCTGAGTTAGTGCTGACGTTAGTTTCTGTAGGTGTAGGAGCTCAGATCTGTTGGTGGAGCAGCGGCCAGGGCTGTGTTCGGCAGCAGAGTCCACCTCCGGCTGGGTTTAGAGCTAGAGCTGCAAATGAACGGTGGGGTGAATGGCTGCCTGGGGCTGGCTGGGGAAGTGAGAAGCAACGCACGCATCTTCCAGCAACACTAATGGCGCTGTGATGGAGTTGGTGTCTCTGAATCGTGTTTTGGCAGGGCAGGGGGTAAAATCGAGAAAGGCCTCTTTGTGTCCCTGCGGAATCCAAGAGTTGGGGGTGCTCGGAGCAAAAAGCTGGGTAGGGAAACCAGCCCATCCTGCTCTTTAGCTGCTCTTAAATGGCCTCTCGCCTTGAGCAGCAGAGCCAGACTTTGGCCGCTGGGCAGAGTCAAGGTCACCTGCCTGAGTCACCACATTCCTGACTGATCTGAGGTGTTTCCGCTGTCAGAAGGAACACCCGTATTGCCTTAAAGTGTCTCACACTCAGCATGGTGTGTAGGACATCAACATTCGGACCCGGAGATGATCCCTCACTAAAGGATAATCACAAACTCACTTTCTCCTCTGGGTTCCTGCTGCAAAACCTCCCGAATACTTTCCTGCCCTCGGAGCTGCAGAATGCCAGGCCTTAAATAAGAGTTAGCAAACTAGTCTGCTATTTTCAGAATCCATTTGAACTCTTCTCTTCGAAATTCCTGTTGGACACCTTTCAGCTGAAGGCCTTTTCAGGCCTCTTCATTTCAAATCCTGTCTGATAGAAATTACTGCGTTAAGACGGCTCTGCTCTAACAAAGCAGTGTGCATCTGCAAGCTGGAATTGGCGATCAACTAATTAGGTCAGATCTTGGACTGAATGGTTGGATGAAGAGGAAGGCGAGTGGTTGAATCGTGGGTGGAAATGGCCAGAAGGACCCAGAAAATTAGTTTTATTTGTAATTTGGGTGAGGGAATTGGGTTGAGGAAGGAGAGGAGCGATATGCTCTGGGATGTGGGGAGAGGAACAATTGCAGCCCTGCTGATGAGCTCTGATGTAACTGTCCGCAGTGCCAGGAGCAAGTCTGCAAAGGGCTCGAGATGGCTCCAGTCTCTGAACAAAATGGGAGCAGGGTGTCAGAAACTGCTTGCTGTTGCAGGGATTCAGCCCTCTGCCTGTTAAGCTTCTCATAGCTTGTTCAGGCCTTGCTGCTGCAGGAGGTGAGACTGGTCAGGATCCTCTCCGGGGCTGGCGAGGAGAGACGGGGAGCCTGTTTGTGGGCTTCACAGCTGGGAAATCATCATGACCTTGCTCTTGGCTCTTGGGCTGCTCCCACCTTGTGCCCCTTGTCCCCAAGAGACCGGTGGCTTTCTCTTTAAACAGAAAAAGTTGCCCTGTGGATTGGCTGTGTCAGTTGGAGAGAGAAGGAAAGGCAGCTTTCAAATGACAGGGGAGCAGAAAAGACCTCAAGGTTAAAGTGGAGGGGTGAGGTGATTTGGGGGCACTGCTTTTGGGGTGGGTGGCTGAGCCTGCGTATGTTCTTGTGCTTGTGAGTAGCACCATCATCAGTACAGATGAGAATGACGTTTCTGGTTCACGCTGAGCAATTAGAGACTGTCAGATTGCAGCAGGCACAGACCAGAGGAAAGGAACAACAAAAAAAACCTGCACAGCAACCCACCCCGGCGTCACCTCCAGGGCAGGGGGAAGGACGCCTCGGTGTCCTCCATCAGCCTGTGCCTCGGTGACATTTTAAATCGACTCCTGCACGCGGTGTTGCCTGCTGCCGCCTCGGCTGTCAATGTCAGAAGGGGGAGGGGATCTCTTCCTTGAGTGGTTTGGTTCTGGCAGTCCCTGTAATGTTTGAGCTGTCACAACAGGGAAGGTTCCCAAGGAAGCTGCTTGCTGAACGAGAGCTGGCTGGGTGCCTGCTTCGTTCAGGCTCAGCGACGAGCCGGGGTAGAAAGGGGAGGTAACCGAATCCCTTCCGGGCTGAGCTCCAGCCATCGCCATGGCGGGCGCGCCCGGACAGACCCAAACCGGTGCGCGGTCTGGGCCGTTCCTTCCTGGAGCAGACGGGGAAGGGCTCTTGGAAGGAGCTCCGCGTCTCTGGGGCGCGAGGGATGCGCCGGCACCTGCGGTGAGCAGGCAAAGATTGTTGTGCTGAGGATGTTTTTGGGCCGACGGGAGGTAGAGCGGCTGCCTTGCTGACACCGGCAGAGAGGAGCCGTCGGTGACAAGTCGTTGGCAGAAGCAGGAGCGAAGCCTTTTGTTTCTCGTCAAACGAGAGATTGCAGAAACAATGATGGCAGTATTCCTCTCTGTACATCGATCCAGTATTGTAGGCAGGCAAGATAGCTGCAATAAAAAGCCCGGCCTTTAATTTTATGCATGGAGAACTTCTTACCTGCGCTCTCTCCCCTCCCCAGTTCCCCCCCTGCAGTTTCTTTCCCAACTGCAGCTATTTTTCCCTGCTGACTTCAGGTGTTTTGTATTCTGCTTAGATCAATAGCGGTAGAACAGCAGCAGCTTTCCAGTTGTCACTAGGAAGACCCTGCTGTCAGCTACAGCTCACCCGTTTTCTGCCAGTGCGGTACTGGGGATGGAGAGCCCTTCTGCTTGCCTGACGAACACAAAGGAAAACTGTGCGGTACGGGAGTACTGCATTGATTATTTTTTTAATTTTTTTTTTTTTATTTTTTTTTAAATCCAGCCTAGGGAAAACGGTGCTCTGGCAGCTTGGTTTGCCTTCCTGCAAGGAGAGAATAAAACTGGGCTGTCTAAAATACCCAGTGCCCGCGCAGGAGGGGAGGGTTTCAGGCGGCACTGCAGAGAAACGCGTCCTGCTGAGGCTGTCGGCAGCGGCTGTGCCGCCTGGCTTTGCCAAGGGAGCTGGTCCCTGGCGATACGCTGCTTAGCAGCCTCGGAGGCACAAGCAGGAAGAGCAAATCCATTGCCTAATCCGAGAAACGCGCCAGGGCCACGTTAGCTGATGTGAACACTGGCCCCTATTCATAGGTTTATTTTTTTTTTTAACAATCTCTGATATTTATGTTAGCCTGGAGCAAATCAGTGCAAGTATTTTTCTTCATCAAACAAAAAGTGTTCACTGAAACACGTACAACCTTTGGGTCCATCTTCCCTCCTAAGTGCCGAAATGGGAAGCGTCAGTTAGGAAGCAGAGCGCCAGGCGTGGCTTTGCTCTCAGGGGCGGCCGCGTTCCCTCGGCTTTCTGGCTTTTAGAACCAGATTATTTTGCGAATTCCCTCACCGTCGGACTCCGAGGAGCACGGTCTCAGGCTCTTGATCAATTCCGACGTGGTGACGGGTCACGCTGAGATGACGCTCGCGGCTCTGCTTCCGCCCAGCTGCCTCTGAAGCAGCCGTCCCTCTTGGGCCTAGACTAGGGAATAAGGTGGGGTGCTGGATGATTTCTTGAAGGCAAGGAAATTTAGTCTGCAGAGCATTACTAAGCTAGCTGAGTTGAATCCTGAGCACTCGGATGATGAGTTAGCGTGGGTCGAGGGCGCGTAGGCCGCCTCGACACCAGACTGTTAGCCAATGCTTCCTGCTGCCGTATGGGCAGCGCCGCGCTGCCGCCCCCGCTGACGGACGGCGGGCTGGGGGTTACCGATCTCCTGCGCTTTCAAGCTGGAAGCTTCGCTAGAATGCAGTGAGCGTGTAAGCGCTGTTCTGTCCCTGGGACAGAGGGTGTGTTGATGCATGAGGAAGGCCAGACTCGGCTTAATTACGGAGCAAAGTTGGTAATGGAAAGGAAAACGCATAAAGCAGAGATGGGAGAGTCTTCTGATGAAGGAGGCAGTTCAGGGGAAAGTGGGGCCGTTATGTGGCGGCTGTAAGTTTGCGGTGACCGTCGGGAACGTGGCGCTGGCAGTTAGCAGGGTTTGCTGATAACAATGGCCAGCACCTTCTGCGAGCAGAGCGCTTGCTCCGGATCGCCTGCGCTCGCCGTGCTGGAGCTGCGTGTCGGGAGAATCCCAGCCGCCCATTTTATTAACAAAACCCCTTGGCATCGTGCTGGGTGACCCGCGGCCCGGGCTGGCCGGCTCGGACGGCCGCGGCCCAGGGGGCAATGCAGCTCAGGGGCTCTGAGCGAGGAGGGAGCGAGCGGGGGGCGCGGCAGGATGCGGGGAGCGGGGGCTGGATACGGGGCGGCTTCCCTGCGCCTGTCCTGGGCCTGCCGGGCCGGGCGAGCCCGACCCCCCCCGCATCCCGCCCGCTGTCGCGCTGTTTTGCCAAGTGTGTTGTGGTGGGTGGAAATCTGGAATAAACATCTTTCTTCTTCAGCTTTCTCACGTAGTTTGAGTTAAACTTCCTAATAAAGCAACTGTTATTTTTCTAA
>VWZZ01002322.1:21680-33152 GCA_013399095.1 Psophia crepitans | reverse complement strand
CGGGTGCCGGCTCGCTGCGGGGCGGGCGGGCCGGGGTAGGCAGGGCGCTTTGGCGGTGACTGGGTGCCAGGCTGCTTCAGGGCCCGCGGAGCCCGGGGGGGGCTCTCCCCGGGCCGCACACGGGGGTGTGCGGGGAGCACTCTGCCGTGAGCGGGCCTGTCCCCGCGGGGGCCGGGCGGAGCGGGAAGTCTTCCGCGGTTTTGGAGCCGGGCCTTGGCCGCGGGGATCTCGGGCCGCCTTGTGCCCTGAGGAGGCTTCGTGCCTCGCTTTTAATGAGCTGGAAGGCGATTTTCCTTCCCAGTGTTGTCAGCCAAGCGTCAGCAGGCTCCAGGGAGAACTTCTGAGCTCTTCTCCGGTCGTGGGAAAATGAGAAGCTGTGAGGGGTGGCTTGGGGGTAGTGTGGGAACACACAGGCTTGTTTTTACGCCTCCCCCTTCGGTGCAGGTCAGGTGATAATGTTTACTGAGCCAGAGCTGAAAGTCAGGTAGAAGACGTGGCGTGGTCCGTGCCGGGGCTGGGAACGGCACCGTAGCTCCTCACGGGGAGAAGCTGCAGCTTTCCTATTGCCATCTCACTTGCAGCTACAAAACAGCTTTCATTTTTACCTCTTTTCTGTTTTGACTGCTTAAAACTTCCACCCAAGGCTTTTCCAAAGCTTTTAACCTGTTTATCTCCCACTGGCACTGAGGAGACCCGTCCCACTGCCAAAGCCACCAGGCACCCGTGTTTCTGGTGGGTACGTTCCCCAGGAACGATGGCATCTTCCTGTTGATTCTGTCTGCAGCAGAGATGTCAGCAGTGGTATTTGGTGAAGCGCTTCGTTAGATTGCATCATAGCTCCGTATCCTTCCTCTGATGTTTCCCGTCACTCCTGGATTTGGCGGCTTGAAAGCTCGTCAGTGCTGAGAGAACTAAAAAAAAGAAGCGTCTCAGCCTTTGAAGGTGGCAGCACTGTGATGGCATTACCTTCAGCCGTACCTTCCGGCTGATAAAACATCGCACAGATTGTATAAGCATTGTGTAATTTTGGGCGCCCTGGGCTGGTGGGGGTGTCCCTGCCCATGGTGGGGGGTTGGAGCTAGATGATCCTTGTGGTCCCTTCCCACCCCAACCATTCTGTGAGACGGCCGAACCGGCTGCTTTGCATCGCGCCGGACAGGAGCGTGCAGGGGGCAGGCGATGCGAGCTCGGAACGTCGGGCTGTGCGGAGTCCTTCCTCTGTGCTGTCAGGTCCGGTTATCAGCGGGAGCTACGCGGTGGTTGTAACCCCAGCAGCGCTTCTCGGCGCGTGGGGCTTGTTCTTCCTCGTAACGTCCAACTGCCTCAGTCCCTTTTTAAGTTGGTAGTTTTAGGATCTCTCTAGTTGAGCTGTGCCTTGTGAATCTGTGGCTGTCATCTCTTCTGAAATACTAGTTGCCGTGTGCGACTCAGGGAGAGAGGAGTGAGATATCGGAGGGAGGTCAGCAAACCTGAGAGTGCCGGAGGGTGTGGGGGAGAGCCGTAACTTGGCCTGAAGGATTTACTTCAAAATGATTATGATGGAAGGGGTTGGAATATGGGTCTGCTGCTCTCTGGGGCTGTAAATATCCAGTGGGGAGGAGAAGGTCTTTTAAACTACGGCATCATTTAGGGGAGGGAATGCTCCTCTTGCAGCCAGGAGCCCTGGTTTCTGTCTGGGGTGTTGAAATCTCGTTTGCCTTGAAAAGCTGTGGCACGGGTGGGAAGACGGGCAGGATGCCCTTGGTTTCAGTTGTTGAAGTGGAAAGTCCGGTTTTACCTCAAGGCCGTTTCTCCTGGATCTAACCTTTTTCCTCGGGCACACCGGTGGGTTTGTGCTGGGAGACTGGCGCTTGCCCGTCCCGGCCAGGGCTGTGTGTGGCACAGAGGCCTTCGGAGTCGTGTGCTCTCCGTAACTGCCGCTACTCAGGATAAAATCCCAGAGCCCGACTGTCCCACAGACAAGGTGACTCTCAACCTGCTTGTCGGCATAACTTTGAGTTTCCCTGTGTGTTTTTCCTTTGCTGGTACCTCTTCGGTGTCTTTACCGATCTTTGGCTCACCTACTCTCATCTCTCCGCTGCGTGTAAGACGTTAACCGTGCCCGTCTGTCCGTGCCGTGCCGCTGGTTGTACGGCCGCTCCAGCGGTCTCCTGGCAGCGTGCTGCACGCCCTCGGTGTGATTGGAGGGGGGCAAATGTCTCAGCCTTGTTCACTTGTTGCCTCGTTAGATGGCTCTTCCCGATCATTGGCCACATGGGCATCTGCACCTCGACGGGGGTCATTCGGGACTTCGCGGGGCCCTACTTTGTCTCGGTAAGTACACGATGGACCCGGGTGCTTAAGCAGAATCTGTGCTTGGTCTGCCTCTCACCTTTGCTGGTGATTTTTGAGCCATCCCCTGTCTCCTGCAGCTCAGAGTTCTGCAAAATAATGGGTTTAGGTGTTTCTGAAGATCGTGGATCTTTCCATCACTCTGGGCTGCTGTGTGGTGGAGGTCGTTTGGGGGGTATGACAGATAGCGGCTGGTTTGGGGAGCAGAAGGGGGAGAAAATTCTTCTAGTCCATGTTCAGTTGGGAATTTTGGACCTGAATTCTCTTAAGCTGCCTCCCAGCTCCCTCAGCACGCCTCTTACTGTCCTGCTGCTCAGCCTCAGGTACGTGCCAGTCTTCTAAACTGCTCTGTGGTCTGTTGGATTTGGAAAGTGAGGGAGTTTTTAGCTGGGATAGATTGGGGTATTTACAACTTTGAGTTAACAACATATTGACAATGAAAAAGAGAAAAGGGGCAGGAAACAAGGTACGCATACCTACAGCTGGATGATATCACCACGTACAGAGTATAAATGTACCCGTGGCCACAGCAGGAGTAGGAAGACAGTTGAAATCTAAATCCAGACACACAAATACGATTGGTGTCTTGAGACTGCTGAGGTGATGTGGCAGTTTTATGACGAAGCGATCACGGGCCGTGAGGCCTTCCAGCAAGAGGCATGCCTTGGATATTGCACAGGGTTATCCTCTTGAGACGGTTTTTCCTTTTTTTGCAGGAAGACAACATGGCATTCGGGAAGCCAGTGAAGTAAGTGCTTGTGTTAGTTTTTATTGAACTAACCAACTGACCTGCAGATGTCCTTTAATTCGTGGAGACAGACATGCGATAATATTGCTCTTCCTGTTGTTCAGATGCCCTAATTCGAGTGGATAGCTACTGTGCCTCTGCTTTTCAAGAAACCACATTAAATTAAATCTTTTTAGAAGCGTGACAGCAATGTAATGATATTAATAACTAGAGCCGTATGGAGCCTGTATGGAAAAAAAAAAAAGAAAAGGCTAAAACATTTTGAGATAATGTCAACAACAAGTGCTCTAAGTAAATACTGCCTGTGCTGTGCTAATGAACTGTCATCACTCACATCCTGTTAATGATTTTCTGCGGGGAGGAGGAGAGGTGCCTGGGTTTTGTGTATCTGTCAGGTCAGGTTTATGTTTTGAGTGGCTGGAAGGTTTCATGTCGTGGGACATGAAGGCAGTTCAGAGTTTTGCCTGTGTCCCTGAGGTCTGCAGTTTCTCTCTCTCTGGGGTGCTGTTGGGCTGAGGGTGCTGAGCATTAGTTTCTGCTGCCCTCTGCAGAGTGCGCTTGTCTTGAAGAGCTCAGCTCTGTGGACTCCAGAAGTGGTGGGTTTCTCTAAGTCCTTTAAGCAGCTTCCAGCTGAGAAGAGCAAAGAGTCGTAGAAGTGCAGCAGTAATGCTGAGGGGGTCTGTTCTTATCCTTCTAGGTACTGGAAACTGGATCCCAGCAAAGTATACTCCACCGGTCCCAACGCTTGGGACACAGCTGTACACGATGCCTCGGAGGAGTACAAGCACCGAATGGTACGGCTCCGGCGCCCCGTCGGCGTGCGCAGGGATATCTCCCCAGTGGTTGGGGGTTTGCTGCGGGAGCGGGACCTGCGGGACCGGGCAGATTTCTGATGTCATGCCCCTTGTTCTGTTCCAGCACAACCTTTGCTGCGATAACTGCCATTCCCACGTGGCTCTGGCCTTAAACTTGATGAGATACGACAACAGCACCTCCTGGAACATGGTGAAACTCTGCTTCTTCTCACTCCTGTATGGGAAGTACGTAAGGTGAGCTGAGGAGCAGTCTAGATTCGGCAGGCAAAGGAGCTCATTTGCTCTTCCTAGCCCTGCCTGCTGCCTTTTCGTAGGAAAAGAACCAGCACTGGATGCTGCTCCCGAAATACTGAATCTGGCAGCTAATTTAGGGTGCCTGGAATTTGGAAAATGCTAGCTAAAGCAAACACCACTCCGTTGTAGTTTGGCTGGGTTAGGTCAGAACATAAGGTCACAGGATGGCTTGTCTCCAAGGATTACTGGTGTCTCTTCCCTCTCTTCAATCTTGTTGACATAAAACTAGTCAGATTTCCAGCTGGCGGGGAGCTTCCAGCTTGAGTGGGGAGGGAAACCCCGAGCTTCCCTTACTAGAAAGGGCACTCGGTCTCCGTTTCAGCTCCTTGTGCCTGAAGGGGCAATTCTGCGAGCACTGCCCAGCATAAAGCTCTTGAGTTGCTCCACTTCTGTTGGGTCTTCCCTGTTCTGGAAGAGCTTCTCCACCAGCTTGTAGGCAAGGGTAGTCCCTGCTGTCTTGGATATACACACCAGCAGTCTGAATAACAAGGCCTGCAGTAATGGGGTTTCATTTTTTGTGGTCTTCTGTTGGTGCAAGTATGAAACCTGCCAGGCTTCAACCCAAATTTAAACTGGAAGGAGAGTCCTGCCCTATTGTTCATGATACAGTTATTTGTGGACCTGATTTAGTCTCACTTTTGAACACTGACTGAATCTCCAGGATGTGATGTGTGGCAGTGCCAGCCATGGATAAGAAAGTCGGAAGGGCATCTGTCTGTCTCTGATTTCTCCAGTTATTCTCACATCCTTCTCTCCCTTTTGTCTTTCTCTGCTGATTTCTTATGTTTAAAGGGTTTAATTCCCCCTTCTTTTCATCTTGCAGCATAGGGGGATTTGTGAAGACCTGGCTTCCCTTTGTCCTCTTCTTGGGGGTGATTGTGACCGTTGTTCTGACGCTTCATTTGCGGTGATGGCAACTGTGAACGCCCCGTGCCGTGAGCACACGGAGGAAGAAACTGTGACTGATCCAGTGGGATGGAGGCATGGGACTCCGGGAGGCGTTTTTCAGGGAAGGTGGCAGCTCCGCTCCATTGTAACAGCTCCTCTTTGTTTCCTGGAACTGGCTTATTTTCCTTCTGTTTTTCTTCTGTTGATGGTGTCTCCCAGCATCAGGGGTCTTGAAGCCTCCCGCTCTCTCCCCGAGCGCGTTCCCTTTCTGCAGTGTGGTAGGTAGAAACGCGTCGGGAAAAGCCGAGGTGTGGGGACCGTTGCCTTCAGTGCGAGGTAAAGCCGCAAGGCAAACCCTGCCTCCAGGTTCAGGAGCACAAGCAAGTACACCTTGTAAGGTTCTCTCTGATCACCAGGATTCTTCTTCTTGGCCAACTTCACCAGATGCTTCCTCAGATTTCCTGAGTCTCCAAGGAGTAGTTGTTTCCCTTTTGCACGACTCTCCTGTAGCGCACGTTCCAGAGTGGAGGTTGTGGGGTTCCTCCTGAGGGCGTAGAGTGCCGCAGCCCTCACCGATGGTCTCCCCAGTAGCGACAGAAAGGTGGTGATGGCGGGACGCTCCTCTGAGGAGATGCGCAGAGGAACGCTCTGTGGCAGGGCAAATTCAGCCGGTCCTGCTGGGGAGCCCGGAAAGGCAGGAAAGTCGATCGACTGGCTTGAGTATGGCTCGTGGCTGGCTGCACGCTTCCAGCTCTGCCCGGTCGCAGAGTTGGGAGTCCCCTGCTAAGTCCCTTTTAGCTTGTGCCAGAGAAAATATAGCTTCCCTGCTTCTCCTTGTGCTCTGAATGTCTAAAATTGTCGTTACACTTCTCACCAGCCACTTACTTTCCTTTGATGCCTGGTACTTTGCATGTGGTGGCAGCAGGTACATGTGTATGGGGCAGAAAGCTTAGCGTGGGGTTTTGAAACCATCTGTGGGAGCAGAACCTGAGACCTGAGCTTAGTGGGGCCATCAGAGGTTGAAAGAAGAGGTGAAGGGCCTGGAAGATACCCATGATCTCTTTGGGCCTTGCAGCAGCAAACTGGGGCGCTGGCTGTCTTGTGGCTGGTTCCAGGAAGGTCTGTTTAACTCCTGGGGTTAAAGTGCTTTGCAGGGCTGGCTTTGATGTGAGAGGTGCTGCTCCGGCAGTGTGGGGGGCTGATGGCCCTTTTGAGCCCTGGATCAGGCAGGACAGGTACGAGGGGGATGGGTTGTTCTTGGGTGCTAGGCAGGAATTAGTTTGGACGTGACCCAGAGCCTCATCCAGATCTGGCTCTGGCCCCCAGGCGCCGCTTTCTGGGGGGCTCTGAGCCAGGCGGCTCGTTGTGAAAACGCGTGGCTGAAGGGCTCTGTGCAGTGGAGCAGATTCCCTCTGACGGCAGAGGGAGGAGAGTAGCTCTGTCACTCGTGCCATGAAAGGCCAGCTCTGTACTCCACTACCTGATGGATTTCAACCTCAAGGAGGGCTTGCGGCCACCAGGAAAGCTCTTCTCCACTGCCTGCCGTCTTTGTCGCTCCCTCTGACTGGGAAGCTTGTTCGCCGTCACCCTGCTGGCTCTCAGATGTCCCTGAGTGCCTTTCCATCCACTTCCATCTCCCCGACTCCTGTACCCACGTGGAGAGTTGGAGACTCCTCTTGGGCCTCTCGATTTCTACATTTCCTCCTTTTCCTCAGTCACTTTTAAATAGCCCGTTGAACCTCTCCCTTCTCCCTAGCACCCAGTTCTCTCTCTGTCATCTGTTGCTGGCCTTTGGGGTGGGTGGAGGAGGTCTGCAGACCTCGGCGCCCTTCCCCGTCTACCTGGAACTGAAACAGTCATCGCTGTCTGTTCCGTGCAGTCCCTTCAAGCCTCCGTGGAGAGCGGGCTGGAGGGTGCCGGGCCTGGGGCTGATGAGAAAGCCAAGATCTTGATCAAAGAGAGCCTTACGATGAAAGGATGATGTCTTACCGAGCTACCCCCGTGTCGCTGCGGTCTCCACCCAACAGCCTGCTGGCTAACGTGCCCTAGGACGAGCCAGTCGAACAGGAGAGATTAATCCTTTGCCTCTGTTTTCACTTTAAGTATGGTTTGTCAGAGTGACCTGTACGTGGAGTCCCTGGTCCCAGGGCTGAAGCCAACCTGTCTTACGCAGTAGCAATAATCTAGAAACTCTTAGGCCTGTCTCACACGTTGATTCAGTGTTTTATCGATAAGCTATACAAGCGTTGCCAAAGCTGAGACTCCGAGTTGTCAGGGGAGGCCGGGAGCGGGGCTGCTGGCCACAGTCCCTTGCTCCTGGGACTTCTGAAACATCTTGAGTGCCATTCCCCACTGTGGAATTCCTTGCCGTTTGCTCCCAGCGCTTTTCACCAGGTCCGGCTTTCAAACTGGAGACTTGTGGTCAGCAGTTGGTTGGAGCGCTGGCTGCTTCGCCCAAGTCCTGGCTGAACGGCGGACCCGCTTCCACGGGCAGAGGCGGAGGATGGCTCCGGGCATCGGAAGGGAACACGGCTAACGGGGGAGCGAGGCCAAAGCTGAGGTACCGCGTCCTTGCCGGACACGCAGAGCTGACTGTACTCCCCCAGTGAGGACGGTTGGTGCCCGCAGAGGTGGGATGCTGGGGTAGGCAGGTGGGCTGGTCACATTCATGGTCTTCCTACGCTGCGGGAGCACAGAGGAACCCGTCGGCGCTCGGCCTGGCTGCCCAGCAGCGGTTGCGTGGGGAGCAGGCTGCTTCCTCTCACCGTGGGACGTGGCAGAGGGGGTGGGTGGGGAAGGAATGTCCTCTCCTTGCAGCTACCATCATCTCGCCACTGGTTTCTTCCCAGTGCCCCCCTGGAGTAGCCACATTAAAGGTTCACCATGTCCTTCACCTCCCAGATGCCAGTCTTGCGCTCCCCTCCTCCTCCCTTCGCACGCACTTGTGCTGCAGAGCTCCGTGGCGTTGCTGTTGCTCTCCGGCGAGGGCGAGCCCTGCGTACCCTCCTCCTTTGTTCTCTTGATCTCTGTGGGGCGCTGGATTACTTTGTAAATATTTAAACTCTGCTTCTGTGGTTTCATAATCCTGACGGTAGGGGAAATAAACTTATTTCTGTGGATGTCTCCAGGTGCCGCATCTCTTATTGGCGAGACTCTGAGCTCCCGCCCCACGGCAGCCCGTCTGCCTGCCCGTGGGAGCCGCACCCCCAGCTCTTGATGAACTTGCCTTTTGCTCTGCTCCAGGGGAAATCTCACAGCCCCGTGTTTCAGACCTGGAGGGGGAGGTTTTGGGGCGGGAGGAACCCAGCCGCCGCAGTGGGAAGTGTTTGCAGGCTTTAATGCCGAGACTCGAAGCCGGGGACCTGCCGCGGGCCCTTGCTTACGTCGGGAGGGGAAGGGGCTCTGCCTGCCCCTGCCCTGCGGCTCCCCGAGCCCTGCCGGGCCCTGGGCAGGGGGCAGCCGAGCCCCCTCCTGCAGGTCACTGCCCTTTAGCTGCAAATAGTTTCCTGTTCTGTAGTCTGGAGTCTCCCACGGCTCTTCTTGGGGGCACTGGCAGCGCAGAGCCCCCCCATCTTCCCCTTCCCCGTGAGCTCTTGGGGAGGGAGGGTGTGCTGGGGCCAGGGCTGCCGGGAGCGGGAAGCAGAGTGGGATGCCAAGAGCCGGCCTCGTTTTTCCCCTCTCCCAGCAGGATACCGCTGCCTGGACTGGGAGCGAGGGAAGCTGGGCCTCCGCGTGCCGCAACGATTGCTAATGCAGCGGCCGGTTTTCCGTTACATCTGATATCCAGAGGCCAAAGCTGCGCGGTGGGGGAAGCGGATCAGCCTTAAAACTAGATGGTGCGCGAGGCTCGGGGATGGAGCGGCGCAGCCATCTTGCGGAACACCGCCTGGCTCCCCTCCGGCCCCAGCCCCTCCGTCCAAGCCACGCTGCTCCAGCCCCTGCGCTGGCTCCG
This sequence comes from Psophia crepitans, assembly GCA_013399095.1. NCBI lineage: Eukaryota > Metazoa > Chordata > Aves > Gruiformes > Psophiidae > Psophia > Psophia crepitans. The sequence continues at coordinate 24,124 of VWZZ01002322.1, read as the reverse complement.
GGGCTGTGAAACGGCAGCGGGGGGAGATGGCAGGCGCCTTCCGAGGGGTTTATCCCACACACGTCTGTCACGGAGCACGAGGTGAGGATGCCAAACCCTCCCAGGAGCGTGCGCTGCGCGCTGCGCGCGGCTCTGTGCTGCTGTAACCGTCCTGTTGGGGCCCCGCTCCCCCCATCAGGCACAGCAGGGTTTTTCTAACCCACTTCTGCCGCCCAGGGAGCTGCAGGGAATCCGGCCGGAGGCGTGTGGGAGCAGAGTCGCATGGTTTGGGTACGGTGTCTGGGGGTAACAGGGAAGCAGCCAGTCTGAGCATGCCAAGATTGCACGCTCGGGTGCCCAGGGTGCTCACAGCGCTCCGGCCAGGCGCTCTGGGCCCTGCTCCTCTCATTTTTCTCTCCTACCTCTCAGCGTGGCCAGACCAGCCCCGGGAGGGAGGGAGGAGGCTGCTGGAAGCCGGGGAAGCTGTGAAGCAGAGGGGGAGGATCCGTCCCAAATGGCCTGAACCCAACCCTCAGAGGGACCTCGCTGCCTTCCGCCCCTCTGCCCTTGCTGGGATGGCCGAGGGTGACCCATCTGCCCCGGCAGCCGCGGTGCGGGGGCTTCTCTGGAGCAGGATGGGGGGACAGAGGAGCCGATCCCCCATCACCGGCCGTGCCACCGCCGCGGGGCTGGCCTGGAGCTGCTGTAGAAGTGGGGTCACTTTGCTGCAGCTGGCTGGAGGGGAAGGGGCCCCATTTCTCACCCCCTTAGCAGGAGGGGAGGGCTGGGGGTCATCAAAGGGCTCCCTGGGGACCAGCATCACATCGCGCTTCAGCATTTGCACGGTTGAAGCTCTCGAAGGCTGCGGCGGTGGCTGTGGTGCCTCTGAGGCTGCGGCTCCCTCCTCATCCTCAGCCACACCATCACCCACGCTGTTCACCAGGCAGGGGAGGTGCAGCTCCCGCAGGAACCTCCCTTCCCCTCCCTGCCCCCAGCCCTGCAGCCCACCCTGGGTGCCCCCAGCCGCTGGTCCCACAGGTGCTGCCCACCCACCCAGGATGCTGATGCTGTGGGTGCTGCCCCACCTCCCCCACCGGCAAACCCACCCGCAGTCGAGACGCTGCCGATGCTTTGGCACGTGCTCCCTGCCTCAGTTTCCCCCCGGGAGAGCCAGGCCTGCCTGCGCCTCATGGACCTGAAGAACGAGTCCTGGGGGGGGAGCCAGGCTGGGGAGCGCGACAGGACTTGCTCTTCACCCCCACTGCTTGAACGCCCAAGGCAGAAATGAGGCAGAACCTGTTCTGCGCACCCATGGGGACTCTGCCAGCGCCTGGCACCCAGCACCCAGGGGACAGAAGGGCCATTTGCTCCCTTGGATGCTGCTCTGGGATGTGGCCAGAGCTGGGCTGCAGGCTGCCACGGCTGCCTGGCTTGCTCCAGGCTCTCTGCAAGGAAAACTGTCCCCGAGGGCCGACCCAGCACCTTGCTCACTGCGTGCTGGTGGCCGGGGTGTCCTGGCTGCACCAGGGGGGCTCTGCGCCACGGGCCCTGCCGTGCAGCAGCGGCTGCAGCTGAGACCCAGCAAACTCACTGCCCCGCTGGGTCACCAGGGATGGGGTGGGGACACGCACTGCAGGGTGTGACCCACTGCTCCCCCGCGTCTCTGGCCGTGGGTTTTGGCTCTGCCTGTGCTGTGCTCAAGGCTGCCCCAAGATTCTTGCCCGTGGCCTGGCTCAGGGGCACTGCCCCACTGAGCAAGGCATTACCAGGGTGTGGGGACCCATCAGCCACCCATCTCCAGAGATCCAGGAGCAGGGGTCAGATCCTGCTACATCCTTTCCAGCCTCAACTGATAGATATTTCTCACTCCGGACGTGGGGGTCATGCCCAGGACGCATGGAAAGGGCTGGGTGCCCACCCTGGGTGAGCCAGAGCTGAGCCACCAGCCCACGAGCATCCCTGTGGGGACATGACAGTCCCCAAGCCATCACTCCCCCGCCCCCCGCAGAGACCTGGCCAGGCTCGCTGCATTCCCGGAGCATCCATAGCAGAGCTCTGGTCCATCTGGGGCCTCCCCAGCGCAGCTGAGCAGCGGGCGCCCTGCGAGGGGAGGAAGGGGAGGGCGGCCGACAGACAGAGCTGGTGCTGAAGCCTCATTTCCTTAGAAACCATGCTAAAAATAATCCCCTTTTCTTGCGGTCCTGCGCTCAGCGTGTGCTGCCAGGTTGCTGCCGCTGCACCCCACGGCAATTCCTTCCCCATCGCGCCGTACAGCCGGCTGGGTGACAGCTGGAGCCTGGCGGGGAGGCTGTGATGGAGGGAAACTGAGGCACAGCCCCCCGCTGTGCCAGGGGAGGGTGGTCCTGCCCTGGGTGCTGGGGCTTGCCACTGCCAGGCATTGCTGGCCTGATCCTGCGTGGGGCTCAGCAGCGGGTCTGCAGGGTGGGGGGGGGTCCGGCCCTTCG
>VWZZ01002320.1:1587-13915 GCA_013399095.1 Psophia crepitans | reverse complement strand
CCGGCACAGACCGGCCCCGGCTCCTGCCCGCGCTGCTGAAGGATATAAGGAATGCTCGATCTTCCCCACGCTCTTGATGACTTTATTCAGCCTGTTCTGCATGTCCAGCAGGAGGTTGTACCAGCTCTCCGACAGCGAGGTCACCAGGCCTGCAAAGGGCGAACCGGAGGCGGAGGTTCAGGGCTCACCCCGGGGCGTCCCGGCACGCTGCCGGGACTGGGGTTGTGCTGGAAGCCGGTGCCTGGGAGGGCCGGGAGAAGGGAGGGTTGGAAGGGAAGGGGGTGTTTCCCTCTCCTGGAAGCAACGCAGGGAGAAAAGCAGGGTGCTGAAGGGAGTAGGGAATGGGGCGTCGCTTGCCTGGGGAAGCGGGACAGGAGGGGAACCCCGGCCCAGGTTTGGGGAAGCGGATCTGTTCCCGTCCCCCCCGGGTGGGGGACCCCGACCCTTACCGATCATGCCGTTGACCGTGCCGAAGAGAACCGAGCCCTGCGTCGGTGTGGACGTCTCGCCCAGGTTCTGCATGACCAGAGACCCGTGACAGAAAACGTTGACGAACTCTCCCAGGTGGGACAGTCCCACCTCCTGCAAATGCTGGCGCTCCTCATCGGTCGTGGCCGCGCTGAAACCCAAAGCGCCCTGCTCAGTCTGTGCTGGGGGGACACGACAGCTCCCCCCGCTCCCACCTCGGGGCTCACGCTCCTCCCCCAGCTTTCCTGCCTCCGGAGCCGGAACAGGGAGGAAACGCCCAGGCCCCGTCACCCCATCCCTCCCACGTGGCCCTCGCGGCCGGCTCACCTGTCCTTCTGGCACACAAACAAATTGAAAGCGTTCTCTGCTCCCAAGAAGTTGTCATCATCCAGGATCTCCACAGCGCTCATCCAGTTTGGATTGAAGTCCCGGGCAATCTGGAAGGGGATGAGAGGGGACAGAGCGTGGGCAGATGGCCTCTCCACGGGCTGCCTCAGCGCCTGGTGCAGCCCCCAGCTCCGCTGCGTTCGCCGACGGAGACGCAGCGACGGCTGCGCTAAGCCGTTCCAACGGGCGGTGCAGATGGCAGCTCCCCAGCGCGGCAGGCGGCCAGCACGCACCCGCAGCCCACTCCCTGCAAGGCTGCCCATTGATTGCCCGGTTCCCCGGAAGCCTGGGGGGATCTGTCCCTCCAGAAACCACAGGGATGCGTCTAAAAGCACGGCCAGGTGACGCTGCTCATTGCCAGGCTCCTGGTTTTCCTCTTTAAACACTGTTCCCCCCGCCCAGAGCCTTTCGGAAGAGGCAGCGCAGGCTTCCAGCACGCCTCCGACCGAGCCTATTTAACAGCAACGGTACCTCCTCAAAGTTTCCTTCCATGGGCTTGTACGCAAGGAGGAGGACGGACCGCATCAGATCTCCCACCAGGATGAAGTCTCCCTTGGTCTTCAGGTAGAGCGCCATGATGTTGTTGTAATGGTTGCACTCCGTGCGCAGCTCCTTCTCAGCCGTCCACTCGTACAGGCGCACCTGAGGGAAGGGCCACGGCTCTGAGCCACCAGGGACCCCCCCCCGGCCAGCCAGGGGACGCTCCCCAACAGAGACGGGGGACCTGGCTGACAGCCACCCAGCTGGAGCGGCCTCCAGCTCTGAAAGGCACCCCTGAAACAAGCCGGGGTCCTGCCCCAGCCCTACCGTGCTGTTGATGCTGGCTAACAGCTTGCCGTTGAACTCCACCATGGAATACACAGCGCCCTTCACCTCCTTCTCAGCCAGGCTCTGCAGCTTCCCTGGAACAAACCCGGGCACCCCCTGGTTATTTGCCGTGCCCCCCAAGGTGTGTGTGTGTGGGGGGCAGGTGAGCTGCTCTAAACAACACTGCTCCCCCCAGAAACTCCCTCAGAGGATCTGTGGGCAAGTAAGAGAGGAGTGACGCGACAGCGGGGGCAGACACGCTGGAAGTAAATCCCAGGATCCGGTTCTGGCGAGGGATTCTCCAGGAGCCGGGGGGGAAGGGGACACGCTGGGACGGTCTGTGGCAGGGCAACAGGGCTGCGGGCGCTCGGGAAAATCCCTGCTGGCTGCTGCGACATGAGCTCTGTCAGGGCTGAGCAGCTCAACTCCGATCTGGTCGTCTGGACACGAGCCAGCCGTGGGCCCAGGTGGCCAAGGGGGCCACCAGCACCCTGGCTGGTATCAGGGGTGGGGTGGCCAGCAGGAGCAGGGNGATGGGAGTGGCTGAGGGACCTGGGGGGGGGTCAGTCTGGAGAAGAGGAGGCTGAGGGCAGACGTGATCGCTCTCTGCAGCTCCCTGACAGGAGGGGGTGCGAAGGGGTGGTCCGCCTCTTCTCGCAGATAACCAGTGACAGGACAAGGGGGAACGGCCGCGGTTTGGGCCAGGGGAGGTTCAGGTTGGAGATGAAGAAAAATTTCTTCTCGGAAAGGGTGGTCGGGCATTGGAACGGGTTGCCCAGGGAGGGGGGAGTCCCTGTCCCTGGGGGTGTTTAAGGACAGGTTGGATGTGGCACTTGGGGACATGGTTTAGTGGGGAATGGGTGGTGGGGGGATGGTTGGGCTAGATGCTCCTGGAGGTCTCTTCCAACCTGAACGATTCCATGATCTCCCCCAAGCAGCCGGACGTGCCCACGCGAGGGGGCTTCGCTCTTACCGTCAGAGTAGTGGAAAACAACAATGCGCCCCTGCTTGGGCTCCGCCTCCTCGGGATACACCATGGCGGTGCCCACGATGAAGTAGGTGTTGGGATCCTTGCCAAGCTTGCAGGAGACCAGGCTGAGGGCGTACTCGTTCTGCAGAAACTGGTGAGCGTGCAGCACTGCGCAAAGAGGGAAAGGCAGGGGCAGCTGAGTGCCCCGCACCTCCACGGGCCGGTGGAGCCGCTGGCCCAGGAGCAGCTGAGAGCTGAAGCTGCGTCCAAGGTAACGGCCCGGAGATCCGCCCTCCTATTCCCCACCACTGCATCACGCCTTCGAAAGCCCACCACGCCTTAACGCTACGCCCTGCGGCTGGTGCCGCCCCAGGAAAAGCACTTCGACCAAAGGAAACGAGCGAGACCACAGATCTTCCCAAGGCTGGGGAGGTCACAGGTCCCAGCCACGTGTCGACGGGGCTTGTCTTGGAGGGGAAAACCGGGCTATGGGTACGGCCAGCGCTTGGGACCGGTACCTTCGAAGGTGTGCTGGTCTATGATGAGCAGGTTGTGCACCTCCACCTCTTCTCCGAAGGACGTCTCGTGCGGTGCCGTGCTGCTGGAGAACAGCTTGCTGGTGCTCACGCTGCTGGACAGGGCCTAGGACACAGGAAGGTCGGTCACATCCTCGTGCTCCTCGGCACGTCCCCACATGGCCTGAGGGACCAGGAGAATGAACGGCAGAGAAGGTGAAGCGAGGAGCTCCCCGGGCCCGAGTAAAGGGACACACTCCCTGCACCAGCAGAGACACGTGACACAAGTGGCAGAGGTGGCACTGCCGAGCAAGGGCATTAACACAAGAGTTTCTGCAGCGTTGTGGCTTCCACCAGAGCTACTGCCCCAAGGGGATCTGTGCTTGCACCTCTGCGAGAAGGAAAACGCTTGAGAGCGGAGAGAACCCTGTACGGGAGACTGAAGGAGCAGCACCCAAACCCAAAGGTGCTCCCACAGAACAGCGAGCATGCCGAGGAGAGATCTTACCACCCCGTCTCCTCCCAGGCTGCCAAAGGGAGAGCTTGCACTCAGAGCTTTGGAAGAAAAGATCGTCAAGGAAAATCTACGCCACGCTTTGGCCCGAGGCACTACAATACCCATGGCCCCCAGCTCAGGGACCACCCAGCAGCAGCTACCCCTCACCTGGGTGCTGGCGCTGGGTCTGAGAGCGGTGGTGCCCCCGCTGGCATCCTGCACCTCGATCCGACTTGAGAGCACGCCGAAACACTGCGATACCTCCTGGTAGCAGATCTTCCTGCGGGACAGAGAGAGCTGCGTGGGCAGGAGAAGCAGGACAGGCCCCTCCAGGGAGAGCACAGAGGCTCTGGGGGACAAGAGCCCGCACGCCCGGCCCTGCGCCCCCGAGCCAGGCTGCCCCCCACCGCTCAGCTCACCTGGGCGACTCATAGAGCGGAACCGTGCGGATGTGCAGCTTCTGGATCTCGTCAATGGTGCCGATGGTCAGGGTGCTGTTATTGGCCAAGGCCAAGCTGTACGGGGCAAAACAAACCCCCCCCAAAACCCCCGTGAGAAACGGCGCTTGCGAGGCGGGCGGCACAGCAAAAACCTCCCTCTCCTCCCCCAAATGGCCGATGCCAGGACCCCGTCGCAGCGCCCAAACCTCCCGCCAGGCGCAGGCTCACCTGTCGGGGTACCCATCCGAGTTAAGGGGACACATGTAGTTCACCTCCTTCAGGTTGACGTTGGAGAAGACCAGTTTGTGGTTACTGCTGTAGATGACGGTGGGGCGGTCCGAGCAGGCAAACACGTTGGTGGTGGACAGAGAGCGGAAAGTCCTCAGGACGGTGGGCTGGGTCCCAAGGGTCACCTTCTTCCGGTCGCTCAGCAAACCTGCGGGACAAGGAACGCCGGCGTCGGGAGCTGCCCTGGCGGAGCTCGCAAGGGTGGGACGGCGGGGCGCAACGCGGCTGCGACGCCTCGGGAAGAGATGAGGGTGGGTAAATGCATCCTGCTGTCAGTGCAGGAACGGGGGGCAGCACCCATCCTCCTTCCCCAGAGCCTGCTGGAGAAATCCAGCTCCCAGCGCCCACCAGCCAGCCCCGTCACGGTGGGAAAGCAAGAAAAAGAGCGAGCTCCAGACGAATGGAAGAAAGGATGTCAAGCGAGGTAGAGGGCACGAGCCCAGCCACCCTCCCCAGGTGCCTGCTCGGGGCTAGGCCCGGTACGCACCCGTCTCCAGGCTGAGCCCGAAGTAGAAGAGAGCTCCGTCGCCCAGGGCGCAGAGCAGGTAATGGCTGCTCTCGAAGGTCGTCATCAGGATGGAGCGAGGGATAATTTCTGCCGGGAGAAGAGAAGGCTGATGGCCCTCAGGACTCAGCCAGGCGAGCGACCGCTGCCACCAGTCCCGGGGGAGCCCTACCTCCTCCCAGCATCTCTTTGTGCAGCAGGTCAAACGAAGGCAGCTTTAGGATGCGGGCAGAGATGTCAGTCCAGAGCCCGATCGCACACAGCGGGGACATGCCGTTGGTGTCCCCCAAAGGAGTGATGTCCAGGCAAGCAACTTCATGCTCCATTTCGGTGCAGCTGGCAGGAAGGAGAGAGCGGAGAGAGGCGTCAGTCTTGGGCCCAAAGACAGGCAGCAGAGGCTGAGAGCCCTCGGGTGGGCACGAGAAATAACCACCCACCTGATCTGCCTCAGCTCCTGGGGTCGGATCTCCAGGTAATACAGGGCTCGGCCCACGGCCACCACTACCTGGTTACTGTTACAGGAAGCCACGCTGATGTTTTTCCCGTTGGGCTCTTTCCACTCGCTCACCAGGGCCTTGGGCTCCTGACTAACCAGTCTCACGGAGGCAGAGGTGATCTGGGGAGAGAGAACACCTCTGCTCAGAGCCAGGACAACACGTCCCTTCTGACATCGGTGCAGGGAAGTAAACCCTGCCCCCGATAAGCAGCGCAGATCTAGGTTAGTCCCACGATCGATAAAGGCTGCAGGGTCACCATGAGACACATCTGCGTTTCCCTTGAACTGGCGTTACCTGGATCAACTGCTGATGTGCCACGTTGCCGCAGAAGAAGGTCTGCTGATCATCCACAAACCCCGTGAGCTCCGTCTCTTCCACCTCCTCTCCATTTAACATAAGAACCCTGAGCAGGAACAGGAACTCCTGTTACCTCGTGCTCCAACACGTGGCCGAGCGCCCGGCTCAGCGTTAACCCCACCTTACCTGGTCTGCCCCACGAAGGACAGCACCAACGTATTGTCCGTCTCACGATGAGAGTCCGACCTCAGGGGCCACAAGCCTGCGACAAAGAGAGGCCACGGCTGCTCACAGTGAATACTCCAAAAGCTGGGGAGGGGGTGGCCGGCCCCCACCCCCGCACCTCAACCTCAGCCCGTGCACATGACGTGTCCCTGCCGGGTCCTCTCAGGCCAGGGGTTGTATCTGACGGCTCACGCACCTTTAATCCCCGGCAAGTCAATGCTGGCGTGCTCGTGAATCCCAATGCCGTTCCGGATGATCCGCAGCGAACCCTCTTTAAAGGCACCCGAGCACGTGACGAGCTGGAGGAAAAGCAGATGACCTTTACCAAGCATCGCCGGGAAGCTTGCCCACTTCAGGGGAAGACGGGCTACCCAAGAATTAGCCTCCTCGTTCACATCGCTCTTCAGTGCGAGTCCTCAATTCCATCCCTGCACCTGGCCGAGCCTTCGAGACCCTCCGCTAAAGGGTTTCTGGTCTTTTCCCTCCATGGCCAACCCACGCATAGACCCGGCTGGCCCAGACAGCCCCAGCACGGAGAAAAGCAAAGCGGAATCAGCGTTACCTGCCCTTGGCCTTGCCTTTCCAGGTCCACCACACACATGTCGACGATGGGACCTAGGTTGGTGAAGGTCTCCATAGCCACCACGTAGGAGCCCTGCTCGTTGCTGTCCACGTTGAGCTGTGAACACACACAATTAGCGGTTTTCAACAAGCAAGCGGAAAGGGCGCAGGGCAGACAAGAAGAAAGGAAAAAAAAATGTATCCGCGTACACCTCTGGAGGCCGCGATGAAAATAAAGAGGCACAAAGCCCCGTCTGCACACAGGGCTGCGCCAGGAGGCGGCTGCCACGCACCTTCACAAGCTGGGAATCCCCGAGGCGAGAACCGACAAACACGACTCCGTTGTCCAGGTAGGTCAAGCACTCTGCAATGGACGTCTGGGGGTTGAGAAGACACGGATGAACCGTCGCCGGCGTGAAAAGGACCCTGCTATAGCCCCACATCTGAGCTGCAGCCCAACGGGAAGAGCCGGGGCACTGGGGCGGGGTGGCTGGGGGAATTTAATCCCTTTACAAACCCCCCCGAGAGCCCACGCTTCTCCCAGGAGCAGCACACAGGCGTTAGGCAAAGACCCGGGAAGGCGGTACAAGCTTCCAAGTGCGTGTGCAGGGAATTTCCCAGCAACCACCAGCCCAGAGCTGCGACGGACCGTGAAACATCACCCCACCCCGGGCTCCGAAAGAGCCGCCGTACCCGCCGCCCGGCCCTCAGCGGAGCATTTCCAGCCTGTGTGCCCCCCCCGCCATGACAAGCGATGGGGCCCAGCCCTACCTCGCCAAGCAGTTCCACGCGCAGGTCCTTCAAGGTGACGGTGCCGTCCATCTGTTCCTCCTTCTCCAGGAGCAGCATGAAAAGCCGGCCTTCCATGTCCCCCAGCAAGTAACGGGACCCGTTGGGATCCACGCGGTTGTGGCACACGATCGTACTTTGCTGCAGGCAAAGGAGGAGGGAATTACGGTCCCGAACGGGCACCCAGCAAGGGTACACGCCAGAAGGGACCACCACATCGGCATCCCGCTCCTCCCGCCTGGAGGGACGGAGCTGGATTCGCCCTTCAATAGACTCTACAAACCCAATGCCCAAACCACGCACTACTTCCTAATTAACCCCTTTTTCTGAGGCCCAAACAAGATCTCAGTGTTACTGTGTCATTTCCGAGCGCTCCAGAGAGCAGAGCCAGGCGCTGGAACCGGTACCAGGATCCCGTACGTCCCTCGGTCCCCAAAAACACAGGCCAGGCATTGTGCGAAACACCCACCAAACCTCTGGGGGGGATCAAACTACGCCTGGAGACAAGGGCAGCTTAAATTCTTGCCTACAAGTAGCCCAACACCCTGCCAGCCCTCTGAGAGACGCCGGGGAACAGAGGAGTCACACGGGATCTCGGTGGTCGCTCACCTTGATGATAGGCGGAGCGATAGCTAGGTATTTGTCTCCATTGTGGTAGGTGATCGACTCCTGCCCGATGATGATCGCGCCTCCGAAAGGCTCTGGCACTGCGCGGGGAGGGAGGACAAACGTCTTTTTAGAGAACCTGTGCGGCACGGCTGAGGCGTTCAAGAAACGGGAGGGAAGATCTCGTGCAAAGAAGGACCGACCTGCGATGACCATGGAGGCTTCAGCCTCTACGTTCTCCTGTTTCCAAGGACCTTTGTTAAACTCCTTCTCACGCAGGGACACCTCGTACGTCTTGACGTGACGACCCTGCGGGTCCTGAAAGAGAAGCCACACCGCGTACGCTGACGACAACCTCAGGCTCCAGCAGGGCGTTCAGGGACTCGGCCCCGCAGGTGCCGGGGCAGCCCAGCTCCCCTCTCGGTGCTCCTCAGGCCTTTCGGCCCGGTTTCCTGAGCAAACACCATCCGCTTGCCGAATAGCCCCCCGACGGCTCTGCCGTGCAATAATTCCTAGCCCAGAGGGTGATTTCAAGCAAACCAGAGGTCTCCATGGCGGCAGGACCACGCAGGGCTTCGCCGCCATAGGCGGTGGGTGACCCCCCCCCCAGCTCAGCACCCCGCTTCGGGAAAGGCGCTCTGCGCTAGCAAGCGCTTGGCAACCCGCGTGGGGAGACGATGTAGGGCACCCAACGCAGAGTGAGGGCTCTGAACGTAACCCACTGACCGATTTCACGTCTCAGAAGCTAAGACAGGGCTCTAAATCACGGGGAACCAGGTTTCCTTAGGCACGACTTTAAAAAAAGCTATTTGTCTTTTCATTTATCGTGCCTCACCACCTCCCAGATCCAAGTCAAAGCGGGTTTTGTGCCACCCCGTAGCCGTGAGCTCTGTAAACCGAGGCTCGCAGGGCAGCCGGGCACCTCCTGCCTCACCCCGCACAGCCCCTGCCGCTTGGCAAACAGCCTGGCTGCCGGCGCCCCGCAGCCCGAGGCCCTGGCGAGAGCCAGCGGCGCAGCACCGAGGGAAGCAAAGGGAAGAGCTGGCTGCCGCAGGAGGGCAAGCCAGGAGGAGAAAGTTGAAGTGGGGCCGTTAAAACGGCAGAGGAGTCGTTAATGACACTTCTGGACCTTCTTTATGCCGCACCACAGCGGCTCTCGAGTCTTTTTTTATATCTTCCTTCCCCCGGTCCCAGAACTACGTAACAATTACCTCAGGCCCTGCTATTCTATTCAGTCCAAACCCTGTGATAACGATTAATGTATCGAGGAGGACTCAAAGCAGCAGCTTGGACACGTTCCCCTCTCCACAGGCACCTCAGACACCCAGGGAGCAAAACAAAGCCGGAGGTTTGTGTGCGGCCTAACGAGTCAGACAGAACTTACACCTCGCTCCTGCTGCAAGGATAAAACTGGTACTGAGAGGGTCAGCCGCAGAGCAGGCTGTGAATTCACTCTTTATTCACAAGCTACCTGCTTATAACGAACGGACCGCTAACAGGTCTGCCCCAATTTGTCTATAAAGACGCCAGATCTCCAGCTAAGACCTTTTTTTTTACTTGCTGACTACACGGGGTGACCGAACTCCTCCTTTACGATACTCTCAAGCACCCAGAGGAAACTGTCCAGACCCTGACATCCAGCTAAAGAGTCTCCCCAAACCGTCATCCCTCTCTGCCTCAGTTTCCCCAGCACGCAACAGCAACGGCACTGCTCAAGCTCCCGGGTCCACTCAGCGCTTTTCAGAGCAGCGCACCGCTGCTGCTGAACTCCCTGAGCTCGGGGAAGCGAGTCAAACCCAGAAACACAGAATCACAGGGGTTGGAAGGGACCTCGAAAGACCATCTAGTCCAACCCCCCCTGCCAAGGCAGGGCCACCCAGAGCACATCACTCAGGAACGTGTCCAGTTGGGTTTTGAATGTCTCCAGAGAAGGAGACTCCACAACCTCTGGGCAGCCTGTTCCAGTGCTCTGTCACCCTCACAGGGAAAAAGTTTTTCCTTATATTAACACGGAACCTCCTGTGCTCCAGCTTGGACCCATTACCTCTTGTCCTATTGCTTAGTGAGGCCGAGAAGAGCCTGGCNCAATACTCCAGATGCGGCCTCACCAATGCAGAATAGAGGGGGAGGAGGACCTCTCTCGACCTACTGACCACAGCCCTTCTAATGCACCCCAGGGTGCCACTGGCCTTCCTGGCCACCAGGGCACATTGCTGGCTCATGGTCATTCCCCTGCCCACCAGGACCCCCAGGTCCCTTTCCCCTACGCTGCTCTCCAGCAGGTCAGTCCCCAACCTGTACTGGCACACGGGATTCTTCTTTCCTAGATGCAAGACCCTACACTTGTCCTTGTTGAATTTCATTAAGTTCTTAGGCATTAAGAATAAACCAGCCACCCTTAGTGCATATTTCTGGAGCGAAGCTTGGCGAAGTTTCCCTCCCGACACTAGATTTTGCCGGCAGCACAGATAAAAATGTGGTGGCTACGTACAGAGACACGAGACAGGCTCTGCTCTGTGGCACCAGGGATCACGACTCCCTTCTCCCCGGAGCAGGAGAGGGACGGCAGCGCTGTTTGTAAGAAACCAGGGCTTGTTCCGAGGCACTGGCAACAGCTCTGTTTTCTTCCTTTTTTGTGCCCAACGTTAAATCCGCCGCACAAGCGTCTGCGAGGCGGGCGGGCCGCGTGACGGCCGGGCCGCGTCCCAGGGAGCGCGCTGACGTTGGGTGGTGAGGGAGAGCACCCAGGGGCAGGGGCTGACATGGGGGAACCCACGCTGCCCTCCCAACCCCCAGTTACCGGCTGACAAAGGGAATTTATTTTCCCTGCCTCCCTCCTTGTCTTGATTTGGTCGCTGCCAGGTGGGTTCAGCAGCACCCACCCCTCTCCAAAATAAGAACAGTGGCTTTTGAATTGGGAACAGTCGAGTTGCTGCGGCCCCCCGGTTTGGAGCTCTCATGGTACGAGTTTGCCACCACGAACTATGTTGAATTAATCGGGCCAGACCCCATGCTGCCATCCTGGCACCTCTCAGCCCGGCCCAGGCAAGCCCCAGCTCGGACAACGCAGAGCTAATCTCTCGCTCAGGCAGCACGGCGAAGGCTCTTGGGTTCAACCTATGCATTTGGAGAGGGGACTGCAAACACCGCCTCTGGGACGGAGGGCCCAGGCCACAGGAGGGGTTACGTCCCCAAACAACGTATGGCCTTTTTTACGGGAAAAGCTCAAGTGCCTGCAGGAACCGACCGACGCCGGCTCTAATCCACCTGCTCGGCGCTCGCTGGAAAGACCCACGCTCTCCTGCCGAGGGCTGAACAAGGCAACGGTCCCATCTGAAGCATGAGCTGCCCAACTCTCCTGGGGAGAGCACGGCTTCCTCCTGCCCAGAGGCGGAAAAAGGCAGCGCAGAGGAACAGGGACTTTCCTCGGCTACGCCACGAGCCGGTGGGAGCCAGAACTGCCCCTCGCTCTGCCCGAAGAGCCGCTTTCCGCTGCCTCCAGGACACCGCTGCTGCTCCAAGACCCTCGGAGACCTCGGCTGGTCCACCAGCAACCTCCAGCACCCTCGGCCTGAGTCACCCGTGGAGAACAAGGTACCTGGTAGACGAAGCAGATGGTCGGAGCCTGACAGCCGTAGAGAAACTTCACATCGATGACCTGGAGCTCTTCCAGGCGGATGTTAAAAGCCTTTAACTCCTTGTTCTCCCGGTCCAGGGGAATGACCTTGAAGAGCCCATCATAGAGGCGCAGGCCGATCATCCGGCACTCTGGGTCAATGATGCCGATTATGCCGGTCTCCGAGGGACGGCCGATGCGATCCTGAGCGAGAGATCCGTGGAGAGGGGGAAGAGAAAAGGCGATTAGCGTCAGAAAGGGCTCCTGAGAACAGCAGGTACAAGAGTCACCACCCCCCCGGCGAGGAACGACTCCCCGCGCTCCTCCCGCCAGCAACCACCTCCCTCCCACAGGCACCGGGGGCTCCAGGAACAGACCCCACAACTGGTTTTCTAATCCCAACTCCCTACTGAATGACCTCGGAGAAGCCACGTTGCTGCCCTGCATCCCCCTGCTTTCTATCGCCGATGGAAAGCACTTTGATCTCCACACCCAAAAAATTCCCCTCCAGAAATCCCGCTCCGTTATCAGCCTCCGCAGAGCCCTCGGCGGGGGCCGACACCAGCATCTGCACAGGTCACGGCGCAGAACCGTGGCACGGGGAGATCACAGAATCATTCAGGCTGGAAGAGACCTCCAGGAGCATCCAGTCCAACCATCCCCCCCCACCGATTCCCCACTAACCCATGTCCCCAAGTACCACATCCAACCTGTCCTTAAACCCCCCCAGGGACAGGGACTCCCCCCTCCCTGGGCAACCCGTTCCAATGCCCGACCACCCTTTCCGAGAAGAAATTTCTCCTCATCTCCAACCTGAACCTCCCCTGGCCCAACTTGTGGCCGTTCCCTCTTGTCCCATCC
>VWZZ01002319.1:226006-310201 GCA_013399095.1 Psophia crepitans | reverse complement strand
TGCTGGAGCAAGTCCAGAGGAGGCCACAAAGTTGATCAGAGCGCTGGAGCACCTCTGCTGAAAGGACAGGCTGAGGGAGCTGGGCTTGTTCAGCCTGGAGAAGAGAAGGCTCTGGGGAGACCTAATCACGGCCTTCTGATACCTAAAGAGAACCTACAGGAAAGCTGGCGAGGGGCTGGTTATCAGGGAGTGCAGTGACAGGACGAAGAGTAATGGGTTTAAACTAAAAGAGGGGAGATTTACATTGAACAGTAGAAAGAAATTCTTCACTGTGAGGGTGGTGAGGCCCTGGAATAGGTTGCCCAGAGAAGCTGTGGAGGCCCCATACCTGGCAGTGTTCAAGGCCAGGCTGGATGGGGTTTTGGGCAATCTGGTCTACTGTAGGGTCTCCCTGCTCACGGAGGGGGGATTGGAACGAGGTGATCCTTGTGGTCCCTTCCAACCCTAACTGTTCTATGATTCTATGATTCTATAATACCAGTTTTCAAGAGTCATTAACAGCATAATCATGAGGAGAGACATACTAGAATATGCATAAGGAGTTGGCTTATTCAGCATTATGTAGGACAGGCCAGTTTCCTCTACACACTGCAAGATCCCATGTTAGGCTTGCCCCCTTCCTAGCTGTATGTGCTCACATGGTGATAACACTAAGGTCAGCATTATCTCGTGTGCAGACATATTCTTGTGTTGGGTGCCATGTTCCTTGTGGTCAGATGGTGGTGAAACTCCAGCTTTGTTATCTCCTCTGCTCTTAAATAAGCCACTGCAGCAACCTCTGGAAATACCTGCATGTAGACACCTGGTCTGTGTCTCATCTGCTGCCCAAACAGCCTTTTCTCTTGTCTACAAGCATTAGATGGCAGCTGACAGGAGCAGCCTATCATCCAGATCCACTCCACAGGTCACCAACAGGACCACAGAGGCCTGAAGGACTCTACCAGCCTCCTGGTTAAACAACACAGTGGCTTCTTGTACAGAGATAAGGTTCCCCATTCACATTCCCCATTCCTTTAGAGGGGGCTGGTGACTCCCTGAAGGGTACAGGTAAGAAAGCAAAGTGGGGATGACTAATTCCCACGCCTTATTCTAATAAAAACAAATAAATGAAGTGTGCTGGTGGTGTAATCTGATTTCTAAGGTTCCCAGGAGAAACTTGTGGCTCAATTCAAGGATGCCTGGGCCATGTCACAGATGGAGAGAGAGCGCAGGTAGAGATTGCTAATCAGCTGTGGCTTAGAGAGGAACACTGCCTCCTTGGAGTTAAGCATGGCATGTTTTTCAGTGTGATTCCCTTTGGATTTGATCTGAAGTCATATATGAGTTGGTCTTAACACTCCACTGTGACAACAGGGCACAATGACTTCCACAGCATGGGAATTCTGGTTTTTCTGGCATTGCCTTTGAAGCACTGGAAATGCAAGTTGGCAGCACACAATCTGAACCACTCTCACAATGTACCACCAAGACAAGAACCAGAGAGAATTTCTGGGTTTTGTCCCTGTATTCATAAAAAGCCATATGTCAAGTGGACATGATAATTGTGTTCATGTTCCAGGTGACACTCTGAAGAACATCAGAAAAGGGATATTCTGATTGCTGCATTTCCCCTGCAAAAATACCTAATTATTATTAAAGAGGGAAATGAAATAAAAATCTAGCCACTTGGTGGTAATATAAAATTCAGGCTTAACACAGTTTATGTTTTCTTGCTGAAAAGTTAGGGGTTTTCCTTGAAGACCCGCCAGCACTATGCCACTTTTATTTGAAATCTGTTGTATCACTAAGAGCCTTCTTGTCGGTAAGGCTCGAGGATGCTCTGAACATGTGTGCTGAAGGAGGGCATGAGGGCAGAGGCAAGAAAACAGAGAAAAATCATGATCACAATTTGAAATATGTATCTAGCATCTATGTGAGTCCTTTCTTTGGTCTGGTCCTGACTCCTTTATCAATTATTTTGTAAATCCAGGGTACTGGAATTTGCTTTTCTCATGGAGCGCAGAGGTAAGCTGCAGCTTCAGTTTGGTAGTACCATGTCTTTAAAGTCACCAAAGCGGCATTGCTTTGACTCACTTGTCGAATACAGCATTTCCTCTCCTTTTTTAGGCCCTAGAGGTGTCCTAGTACAATACTTAGGACTCTCTGATTTTGCAGGATGGGTTAGCTAATGGCATTTTTGTGCTTAATAAACTTTAGAAAGATGCACCCTCACAGTGCCTCTCTCCCTCTACAGCCCTCCTCTTACCCTTGGGTGTGACATTTGTAAGGTTCTGCCACTCCAAGTGAGACATACTGAGGTGTTTCATAGAACCATAGAATGGCTAGGGTTGGAAGGGACCACAAGGATCATCTAGTTCCCACCCCCTGCCATGGGCAGGGACACCCTCCACTAGACCAGGTTGCCCAAAGCCCCATCCAACCTCACCTTGGGCACTGCCAGGGATCCAGGGGAAGCCACAGCTTCTCGGGGCGCCCTGTGCCAGGGCCTCACCACCCTCACAGGGAAGAATTTCTTCCTAATATCCAATCTAAACCTCCTGCTCATTCCCCATGTTTATCTGTCATTTGTTTGCATCTCCTCTCCTGTACTACAGCTTTGCATACCTGAGATGGTGGGGTGACCCTGTTCAGAGGCCACCCCAGCTACACGTGCTCAGGGACTTGCAGGGACACTACAATGCTATCCCATACCTGAAAGAAGGCTGGGATCCCAAAATGAGCCTCACTGGAAGGTGGGCTGCTGAACCACAGGGACGTACCCTCTTTTATGGCCTGGCAATCTCAGTGCTCTGCATGACCTGACATTCAAAGCTCAAGAGATCTGTGTTAAATGCACAGGGTGATTTTTTTCACAGGTATCTTTTTGAATGCTGCTACATTTGTGACTCTTCATATGTGTCACTACAGCAAAATAGTGTTTAACCATTTTAATAGGTATGACCCTACCTACACGTTTGACAGGGCATCTGTGAAGAATTGTGGATTGAAGATAGTTTGTAATACGCTTTGAAGATTAAAAATACCAACAGCAACAACAAAAAAAACCAAACAACACCTTCCACTGAAAAAAAAAAAGAAAAAACCCAACCCTCGTCCATTGCAAATGCTGAGAAAGTGCTGTGACGTCACAGCTACCTGGTGCTATATTCATGAAAAGAAGAATGGCAATATGACAAGAAGCTTCCAACAGTCTTTTGAGGGGAAAAAAAAAATAGCAGAAGTGATATTAAACACATATAAATCAGAGTTATAATTACTGCCTGGAAATCTGTCAGATAAATTTTATAGTGAAGCTTTATGAGGCTTCCCTTTAGGCAAGGTTGAGACCATGATACTCTCTTTGTAACCACTCTCTAGGCTGCTCCAAGGTTTTACTTGTGACAGCTGGGTTGATATAATTCTCGCTGTCTCCCAATTACCACCGTTCCATTATCCAACATGCTGCACAGATCAGTTCCTTTTGTTGCAGCATGCAGTATGTGACAGTGACTAGTAATTAAAAAAAAAATGGTGATAAGTCACCAACAACATATTCTTCTTTGTAGAGTTATTATCCCCAACACTGGTGGAATAGTGGGGGGGGAAAAAAACACCCCCATGCAAAGAGAGAGTTCACAACCACAGCAAACCCCCAAATTTTAGGCTCTTTAAGGACCACCCAATTAATCCACTTGGTGTTGCTCAGTAAATCTTTTTAATAACACAACATAATTAAGTTATTCCCTGATTTTTCATCTCCAAAGCTTTACGAAAAGTTACTCAGAGACACCTGTGTGGAAAAAAACATAACCTAATCCATCACGGTTTGATGTTTGCCCATAGGCAGTTCTCTTCAGCTGAACTAATGGCACTGTGTCAGGTGAGAGTCGTATCTTCACACCACAGAACTATTTTGCCTTTGGGAACACAAGGATTTCATTTTTTTTTTAAGATTATTCCTAGCTGTTACCTTTGTTGCAATGTATTTATGCAACAGGTGGTACTCCGAAGATGAGAAGCAATTCCACTGGAAAACCACATTATGTTTAAGGAATCTCTCTCTGTTGTTGCAGCGGTGTTTTCTTTCAGATGGATAATACTTAGTATTTGCAGACAGAACCTTTCTTCCAGTGACCTCCAGAGACATTGTAAGCTCTCACAAATCAGTTTCATAACATGTCAAGGAAGCATGAAGAAACCATGATCACATTGTTCTTTTGACCGCTAACTGTATGTTCTTCTGTTTCAGGATGCTGAGTGTAAGAGAAAGAGAAAACGACTGCAGAGGTCCTGGGCTCTTCTGCAGACATTTCTCCTAATTCTCTTCCACAGCACGCTGTCTCTGGACTTTAACGGCATAGTCACCTTTTACCATCTGCCTTCAGTATGCTTTAAAGCATGGTAGGCCAAGCTACCTCACTTGCAAGAGCATAGCTCTGTGTCTGTCTATAATCCCCAAAGGTCCAGATGAATTTTGCCAGAGTGGTAGAGTAGACCAAGCAACTGCAGAGCAACCCTCTCCATTTGCATTTTCTTCTCTTGGCTCATAGGCTTTGGCCATTACTAAAGATCTAAAATGCTTAACTTAGTTGGGCTTTACTGACAGCTGCATGTCTTTAGCCCTTTCATTCAGGTAATAGCTGATTCTTCTTCTATCCACCAAAATATTTAATGGTTAAGGCTTTTTTTTACCCATCTTATTCTTCCATTTCAGCTGTCTTACCCAACCTTTGTCAAGCACAGCATTTAAGAAACAGTGGAGAAAAGAAGGCATATATGAACACGCAAATCCTTAGCACCAAACCTGGTTTAAATATTTTCCAGAACAAATCTAAGTCATGCCAAATAACAGGGGATGGATAGGTGGTATCACAGAATCACAGAGTCACAGAATATTAGAGGTTGGAAGGGACCTCGAAAGATCATCTAGTCCAACCCCCACCGCCAAGGCAGGGCCACCTAGAGCACATCACTCAGGAACGTGTCCAGTTGGGTTTTGAATGTCTCCAGAGAAGGAGACTCCACAACCTCTCTGGGCAGCCTGTTCCAGTGCTCGGTCACTCTCACAGGGAAAAAGTTTTTCCTCATATTAACACGGAACCTCCTATGCTCCAGCTTGCACCCGTTGCCCCTTGTCCTATCACTTAATGACACCAAGAAGAGCCTGGCTCCATCTTCCTGACAGTCACCCTTAACATGTTTATAAACATTGATGAGGACACCCCTCAGCCTCCTCTTCTCCAAGCTAAAGAGACCCAGCTCCCTCAGCCTTTCCTCATAAGGGAGATGTTCCACTCCCTTGATCATCTTAGTGGCTCTGTGCTGGACTGTCTCTAGCAGTTTCCTGTCCTTCTTGAGCTGAGGGGCCCAGAACTGGAGACAATACTCCAGATGTGGCCTCACCAAGGCAGAATAGAGGGGGAGGAGCACCTCTCTCGACCTACTGACCACACTCCTTCTAATACACCCCAGGATGCCATTGGCCTTCTTGGCCACCAGGGCACATTGCTGGCTCATGGTCATCCCTCCATCCACCAGGACCCCCAGGTCCCTTTCCCCTACACTGCTCTCCAGCAGCTCAGTCCCCAACCTGTACTGGCACATGGGATTCTTCTTTCCCAGATGCAAGACCCTACACTTGCCCTTGTTGAACTTCATTAGGTTCTTCCCTGCCCAGCTCTCCAGCCTATCTAGGTCTCGCTTAATCGCAGCACAACCCTCTGGCGTGTCAGCCACTCCTCCCAGATTAGTGTCATCAGCAAACTTGCTGAGGGTATACTCTGTTCACTCATCCAGGTCGTTGATGAAAATATTGAACAGCACTGGTCCCGGCACCAACCCCTGAGGGACTTCATTGGTCACAGGCTTCCAACTAGATTCAGGCAGCTGTGGCCTCGATGAGGAGCAGAAACCCATGTAAATGCCCAGCTGCATATGGGTGAGAAATGGGTGTCTGTCTTTGCTTACTGCACCAAATACCCAGCAAAACAGCACCTCAATAAATGCTAGAAATTCAGCAGCACTCAAATGCAGAATTGAAACTGGCTAATGGCAAAGCTACAGCTTAAAAAAAGCTGTCTGCAGCGACGGTTACAGTTTAATTGCAAGTGTATACATGCATGCATTTTCACACCTGGATTGTTTCCCCACCCTTTCTGGGGACTAGCCCTAAACATCTCACTGACGCACACAGAAGAAGAAAACAAGCTGGTTTGCAATCTCTCCTAATAGACAAAGTCTCTAGGCAAAGCACTGAGACCTGGCAGGCCTACAAGAAGAAAATACGCAAGTAGGGATTAGCCACATTGGTTTTGGCCTCCACAACTTACTCTCTTTTATTGAAAGTAATGGCTAAAGCATTAGAACTGGTGAAGTAGGAGTGGAAAAGAAATATGGATCTGTTTGGGTGTAACACTAATCAAGAACCAGGAGGTTATATGAAGAGTGAAGAGAGACTGTTTGATGGTTTTGGTGGTTTAACCAAGACTTAAATTGATATTATTTTTCTTTTTTTTTTTCTCTTTTCCTTTTTTTCTTGCTATATAAACTTCAAAACTTTATGTTGAGTTCATTAGAGGTTGCATAGCCCACTTCTATCCTGTAGTTCTATTCGTCTTGGCAAAAGAACAACTATACCTGGGTTTCATTAAACCCCAGACAAAGGGATGTTGCAATGAGACCTATAACCAAATTCTGCAGAAAAGAAAGTAAATCTGGTATTTTATACCCAGCAGAGACCTCTGTGAACATTCAGGAATCTGCAGAACATCACCCCATGCTTCCTACTTCTATCCCATGGACTAAATGAGCACCTCTCCTATGAGGACAGGCTGAGGGAGTTGGGGTTGTTCAGCCTGGAGAATAGAAGGCTCCAGGAAGCCCTAATTGCAGCCTTCCAATACCTAAAGGGGCCTACAGGAAAAACAGACAGGGACTGTTTACAAGGGCAGGGAGTGATAGGACAAGGGGGAATAGGTTTAAACTAAAAGAGGGGAGATTTAGATGAGATTTAGATGAGATATTAGGAAGAAATTCTTCCATGTGAGGGTAGTGGCCCCATCTCTGAAAGACATCAAGGCCAGGTTGGATGGGGCTTTGGGCAACCCAGTTTGGTGGAGGGTGTCCCTGCCCATGGCAGGGGATTGGAACTAGATGATCTTTAAGGTCCCTTCCAACCCAAACCATGCTATGATTCTATGAATGTTCTGACACTGACAGATTGTTCTTCACCTCTCACATGGGTATAGCTTGTTCCTTTTTCACTGTCACCAACTACACCAACACCACTACTAGCTCCCACCACATATCGGCATTGACTCTAATCTTTGATGACAGTGAGACCACTACTCAAGACTGCAAATGTCAACTCCAAGAGAGAGCTAGAATTTGTGGGGACTACCCTGTATTCTCTAAAGGCAAGCTAAAGTGATGAGGGACAACCACACTGCAGCATACCCAGTCCTGAAGCCACTGGTGGGTTTGGTGCTAGACTTGTGACCTTCTGAAAGCACCTGTGATTTAGAGAGGAATATCTACAGCTGATTTCTGCATAATAGATGCAGCAATATTGCTTTTCCACATCACCCCTGCAATTGCCCAGAAAACACCAAGAGAGAAAATTAACCAAATTGGAAGATGAGTGCTTTTGTTGTACAGCATTTTCTTAGTAATACAGCCCCCTCTTCCCTCTGTGGCAGCTCTCTGTACAAGCTCTTTTCTGATCTTGAACATCTGCTCCTCTGTCTGGAAAAAAAAACCCAAAACAAACCACGGGGAGGGGGGGGAAGGAGTGGGAAGGAAAAAAAAAAAATACAGCAAACTGAAAATGTTTTGAGAGCAGCTACCCTATTCTCCTAGGAACCAAATGTCAGTGGGCTGAATAGGTCTCCTAATGGGTATGAGCACATGCCAGTGATCACAGACAATCACGCTAAATTTCCCTTAGCAATATCCAACAGACCAAACTGTGATCAGTGATAACTGAGCCCTTAGGGACTTACTTGTAGGCCATTCAAAAATGTATATGCCCTCAAGGGGAGGTTTGCCTTGTTTTCCTGAGGAAATTAAATAGACTCTTTATAGAATTAGCAAAAATCAGCAGGGGGTTCAGATTTCCCATAGTCTTTCACGACCTGTGGTTTAATAGCAGACTTCAAGTTAATGTATATCAGATACATGCATTTTGATTTTCCTTTCACTTACGCTGACGAAAAGACATAGATTTGAGTGAGTTCTTCCTGATTTCCACTTTAAGTGAAAGAACAGGAAGGGTCACAGTATCCAAATACCTCTCTGAAAATGAATATGAAAAATTTTATATTGGTTGTCTAAGACAGACATATCGCTCATAGCACCAAGCATATACAGTTTTGCATTTTCAAAGCTTTTACAGAAGCTTTGGTACAGAGTCAGAGGTTATTATTCAAAAACATTGAAATTTTAGCCAAAAATATCCTTTATCTGCTTTCTGGCAAATTTTTAGACTTCTGAGGGAGGGGAAGACCCCTTTTTTCTATTAAATGTAAAAATTTACAAGTACATAGAGAGGTACCATTAAAAAAAATTGTCTAAAAAAAATAAAGTCTTATGAAACTAAGGATTTGGTTTGCTACTGCTCTGGATATCTGTTTCCAGAGTGCAGATGTAAACTGAGAGGAATGAGGTTCACAGTGTTTTCCTTCATACGTTGCATTGTGGCAGACTGTAAAGACCAGGGAGAACTGAAGTCTTACCTCTTCTTCTTCCTCCTACCTATCTCATCTCATCACATCACATTAAAATATCTGTATGTGGTTGTGGTAAAGCTCTCTCTATTCTAAAACTCTTTAGGAGGATTTGTTGTGCTTCTTGCACCTTGGACTCCCTGGGATTCATGCTTCCTGTCGTAAGTACCATGGTTTTGCAGTATGAAGCCCTGTTCGTGAGAACCAAAACCCTTCAGTTTAGTTGTCCCATGACTAGTGCCACTCTTGAGAAGTTCAAGCCAAGATTTCTCAGCACACCAACCTTTGACAGCTCCTTGCTTGGGGGACGTGAGATCATCAATAACAACATCTTTCACAGGAGGGGCTCTCAAACAATCACTCTGCTTTGTAGGGCATAAACGATGTACGTAGGTTGAAAGAAAAGAGCAAGACATCAGACACACTTTCTTGCCTCAGTTTCTCCAAATACCCTCTTGCAAAACCTGTTGTTGCTCAAGGAACACCACCACCCCCGCCTCGAGTCTCTGTCATTGGAACCTGTAGAGGTTTGGTAGACTATGCAATGGACAGATAAGAAACATCCTCTTTTTTCCAACACTTCACAAATTGATTCACATCCCAGGACAGATGATTTATTTTTAGGGCTTTCTGAAAATGAAGGTCTTTTTTTTGTTCTGAAAACTTCTAGTCAGGCACCCAAGAAAACTTGTTGTTTAAGAGACTGCTGTTTTTATTCTCACACAAGAAGACACCAAAGTCTCGTGCACACCCCGCTCGGGAGGAGGATGCCTCTCAAATATATGCAGAAAACATCCCAGATTGTTACTAGCGATAATATACCTGCCAGCTCTTTCCCTGCTTTCCACATCACTGGGACGATAATTTGCCCTTTTCCTTTCAGTACCTCTCTCAGGAATACACACTGTGGAGCAAATCACGTTCACCTGTAATATAAAGGAGACGGGATGTAGCTAATAAAGAACAAGGCAATTCAAACTTTTTTCCTGAGCCCTCAGGAGGAATACCCAGGTGTGCTGAGGAAGATATGCTTGGAAAAAAAGAAAAGAGCCATTCTGCAGTCAATCTAAAAGCACTAGGCCTCCTTTCATGAATTGATTTACCCACCGGGTGACATATTGGCAATTTTCTGTTACCTACCCAGTGATATGACTAAGTAGATGAAGCTTAAAGGCAGGTCAGATAAAAAGACTTTAATCTAACAAAGGCAGCCTGAATTTCACATGTCAAGGAAGATGATTTAACAGGGAATAGCAGCCTAAACACGATACTGAATCAAGGTGGAGAATCCATAATTAATGTTACGCTGCAGAAATGTTTACTCAAAAACAGAATGACAAAAAGGGCTAGATTCGCCTTTGCTACAAAAGGTCCCAATTCAGCGAAATAACAGCACTGCGGTCTTTAGGTTAGACACATGTTTCAGTGTGGACCTGCATAAGAAGGAATGCTTGTGAATTCATCTCTCTACAGCCAGTGCAGAAAGGGTGAAAATCAGTCATGACAAGTTTTATAAGACACAGGCTGAGTGCTGCCATAATTTGATGAATACACTAGGCCAGTTAGACTTGGCAGAAATGTTGTTCAGAGAATTAATTAAAATTGCTTTCTCTGAGGAAGGAAAAGTTGTGTTTTGGGAAAAGCAGTAATATCATATGCAAGTGACATGAGACTTGTTCAAGAGTTTTCAGGCCCAAGGGGTGAAATGCCTAAAGGAGTGGCTGGTCCTTGAATAATGTATTTATCTTGCAGTTACGCTTCACTGTTTTCCTACCAGGGCTAGTTGAATTTCCTGAACAGCGGCCCAAAACGTAACATCAAGTTACTAAACAACACCAGGGGAAGACAAGAGCCATATTCTGCTCCCCAAACTGTTTTCATTGTCCTCTCCATTCTGATGACTTCTCCCTTCTCCTTTAAAATTAAAAGTGTGCAGTTGCTGTATGCTTAGACCTTGTGTGCTGGGGGAAATGGTCGCTATCTGCAGCCCCTCTAATGTACAAGGTCTGCTCAGCGTTTTGCAGCAGGTACAGGATGAAGCCACTAGTGAAGACTACTGGCTCTGCCTGAGCTGGATGGCTTTAGGATGGCGTGTTGCCGGAAGGCCACAAAAACATTTTTTGCCCTTTTTACTAGGAATCCTTGAGATTGTCCTAGTTAAGGACTCAGAAATATTTGGGACTAAAGGCTGTATAACCTTTACTTCTCCTCCTGCTACTCATCCTCTTAGGCTCCATGTCTATTGAGTCAGGGAGCATCTCCCACTCCTTATTGGCAATACCTTCAGCACAAGGCGGCCTTCAGATTACCTCCCAATTAATAACCCTCTCGATTTGAAGCAATCCAGCCTGAAGAGATAGCTGTCTTTGAGGTCAAGTACTTTGACCTGAAAACGGGTGAGCATCCACACTGCAGCCAGAGGCGCACTGGAGGTTGCTCCTCAGCTGTTCATTGCCCTGAGATCAAAAAAAAAAAAAAAAAGTAAAGTAGAAATTCTGCAGAAGGCTCTTGATTAATTATCCTCATTACTCAATATTTTAACCCACCTTGTCAGCCCTTCCCACTCTGCCTTGCAGGAGGAATAAAATTTCCAAAGCGCCTGGAGCTAACGGCAATGGGGAAACCACACACAGACCAAAGTGCTGACAAGAGTAAAAACCTGCTCCTCCATTCAGCACCTCCGACTTCCAGAAATGCACACAAGCTTTAACAACATGGGTTAAAAAATATACATCAGATCCTTTGCACTTAGCTCCTGACTAAGGATTTCCTCTGCTCTTTTCACTGGTGGACTGGTAAGACTCATCCCTGCCATCTGAACAGAGAGGATTTGTCCATAGCTTTTTTCCCCCTGCTGTTGCACAACTGGCTTCCAGCACGATCAAGCACATTTACATGCCCTCTGCTATAAGACTGTGAGTCACAGATGGGATTTAGCTTGAAACAAATCCCTGGGCTCTGAGCAGAGGCATCTTGGATGGAGGTCATGGATGTTTATAAGAAAGACATTGTCATATGTAGGGTGGAGGTGAAAGGGAAATCCTTCTCTTTTTTGAGGTTTAGATACCTGAATTTCAAACACGACTGTACTACTGAGACTTAGGTACACGTAGTTTTGAGGCTAACACCCCCACTTGGCTGCGCTGGGCTGTGTAAGTGCTTGAGCTGATATCCTGGGTGGTTTTGGTAAATCTCTCATAATTCTGATTAGTGCTTCACAGTTGTTCCCACCCTCATCTTCCTTTCCTCAAAACTTTCCTACTGTCAAAATCAGTGTAAGCTTGCCTTCCAACACACTGCAGTGCTTGGGCAGTGGCTTCAGGAAAAGCTGAACAATCCTCGCAGTGGGAGGATCCTCATGGGGACACTCCAAAGACGTGGGGCAGACAAAGGGGTGTAAGAAATGGTGTATTTGCTCCAAGGTAAGCCGTGCAGACACATCCTCAAAGCTTTCGTGAGTAAAATTAGTTTTTACTCATTGTCTGTTTTTACAGTAAATCAAAACCTTACTTTTTAATATTTATACTTCTTATACCACAGAGCAAGTGTTAAAAGATGTTATGGAGTGATAGGCTGAAGATCGTCTTTCTGCATTGTCCTTGACTACAGTTGTGGNTTTGCTTGTGCACGCGGCTTTTGCTTCACTGATTAAACTCTTGTATCTGAACCCACGAGTTTTCTCACTTTCACTCTTCCAATTCTCTCCCCCTTTTCCAATGAGGGGGACTGACCGGGCGTTTATGTGGTGCCCAGCCAACGGCTGGAGTAAAACCACGACACAGTTCTACCCCTAAGGATAAAAACTCACAAGGGAAATGGAAAAAAAAAAAAATCGAGTCCAAGGCTTTTGGCCTACAGCTTTGTTTTGTTTTAATTGCTACAAAGTTTGCCCTAAAACAGGAGGAAACTGAGGGGTTTTGAGTTATTCTAATGACATAAAATTTAAACTCCATCTCACTGAAGATGAATTTGCTACAGCTGGTTGATTGCTGACTGTCCTTTCTAAGGTTATCAGCCAATAAAACAATCAAATGCTTATGCTACAACAAGCACGAGCAAACTATCTCCTTCCTATATCCTGGAATGGAATAGATTCACGTTCTCCTGTGTAAATGTGCCTTAATAAATGGAAGAATTATTTTTTTCTAATAAACTTTTGTAAGAAAATGTTATTTTTCTGTGACACTTGAGTTTTTGTAATTACCCCTATTAAAAAACAAAAACAACCAAACACAAAACTTTCAAGATCTGAAATATTTTAGCTTTTCTTTCCGAAAAATAAAATAAAATAAAATAAAATAAAATAAAATAAAATAAAATAAAATAAAATAAAATAAAAGTGATCTGATGAGCAGAAAGCAAGCGGGAGAGGAAGAGATTTGGCTTTGAAGCAAAGCTGCTTGCCTGAAGATGTAAGAACATTTTCCCAGCGCGCTCAGCATTCAAAGCCAGGCAGCCAGAACATGTTTCACAAGAGAGAACCTTCTGTGAACTCCTCACCTTTGTAAGGTAAGTCAGTGTTCGCAAGGAAATACCCCACCACACCATTCCCTTTGATGTTTTCAATCTGCAGAAGGGAAGGGTGGTCTTTTTAAAGAATTCACAATAGAGAGAGAAGGGGAAGAGGAAGCCCTTTGAAGAGAGGAGAGATCCTCCTCTCATTTTGCTGCTGACTACAAGCCACCCCTTTTCCTTTGTGCCTTGCACAAAAGGTTTGCAAGCCCACTTCCCCCTCAACCAGAAAGACATTTTCTGCGAGTACTGTACCAAGAGGAGGTGGCTTTCCAACACACAGAACACAGAGTGAGGAAGGAACTGTTTGGCTTCACACATCAACCATAAATCAAACCTCTTGAAAAACCTCTGTGTAAGGTTTTAAGGTGCATGAGACCTGGTGGGTCTTCCTGCGTCTTCGGGATGAGCAGCAAAAGCACACACGCTGGGCCGTATGCAAAGGTCTCAGGAAATCCTACATCTTCCTATCTTCTTTCTTGAATCAGAATGGAGTTAATACTTCAGACCCTGGACAACATCAGGAATGCCAAAGCTCAGCTGGAGCTAAAACCATCTAAGGGTATAAAAGGTAACAAGAAGTGGTTCCACAAGCATGCAAATTGAAATTCAGAGGAAATGCACATTTATGGGAGGTAATGTAGTGGTATCATAGAATCATAGAATATCCCAAGTTGGAAGAGACCCATAAGGATCATCGAGTCCAACATCGAGTCCAATCAGAGCATATGATTGAGAGCATTGTCCAGACGCTTCTTGAACTGGTATGGATGGTATGGAAAGGCCTGAATTACTTCACTACTTTTTGGCCTCAGTCTAAACAAGCTGAGCCTGGTCCCAGAACTCTGACTCCCACCAGTATGGTTTGGGAAGGAGAAGGTTAGCAAGAGAGAGAGAAATGAGGGAAAACTCAGGTAAACTGGGTGTATTCAAACACTAGGGCCAGATGGGATTCACCTGAGGGTGCTACAAGTGCTGGCTGATGTGATTGCAAAGGTGGTGTCTATCACGGCAATTAGGGACAGCAAACCTTTGATGGTGGAAAACGTTAATATTATGCCTGTCTTTAAGGATGGAAAGACCAGGAAACTATAGGTTGGTCAGTCTCATCTCAGACCCTGGAGAGGTCTGGGAGCACATCCTTTTGGTGCCCACTTCCAATATACTGAAAGACAAGAAGCAATCAGAAACAGTCCACGCAGATTTTTCTAGGGCAAATCACAGTTAACCAACCTGATTGCCTTCTGTAATTAAATGACTAGCTGTAAGGACAATGGAAGAGCAGTAGTAATTACGTTTCTTTAACACAATAAGGGTTGTCACACACAGCATTATCATTAAGAAGCTGAAGAAGGAATAAACTGCTAGACAAGTTGAAAATTGTCTTGGTACTGGGCTCAAATGGTTGTTGTAAGTGGATCAGTGTCCATTTAGCAGCCGGTAACAAGCATATTACAACTAGCTGATAACCTGAACAGTAGAGCGTCAGGCCAGGCAGGTTTTTAGAAACTTAAAGATGGGGACAGCAGAGACCTCATGAAGTACAGAAAAGATAGGACACATTTCTGCACTTGGGGTAGAATAACCCCATGGACCAGTAAAGGAAGGGAAAGGTTGAATAAAAGTGCAGCTTCAAAGTGGATACCAAACTGAACGCGAGACAAGAATGAACACAACTAACTTTTTGCTGAGTTACATTAAGAGAATTGTGACCAGCAGTTTACAAAAATTACTATCCTTCTCTGCGCAGCTGAGCTTGAAATAATGTGTACTGTTTTGCATCCCACAGTTCAAGAAAGATGTCGAAAAACTGAATAAGGCTCATCAGAAAGCTAGCAAGATATTTAGGGGTCTGCATCACAAGGAGACATTGAAGGAGATAAGTTCATGTAGGCTGGCAAAGAGGAAGTTAAAAGTTCATCTATTTGTTCATCACTCTACAAATATGTGATGGAGAGTTACAAAGAGCCAATCTCTTCATGTTAGTGGCAAGTGTTGAAGCAGGGAGCCATGGCCACGGGTTGTGACTTGGAAGGTCCAGACCGGTCATTGGGAAGAACTTCTTCTCTAGGAAGGCAGTCCCCACTAAACAAGGTCACCACAGAGGCTGTGAAATCTCCATTCTGAGGGGTTTTCAAGACTCATGTAGATAAGTCCGTGGACGTTCTGTTTTGATGTTGGAACTGGGCCTTCTTCAGGCTGAAGGTTGGACTGAGGATCTCCAGACATCCACTCCAACTAATACTTCTGTGATCCCTGAATGAAGGCCATAAAACCCCACTAGCAGCAGGAATTTAGATGATTTTGTGTTGCTAGGCAAGAAAGCTAGGCAAACTCTACATAGACCAACTTGTTTAAGCTCTTTGCAAACTCTCTCTCAGACAATTTTGGGTTTTCCCGCAGTCAGGATCATTTCTTGTATTTGCTAATCAGTCCAACCATTGACATTTGAAAGCATATCCAACTGACTAGACGTGGCTTTTGTGGCTGGAGACTTGGCCAAGAGAGTAGGAGATGAGCCTGCCAACAGCCTGCTGTGTGGACGCCTTTTTTGCATGGCATGTCTCATGCTCACAGCAACAGCTGAGATGCTCTGGGTGTCTAGACAGCACCTTCACTGTGCTTGTAGCATCTGTGATAGCTTGTCTCAGCATGAGGAAGAGAAGGTGGGGGGGAAAGAGAGATTTTATGCAGATGAAAGTGCTTCCAAGTCAACACTGATTAATTTTGAAAACAGGCAGGTACTCGTGGGCGATTTGCCGCAGAAAGCCTGCTGAATGGTCTGTGCCTCTGCACGCAAGGGGAACAAGAAATGTTCAGGCCACCCTCTCAGACCATTCCCAAGTTATGTGAGCCAAAGGAGAAGGCATCCATTACGCGCTGAATGCATTGCCTGGCCCATGTTTGCCATGCCAAAAATCCACCTCCTGTCCCCATGAGTTGCATTTTATATCTATGGCCAGAAGAATGAGCAGTTAAACATCCAGCAGCCAGATAATCCCTGATCTGGAGAAAAAGGCTAGTCAGCAGGAGACATCCTCACTTCTCACCCACCATCCAGAGCAGACCAGGTTTACAGACCTCCAGGAATAATGGAAGGGAAAAGCTTTG
Source organism: Psophia crepitans (assembly GCA_013399095.1). Lineage (NCBI taxonomy): Eukaryota > Metazoa > Chordata > Aves > Gruiformes > Psophiidae > Psophia > Psophia crepitans. The sequence continues at coordinate 293,876 of VWZZ01002319.1, read as the reverse complement.
ACAAAGGTGAAGGCCCAAGCGAAGGAACAATAGTGTACTTTACCCCTGATTGCAGCTATGTTGATTAATGGACATCAGGTAAATTAGGAGTTGTCTGTTTTATAACTGCCTTCTAAAAACACGCCTAGAGCAATGGATGTGTTCTTTTGCTTTTTTCTTTTGCTTTTTTCTCTTTTTTCCTTTTTTTCTTCTTTTCTTTTTTACTGCAACACATATAAATCTACATCAATCTTTGTACTAGTGCAAATATGCAGATGGAAGGCATCTCAGCTGTAATACTGCTCACAGTAAAATAAAGACTGGAGGCAGATGCCAAACCTTGTTCTCTCTTCTTCCCCAAACTTCTACACCACCTTGCTTTGCATCAGAAAATAAGTAAGCAACAGCGTTTAGACTTAGAAAAAGTTCTCCCTTTCTTTTCTCTCTTTTTTCATCATTAGCTGGGGTGTTTTATTTTTCATTGACAAATTAAAAAAAAAAAAGAAGAAAAGGATAAATAAGCAGCTTTCGGTTCCAAATCCCTGACCTTCAGAAATGTTGCTGTGTCCCCTTTCATCAACACAAAAATAAAAGAAAAAAAAAATTGTCTCCTACTGGTATTACATTGTTTCACACATAAAGTCATTGAAAAGGTTGCCTTCAGAGAATATAATACCAAGTTATGAGATATTTTTGGCACAAGGACAAGGTAAGATATTACCAGACAAAGAAAACAGTTATAATTCAGTTAATGGCTGGCAAAGTTATACCCTTCTGCTACTAATTAATTTTCCATATTTCCAGCCAAACAAATGCAGAGGACCATATAATTACCCAGTACAGCAGTCTACAAAGTGTTAAAACATCATTAAGTTAACCACTAGTCTCACCCTGGCTGCCGCATTTGCCATCAGCAGTGGAGGCTGAGTTTGTAGCAGGAGGGCAAGGACTGCCAGAGATGGAAGCTACAAGACCCAGTGCCGGTCTTTAGGATGTGTGTTTGCTTGTTGGAGTACAGCTGGGACTCAGCCAGCTCCAAAGGGACCAGAATGTGTCAGCAAGTAGGTGACGTGATTTACACGAGCGTGCAGCCGCCTTGCACGTGCTCTCACACAAAACACTAGGTATCTAGGAAGCGTCTCTCCAGCAGGAGAAGGGACATGACCGTGCTGGAAGGAAACCACCTGCAGCAGGTAATGGTTTGCTGCTATTTACTTGACCTCCCCAGAGCAACAGGGAGAATAAAGCAACAGATTTAAAATCTTTGGGCCACATTGTGTTTCATGTCTTTTCCTAGCTCAGGCAGCAGTTGAGCACTAAATGGAGGATTAATGATCCAATAAGTCATTTTTCTGATAGTTTAGTCCAGATTCTGAGACTGTTTACAATCCTTTTACAAAAGAGTCACTCCATTGTGGAAAATTACTGGTGATCCAGTCCATTAGATATTTTGCATCAATTCTATCAGTTCTGGCTGATATTCCAGGGCTGGCACGGACTGCATGCACTACCAAAAACCAAGGGGATCCATGGCTGAGGATAGCTGACTTGCCTTAAGTCAATCCCAAAACATTTCCGATGAGGTTTTTGGCGAAATTAGAACTAAAAATTATCTCACTCTAAAGCAAAGAAAACATTTCAAGTCCTTTTCAAGTTATTTTTTCTCAAATCACAGCAGCAGAAATTTCAAAACAGATGTTTTGAACCAATTTTTGTTTTCGAATACCTTTTTTTAAGTTTGGATTTGTGGGGAGATAATGTCTGAGTTAGTTCCTTTGCTTATTTGGTTTCTGTTGACACGCATCTCTGCTTTCTGCAGGAAAAAAGGTTGCTTTTGGTACACAAAAGATTTTGCCTTCAGAAATAAAAATGTGGGTTGCAGGATTTAGTCAGAAAGACCTTCACCTATGTAGACTTAGTACTACACAGAGCAAATTCTTCCCCCTCATCCCCGAGAAGTAATTTTATATTTCCCAAAGAAGGATTAATATTTTTTTAACTAAACACTTAATGGACTTGAACACTAATGGGCATGGCTTGTTATGAACAGTAGAAATTTGTAAAGGGGAATCATACTCTGTAGAGAAGGTTTCAGTATTTTAACTTTAAATTTCTTTGTAATTTAGAATAAACCCCTCATTTTCATTTTATCCTGACAAAGCAATTGATCCTGACTCCTTGGGCAGCTAGACAGGCAGACACGGAAGCTCAGGGAAGAAGTGAGTAATAGTGTTCTGGCCTCTTTCTGTCTTCTTTCCCACCCAGCAGGAAACGTCAAAACTTTTGACCAAAATGTTTTAACGTTTTCAGGTTCCTGATTCCCTGCGGCGATGATCCCGATGTGCTGATGTGCTTCAGAGGAGCTGGTTCCCACTAGGCCACATCATCTTGCAAGTCTAGTTTCCAGAGGAAATCTAGTCATTAGAGGTTAATTGTACTCTCCTTGGGGTTTGTCACACCTGAATCAAAACTGATCCATCTCAGCAAAATGTTTGAATTACTATGAATCAGCTTTTTCAACTGGGAAAATAAACAAACATTCCACTGTGGAGTTTTCAGCCAGCTTTAGTGAAAACCAACCTTAAAATAGATTGTTGCGTCTTTCTACCTGGAAAATTTGGCAGATTTTAGTGGAATATGTGACAGATATTAGTTTATATTTCCAAAAGTAGTTGGTAATCTTGGTCTAGATAAAAACTTGAACTAGAAGAAAACATTACAAAAACTGGCTGAAAACAGGAAAAGGACCAGGAAATAAAAAGCAGAACAAAATTTCTGAAAACCAGGAGCTACTTTTCTTCCGTGTGCAACCTTAACTTTACTCTCTCCGAATGACAAGCCAGTTGATCAATAACAGAAATTTAGCTCCGATCTTTTACAGCAGCTACTGATCCTCTGGAGACTGGTTCACATGAATACAGAACCTGTGATCCTTAAAGCCACAGAAACTTTCAAGTAGATTTTTTTTTTTTTTCGGATGTTCAACTGCAGATACCCTGAAGGGACTTGATTTCCTGAGAAGGTGTTCAGCATTTAAGAAAATTAGATGCCTTTAAGACCTTGAAGACTTGGATTTACCCTTTCCACCCTGAACTGTAGCTTTCAAGAGGAGTGGAAAGGTTTAAACCAGCTAGTATAGGTTGGTAGGTAACTAGACATGACTGAAATGTTGGAAAGGATACCTAAAGCTGCGTGAAACTTGCTAAACCTCTTTCGTTCCATCTCCAGACTCCTGACCGGCTGAATCACTTCTGAAGAGTGTTAACCCTTAAGACCAACTTTAGCAGCAATCTGGATCCCCACTGATTTGTGGGTTTGGATAGTCAAGGCATGAGACTTCGTGACTGCTTGGGAGAATCTTGTTTTGCTTCCTGAAGGGTGGACCAGAAGTTCAGCCTAATGAGGGGTGCAAGATTTCATCCTGTAAAACATCTGCCTGGCTGTGACTACCAATATCTCTGGGTTTATTAAACAAAATCCTTCAACAATTCAGTTTATTCCAGTCCTAGACACTCACCATTCCTGCAAAGGAATGCCAGAAATGCTGCTCAGAGCAAACTGGCACGAGTAACAATACAGGTATTCACCAGGGTATCACACAGCAGCAGAGCCCTGGCACGGGGATGATCATTTCTGCTCCGCTACTCACCGAGTGCAAACCTATCCAGGCCATGCTGCTTTGAAAACTCTGTCTCATTCCACATCTCTTACCGAGATTTATGACAATTAGCTGCTGAATCCGTAATTAGCAAGTGGTAACAGATCAGCAGATATATCCAGTTCTGGTGACACCTCTGACAGATTGACGTCTACTCCCCAAATCCCTGTGAGGCTTCGTGTTTTCCCTGTGACCACTCTCAAACAGAGTTTTGGCAAGGCTGTCTCAGCAGGGAGGAGAGGGAGGGCTGGGGAAGAACAAGTTCTCACAAGCACGACAGGACCCATGCATAACCATTTGGCTTTGCAATTAAAAACATGTTCTGTCTTCCTCTGCGTCACCAAGGAGAGCATATAAGTAACAGTTGCTCTGCAAAGTGCCTTGAATTCAAACAAACCAGGAGGTTTAGGTTTGACACGTGGGTTTTTGTTTGCTCAGAGAAAGGGGGGATCTTTTTACCCTTCCTAAAAAGTAGATTCAGGAGCCTTTCAGGGGAGTAGAGAGGAGGAGGAGGTGGGAGGAAGAGGAGTTGGAGTTGTATTTGCATAAGACCTTCTGTTTAGACACTCTGTGGTGAACACAGAGGTCAAGGTGAGAAGGGGGAGCACCACCTGACCTATAAAAAATCAAAGAATATATAATTCCTCGATTGCTGCTTTAAATGGGATCCAAAGTCCTCCTTCTGCATCAGCTTCCTATACCCACCTTTCAGATGTGTCAGCCCTGCAAGTGTGTCACGCGAGTCTTGCATCTTCTGCAAACACTCAGTGGTATCTTCACCCTTTCTAGGCAAAGTCTCCCAGATTCCTGACCCATTTTTTTTCCAAACTCAACCCTTAATTTTAGATTTCTACATACCTCGTATCTCAATGCATCCCTTATTAGCAGATGCTAATTGAGTGCATGTTTCTCACTTGCAGCCATAGCTTTAACTAAGCATTTTGATTTTTCGAGCCCTGCTGGCTATAGCATTTAAGACCATCAAAGCACTGTATTTATGCAGTGCACCACTAGGGAAAAAATAAGGTATGAAGATAGGGGTTAGATTAGGTCTTGTGTACAAGGTTACTCAGGGAGCATGTGGCTGAGCCCATATCAGCTGAATTTCAGCCTAGCTGGCTCACATGCCTGACTGACAAGAACCACATTCAGATCATCTTCTGTGAATCTGTGACAGAAACAACACAGCTGCTAATTGCATTGATGGCATTGGAAGCCCGATTTGCCAGTAATTGCTCCAACTCAATATGCCACTCTTGTCTGGATGGCAAAACGAATGGTGTGCAATCTGAATTCAGCCCTGGGTCACTTCCTTTAATGACTATTTTCTTGTTGTTTTGTTTTTCATTTACAAACATAGCCACTGCAGGATGCAGGCTGTTCCACAAGAGACAGCTGTCCTTCAGAAACCTCTTGCAGTACCTAAGAGGGCATGCTGGTGCTTCAAGCTGGTACCCGGCAAAATCCATCCATGGCTGCAAGAGAACCTGAGAAAGGAATATAAAAGTTTGTTGATTTTTGAGTTGGAGGGGGTATGTTTTATATTAACCTAGCTGCTGGAGGAAGAGATATCAGGCAATTGCCAAACAATGGCTTTTTTGGCAGAACCAATATAGACAAAAGTCTCTGTCCAATAGCGGTCACTGTTCTGCTGCTTGCCAGGCTGCCTTGGGGGGGCTCAGTGGAGAATCCTAACTCATTTTTAGGTTAGCTCTTACCAGAACTGCCCAAGTACATTTTGCCTATGTAGATAAATAAATAGGTCAGATAGAAAAATACCACAAGAAAAAGAAGAAAAAGAACCCCCACACACCAAAAAAAGCCTACCCTTTCATCAAGCGAAAAATGGAATCTTTTTTCTGTTTGTTTTTGTTCCAGTTTCCGCTCTCCGGTGCTATTGTAGGCCACATAAGGGCTGGGTAGTCTTTTGTTATAGCTGTGCCTCATGTCTTAGGTGTAACAGGGCCGGGGCTGACTCGAAGTCCCAATGTCAAATGGCACGGGCTGCCTGTCTTACCCATCTCTGTAGAAGATTTTTCTTGAAATGTACAATCTAAAACCAAGTCAGGCAATTAGGTGACAATTCAGCATGAGGACAATCCGCAAACAGTGCTTGATCTGAGTGTGTGACCTTCATTTGTTTAGAAGCACAAAGGTAACCTACATGTCTGCCCCAAAAACGCTTGCACATGCTTTTTGATCTTACCTTACGCCTCCAGGATGCTGTGAATGTACACAGCGATAATTGTCTTTTCCTAACCCCAATGTGAGTCTAGATGAAGATCTGCAGAGGTATTTAGGGTTGAAGTTGTTTTCAAAGGAAGCTGGTCTCTTCTTCTTAAAGCTTTTAGACCCCTCGGCCCTATTGCACCTCCTGAACACTTTGGAAATTCTGGGTCATCACCACCATTATTTCTGGAAGGAAAAAAAGTGTCGAAATGCCTTTGCAGATCTGGGACTTGAGAGCCCAACTTGAGCTGTTCCATTTGACAGCCTTGGCCTTGCTTCTAGCAAATAATCTGGAGAAAAGAAACTGGTAGAAAGGTTTCAAGGCTCTTTACAAATAACAAGGAAAACAAAAATCACATTGCTGTATCTGGAAGTCTCTATATTAACACTAAGATAGCACATAATTCAGGAACAAGTCAGCCAGGTGATGTCTTTATGGTCTGTAGCCGCTTACGACATGTTATTGTTGGTTGCAAGATCTGTATTATCTAATGATGGAGCTTTTCTCATCCATCTTCTTGCTTCATTGCTTTTATAAATATTTATTACCTTACCAGAGTCAAACCTGAACAAAATACCCCCTTCCAAAGTACAATTCTTCTATTTTGCAAAGAATTTTATTTTTCAGAAACAACCATTGGTTTGTTAAAGGAGTTGTTTGCGAGATGACTAGATTAGATTAATTAGTTAATGTTTGTGAAGTACTTTGAAGATTAAGAACACTATATAAGTGTTAAGTATTATTGTTATTATAATAGATAGAGAAGGTAGATAGCTAGATAGGTAAAGAGATACAGCAGTGAGATAACAATAATTATAATACTTAGCATTTCTATAGGGCTTTACATCTTTTGAGTGTTTTACAAACATTAACTAATTAATAGAGTTAAGCAGACAGATAGTAGATAAAATAGTAGGTAGATTGATAGATAGGAACAAATTTTGCCTTTGGATATATGAATAGCAAAGTCAATGGAAGTTGCATCCCATTGATGAGGGCAAAATTTGGTCCATAGACAAATATAAAGGCAAATTAGCTAGATTTTTCAAGCATTGGGTTGGGTTTTTTCCACAAACAATTTGTCTTCCCAATGAGTAGATTGACTGTGGGAACAGAAAGTGCACTGGAATGTTGAAATTAGTGTATCAAACGTGTCAAACTTTGCAGTGACATATTATGGAATCAAAGCACATTGTTAAGATTAGTCACATCAGAGTGTCAGTGACTCAGCTTTGCAACTTCCAAAGTGATGCATCATGTCTTTGGGAAGCACCTTCAAGTCGCTGGGTGAAACAGCGTTATCAGTGTGCTCGTATACATCCTGATTCTTCACGTCTTTATGAAAATACAGAATTATCATGCAATGACTGAAAAAAAAAATAGGGATTAGAGCCAGATGTATTTTATTTTCATTAAATAAATCTGATATTAATTAAAATGGAGAAGAATAATCATATAAAGGTGCAGCGAATGGACAAGACACTTATTTCCTTCAAATCTGTCTCTTCTTGAACTCCAACATGGTTCTGCAACAACTTACCCTAAAGCTGTACAGGGGTGCAGAAAACTAACTGCTGCTTTTTGAAATGAGGTTCATGTCCTGGGTGCCTTTTAGATCCAGCTGCCAGTGATGTCCAGAGGTCCTAAAGCCTCTGGTACTTCTGTAGCATAAAGGGGGGAAGGAAGAGAGACCTCAGCTGAGTGTGAACAGGTTCACTCCGCAATACAGTCGTATTAGTGCCATTCTGCACTCGGGCTAATTAGCTTTTCTGTGGGCTTCTAATATGACTCCAGTGCCTGGCTGATGCATCAGTGCTACCTCTGCATCTGGGACAGTATCACCACGCAGCGTTGCTCGCTGCTGCCAGGGTGGGACTCTCTGCTCTGAGTTGTGTCCTATGGATGCAGCCGGCATTTTCCCTTTGTAAAGCTTTTCTGCCACTGAATATAAGCAGAATCATCTCAAGCCTTCAGGGTAATCAGAACCACAGACCGTAAATAAATAAATAGTAATATGCAGGAGAAGGGCCCATTTTACTTAACCCTTGACAGCTATTTTGTAGATACCTACATCTGAGCTAGACACTCTAGGCTTCCTTAACAGCCAACAGAGCAAGAAACACTTAAAAGCTGCATTTCATCTGCTTTGTATTTATGTCTACAGTAGGGTGAGATGAACTGAATCCTCGGAAGTATTGTTTTTCTCCATTGACTGTCAGTGAAGTCCTCAGATGAGGCCAACTCTATTGCAGAAATTTAAAGTGAAATGAGAGAAAACCCATTGTGGTGGGTTGATCTTGGCTGGCTGCCAGGTGCCCACCAAGCTGCTCTATCACTCTCCTTTCTCAACATGACAGGGGGCAGAAAATACAATGAGAAGCTCATGGGTCACAGTAAGGATAGGAACATCATTTACCAATTATAGTCATGGGCAAAACAGAGTTGACCTTGGGATTTTTTTTTAATTTCTTGCCAATTGATCAAAGTAGGATAATAAGAATCATAGAATCATAGAATCACTAACGTTGGAAAGGACCTCTGAGATAAAGTCCAACTGTCAATAAGAACAAAACTAAAAACACCTTCCCCCTTTCTTCCCAAGCTCAACTTCATTCTTCTACCTCCTTCCTCAAAGTGGCACAAGGGGACAGTTCACAGCTCTTCACCCCTTCTGCTCCTTCCTCCTTATGCTCTTCCCTGCTCCAGCATGGTGTCCCTCCCATGAGACACAGTCCTTCACAAACTTCTCCAATGCGAGTCCTTCTCATAGGCTGCAGTTCTTCACAAACTGCACTTTATTATTCTGCGAACTGCTCCAGCGTGGGTCCTTATCACACGGTAGTTCTTCAGGAATGGACTGCTCCAACGTGCAGCCTCCAAAGGTTCACAGATCCTGCCAGAAAACCTGCTCCTGCATGGGCTCCTCTCCATGGGCTGCAGTTCCTGCCAGGACCCTGCTCCAGCATGGGTTCTCCACAGGCTGCATCTTCCTTCAGTGCACATCTACCTGCATGGGGTCACGTTCTTGGGCTGAAATGTGGATATCTGCTTCACCATAGTTCTCCTTGGGCTGCAAGGGTACAACCTGCATACCATGGTCTTCACCACAAGCTGCAGAGGAATCTCTGCTCCAGCACTTGGAGAACCTCCCTCCCCTCCTTCTTCACTGACTTTGGTGTCTGCAAGGTTGTGTGTCTCACATTTTTTCACTTTTTTTCTCCCTTGCAGCATTTTTTACCCTTTCTTAAGTATATTATCACAGAGGTGCTACCAATGTTACTGATTGACTCAGCCTTGGTCAGTGGTAGGTCCATGCTGAAGCCACCTGGAACTGTTCCTGTCCAACATGGAGACAGCTTCTGATGTACTCATGGGAGCCACCTCTGCAGTTCCTCTGCTACCAAAACCTTGATACATAAACCCATGCTAAATGTTCTTCCTACTTCATCTGCAAGGTCTAGCTATTGTATTTTCCCAAGCTCATCCGCCCAATCAGTCTCACTAGGATTTACAATGAGGAGGCCAGAAAGGCAAGAGGTCAGTCCATGTGCTGGTCTTTACCTTTTATACAGTGAGATAACTACACCATTACGCACCTGCTCTTTTCTGGTGGGTGAAAGACACAACTACATTGTGGTTAGAAGCCAGAAGGATATAAGATCAAGAATATATCTTATCTGCCTCTTCTTCCTCATCAAAACCCCTATACAATGAAGTTAGCAACAACAAATGTTTCTCTTCAGTAGCCCAATCTACCAGTGGTGGGAAAGTTACTATTATGAAGCAAGTGCAGGAGGCAATAATCCATCCATCTGACTCAGCCAAAAAAGGCAACATTCAAATGTTGTACAGAACAAACATTGTACAGAACAAGTACAATATTCATCAACACAACCACCCTTTGATCACCTAAAGAGGCATAAAAAATTAAGCAGGCAAGCAAGAGCAAGAAAGAGTGTCAATGCCCTTCTTTTTGCCAGGGATGGACAGTACACACCTTGGTAATTAAAACTCATAACTTTCTTCTCAAGGAACTTGAACCCAGGTCTCAAGTTATGGGTGAATATTCACAGTGCAAGGTTTCAAGACAGACTTGTCTGAAGTTCCCTTGTTGGAGCAGTTTTTATTTGTATACCATATTTCACTATTTCCTGGGTCATGGGGAGAATGACTTTCTAGTTTAGTGGTTAGTGTATTCACCTGGAAGGGGAAGTCCTCAGTTCCTGTGCCTGCTTCTGTTAATGTTTCTGTATTTTTCATTTAAGTATTCATTGATGTGGATAATGGAAGTCAGGCTTCTGCTCCCAAATGAAAGACTATACCATGAGGATATATAGTCATTTGCATAGGCTTGCCATCTTCCTGTTCCCATGAATATTTAATTAACCTATGCAAAGTGAAATGTTTTCAATATGAGGAACTGAGAAAGCCCTGCCCTAGAATATTCTTTAGCCTAGTGGTTAGGGCAGTCAGGGAAGTGGAGAGACAAGTTCAAATCCCCTTAAGCAGAAGAGGGAATTGAACCTGAATCTTCCAGAGCTTGGTGGGTATTCTCAGCACGATGTTATTGGTGAGAAAAAAGTAGCATCTCTGCTTCCTTTTCTTGCCTGAGCTAATGGGACGCCTTGCCAAAATGCTTATCATACTGAAAGATCATCACAGAGTGTGACTGATACAATCTTTATTAGAAAACAAATGATTTCACGATGAACTTTGAAAGAAATGGAGTAAATGATGTGACAACAAAATGGCTTACCACAAGGGAGCATACTCACACCTGTATTATTTGCAATCTACGCAAACGATCTACCAATCTGTAATGACAGAAAAAAAATCAAGGTTGTCAAAATTCAGCTCTCCAATTCAAGGATCTGGCCCAAACAAAAGCCATGTTAACATCAGCACTCTACCGATTCTCAGAATATCATATGAAGAATTAGTGAAATAGCCCTATAGGTATGATTCTACCACGTCTCTTTCTTCTCTAAAGTTTAAGGCCCAATAAACAGAATAGAATAATCTCAAAAAAGATGTGACACAGAATCCAGATTGCTTAGAACTGACATTGAACTTCTTTTTTTTCCTCAGGGCACAGATAGAAAACACAAAGTGTAGGTTAACCTATAGTATAAATTACTGAAGAAACACGGAAATTCCAAACTGAAGGTCAGCTCTGCCATGCTGTAAACCATGGCACTTGCATTCTGTTAGCCAGTAGATCACCGTTTATGTCACACACAAGAAAGCACCGATATACCAGTACCTATGAAGTTAGCTATCCTGTTGAAGGAAAGTGGTTGATTTTTTTATGCATGCCTTAGGCCAGCTGAGGGAAGCAATCTGTATCTCCTAGCTAGCATCATCTGACTGAGGAATGGATGAAAAAATGAAAGGGAAACACACACCAAAAAAAAACTCCAAACAAACAAAACAAAACAAAACAAAACAAAACAACAAAAAAAAACCAACAACAAAAAACCCCACCAAAAACCAAAACTCAAAAAACAGGAAGAAAAGAGGGGAAGAAGGAAGAAACAAGTTTTGAAACATGCCACTAAATGCCCAAAGTAGACTGGACTGGTAATATGCCTTTTCCCAAGCCCAGTAAATTTCAGATAGACCTGGCTGATAAATTTTCATTTCCCCAGTTTCAAATATTAAGAAAAATTTACCTGCATCATTTCCCACTCTTTTCATTTCAGCATACTCTGAAAAAGAAAAAAACCAAAATAAAACAAAACAAAAAAACCCCATAGTTTGGATAATTTTCTGTGATGATGATACTTGTTGACAAGTCTCTATATACTCAGTTTTCTGTATGGACATCGCATTTGCTTCACACCAACATGGTATCAATGCACAGGGCTCTCAGATGGCTGCACCATACTCTCTCAGCTCAGCAGATCTTTAGGCAAGAACAGCTTCATGTCCAGTCAACCCGTAACACAGACAGATTAAATGCAGAGCTGTGCAAAACAACCTGCAGACAGACCAATCTTTGTCAATGCCCGCACAAACTTTACTGAGGTATTTTACAGCAGGCGTTCTTGGAGTGCGAGCACGGACTTGCACGAGTACGGATCTTGTCTGTTTAGATGATGAGCTCTCTGGGGCAATGACTTTCTCTTTGGATGTACGTATCCACTTTGTAACACCAGCCCTTCCATAATAATACTAATAATTATAGTAACAGCAGCAATAATAATAATAGAAATAATAATAAATTCATCCAGGATGTTGCATAGAAGAGCTGAAGGGCAGCAGGTGTGTTGGGGAAATAATATAATACGTCAAGTCCTATGCAGTGAGCACATGAGTGTGTGATATCAAAGACACTACCTATGAAATTAATTTGCCAGTGACACTGCCTTGCCTACCATCCCTGGGCGTTGTGAGAATTAATTAATGCTTGCAAATCGCCTTGAGAACTTCAGAGGAAAGGCACTTTATGTATGCAAAGCCCGGCTGCCTTTCCCTGGTGTCTGCTGCACACCTGTGCCCGTTGCATCATGTGCCGCCTCTGTCTGGTCGCAGAGTGCTTGCTGTGTACATATGGCCTCGGTGTGATTGATGGTTGGATTCGGGTGCCGACACTGGAAGCTCTCCCCTGTCAGCAGGGAGCTTGCCCACACACGTCTGTGCACCATCAGCCTCTTTCCTCCGGCGCAGTTGTCAGGTTTCCCAAAACAATGATTACCTTTGCCCAGAAACAAACCTCCATCCCGACACCATGGTGTCTTGTAGCATGAGGGCTCCTTTGTAGGGGTCCGTTCCCTACCTCCCAGGGCTCTTGTGAAACTTCATTCCTTCGTGTTTGTAAAACATGCCAAGAGGCCAACATGAAAATGCAAGGAGAGAGTGGTGCACACTTTCTTTTTATGACCACTATTAGCAAATAATTACAGCTATGCAAGATGTCCAGCTTCTACCGCAAAGGCCACTACATCCCCTCAGGGAAGGACAGAAGAGCTGGAGGCGTTGGCAAGAACAGTAAGGTGAGGCTTCCCCATCTTCAAAGTGGTCAGCTCTAATCTTGGAGGACTTGAGTGTGCCTGGAGGCCATGGCAGCTGCTCTGAAGGGAGCTGCGGGTGCATTATGTCTGCAACCCCAGCACTGAGGGGACTCCTTTTTCTTCTCTTTTCCTTCTCTTTATATATCTAATTCTTTTTTTAAAGCATTAACACCACTTGTTTGGGTAGGATTTTTTTTAAATATACTGATTTAGGCTCAATTTCCAGGTCATCCTTGACATCCCTATCTCAGTAGACCAGTCATGCTTACCTCTGCCTCAAAAGAAGGGATGGAAGACTGTTCTTTCCAAACACTGATCCCACCTCATGGCTATAGAGCTATACCACAGCTATACCATAGCTCTATAGGTGCTGGAAAGCAGTACCCTTCTGTTGCTGGGTAGTTTTATGCAGCAAATATTGGCAGTCTTCTGCCTTGCCTGGTTCCAGCTGCACTCAGCAATTTACATCAATGCATGGAGGGAAGGCAAAAAGAAGCAGGAGAACATGTTGGAAGGAATCAAGACTCCTTTCATCTTCCACCACCCACTTTCCTACGCTTGAGTAAGAAATGGTGGACTCACTCCATAAACCTCCAGCCTTTTTAAGGACTGAAATCCAGAATACATCGCCACTGAATCTGAAACACTCAGCATCATAAATTCAGAATCAATTATAAGCCTAATATGAGATGTATTATCTTGCCTTTGGTCTGACATTTTGTTCATGGAGCACTGTCTATGAGATCAGATGTCAGTATAAGGATCACATGAAGAATTCCTCTAGATTATAATCAGAAATTCTCTCTGAGTGCTACACAAACTTTTCTTAGACCGCAACAAGAGAGATCCATTTAGGAACCTTTCTTTGACCAAACCCTTCATATGCAAGTCATCTTCTAAGAAGAATCAGCTTATTTTTGCTACTCAAAGATTTTAGACATTCGCACTGGTGAGGGAACTCGTTAATGGCAGTAGTGATGTTTCACAAGATCATTTCAGAAGACAGCAACTTATACTTTCTTTTTTTCTTTTCTTTTTCCTTCATGACTGTTTTCAGTCAAGCGCTTTCAAAGTTAGTGTAGAAGGCTGAAGTCCAATAAGCAGGTTTTGGTTTCTTCTGTCTCTGCTGAAGATTTGCTTTTTTTCTGAGTAGTCTACCCAAAAACTATTTTGTATGAAATGAGAAATAATATTCTTTTATTTTTTCAAGAATCAAAATATTTCTTTTGAAATATCTGATTTTCAGATGAAAGGTCTTTTTTTTCCCCCTCTAGAAAAGCTAATGTTTGCAAAACCCTTCACCTTCCCTTAAGTAATGATTCTGATCAATAATTAGAATTTAATTTCTCTGACCAGCATCCTCAGAGGCATTCAGATGCTTTCTGCTTCACCATTCCTGTTTCACACAGACAGGAGTAGCAATCTTTTCCTGGTCTATCCAGCTGGAAAGCTGAGTCCTTTTAAAACTGTTCAGCTTCTACAGTGGTTAGTCAGGGCCCTAAAGGGAGAACCATCAGCACCCAGTGCAATCTACCACTGCCTTTCCCATTCACCCTATCTCCTCCCTTTCCGTGCTTTGCATGGGTGCTTGGGTTCTACCTCTTCTGAAGATCTCCATCTCAGCCCATTCCATACCCACAGGCAACTAATAAAGGTCAATCTCAAATATAATGAAGGGGGACAATGAGTTTGCTCTGGCCACTCCTAGTTTTCCCCAACGCTTCTCACGAGCTCTGCAGGTTCTTCTGGTTCCTCCACCAGGCCTGAATGTTAGGGGGAGGCTGTTCCCACCACCGTCCCCAGCTACTCTTCAACAGTCGTGTCCTTTGAAGATGTGCATTGTTACCATGTTATTTCAAAATACCGAAGGTCACATTACCTTTCCTTTTCCCTTCCTCCCCGCTGGAAAGTAAGGGCAGGGGCAATTACTGAGTAAACAAGAAGGAACGGGTTTGCAGAGCGCTGCAGTGAAGCTCTGAGGGACTCCACTGAAATGGTTGTTGCAGCCAGAACTCCCCTCCCCAGCTCATCATGCAAATCAAAGCTTCATGGGGAGGAAAGTGTCCCTAGCACAGGGCATTTTCCCTGCGTCTGTGTTGGCCATTTTGTCAGAGAAAATCTGTTTAGGTGTCCTGAAGGACATTCATGAAGCAACAAGCTCACTTTTCCCTGCATCTTTTACCCAAAACGCTGTGCTGGAGTGATAGAACTGATTTTCAGCAGTCAGCTTAAAGCCCAGGAGGCATTGTAAATCACACACTGGAGGCTGTGGGAAATAAAGATATCTGTAAGCCATAGACCACCTCAAATTCTTGATGACACTCTGCCAGAATAGGAATCAGAGCTGTCTCAGATTCCTCCTCTTCCAGCCTATTATGCAACAAGGCATCTGCTTACATTTTCTGTGATTTCTATGAGGTATGTTGGCCCTGAAAGATAAGAACTCCAGTTCTGCCTAGCAATTGCATCATGTGACTAGAAGGTCTACCTTGCTCCCCCCAGCTCACCCAGCTACAGGCTGGGTAGAGCTGGGTCCTTAAGAAATACTTTTGTGGAACTTCTCAAAAGCAGGTGGTCTGACGCACAGAAAGTACATTAACACTGATGTAGATAAAGCATTTCACAGAAAGATAATCGCTTGCCTAGCAGCTGAATTTATTTTCATTCTCAAGTTGCAATTAAGGGAAAAGTTGCAGGTTAAAATGCAGTATGTATTTCCCTCCTTTTTTTCTTGGCTTAATAAGCAGAGCAAGAAGTTGATTAATTTCTATCTCCAAGGTAAAAATGTATTATTTTACCCGTACCTGATTTAAGCGCACAAATTTAACTGAAAGCAGTGAAAGAAAGATGAACATTCGGAGAACTCTGAGAAAAAATCCCACTGAGTTAAATTTTGCAGAATCTTGCATGTGTGAGAAAAAAAAAAAAAAGAAAAAAAAACAAAACAACAAAAAATTGGGACTTTTTTCCAGAAAACTGGAAGGAGTCAGCCAGGGGAGACCTTACTGTCCTCTACAACTACCTGGAAGGAAGTTGTGGGGAGCTGGGGGTTGGCCTCTTCTCGCAGATAACTAGTGACAGGACAAGGGGGAACGGCGGCAAGTTGTGCCAGGGGAGGGTCAGGTTGGAGATGAGGAGAAATTTCTTCTCGGGAAGAGTGGTCGGGCATTGGAACAGGTTGCCCAGGGAGGTGGTGGAGTCACCATCCCTGGGGGTGTTTGAGGAAAGATTGGATGTGGTACTTAAGGACATGGTTTAGTGGGTAATATAAGTGATGGGGAGACGGTTGGACTGGATGATCTTGGAGGTCTCTTCCAACATTACTGATTCTATGATGGACAAGCAAGATTATATCTTGAGATGCTAGACAATTAAAGCTTTTTTTCCAACAAAGATGAGAAAGCTGCCAGGACCCAGACGTTTGTATTGGTGTTATTATTTACTATTTGTATCTATGTATTGTTCAGTAGTTGTAAACTTAGGAGTCTAGGAGTCATCCTAAACGTAAGCATGTCATAAACCAAAACTGGTCTCGGATCTCTGGGTGCTGCACAAATGAACAAAGAAGCACAGAACAAAAAGAAATGTCTCATTCAGAAAGAGTGGAATCAAAGCAGAAGACAAGAGGTAATGAAAAGAAGTAATTCCATCTGGATACAGACAGAAAGGGGAGGACAAGGAAAGAACAGGGCCATCCAGCATAATGGACAGTTGTCTCATGACAACAGCATACAAGTCATGTCAAGTTCCTGTCTATGTCTCTACTATGTGAATAAATTTTGCTAAATGAGGAGCAGGGACAGTATGTTGTACACAAATTGGAGAGAAAGTTCATTTGATAGGGACAGGATTACAGCCAGACGAACATGTTTCCAGACATACAAGATCATGCGCATCTCTGCAATGACTTGCCATGATGTGAGGCATTTCAATTTTAATTTTGGATCATTTGAGTTTAGGTTAAAAAAAAGTTAACAATATTGATTTTCCTTTAAAATAATCCAAGATGTCTGAGCAATATCTCTGAATACATTTCTGTGTACAAATTAAACAGGGGTAGAAGTCTGAATCTGCGTCTCACATTCACTCTAAACTGATGATCATTGAGATAAAAGTCAGTCTCCTGCAGGACTATAAACAATGCCCTCCTGGATCAACCTTCTGGTTTATACAGTCTATAATTCTTCCTCTATCAGTGATTGGGTTCAAACATGTCAGAAAAATTATAGCCATTTGCAGGAAAGAGAAGAACTACCTACCCATCCTTGCTTTTCTTGCATATCAATTCTTAATTTACCTAAGAAAAGGTTAGATCTCTAAGATCCTTCCCTTCCCTTCTCTAGAAAAATATCCAAGTATTTCTTGAAATTTTCAGGATAACAATTAATCAGATTGAGGTAGCCTGTGAGCAAATTACAAGAGCAGGAATACGCAATTGTCTGACGTTGCAAACACAACTGCACAAGCACACAGACTGCAATTAGCTAAACCACTCAGATGACTGGCCCCGAAGCTGAAAAATTTATGCTTTCCTTTCTCTGTCTAGAGCTCCTCCAAAGACCCCAAAGGCTGAAATGGTTTAGATACAGGTTCAACTTTTGCTGTCAGAAATTCCTTACAGACTGTGAACCTCAGAATGAATGAATAGGCTGGTTTACTGAAAGTGAACCAGTCGGACCTTCCTCAAGCAAGGCAATTAAGTACATTCTTAATAGAAGGTGATGAGTGCTTTTAATTATTAAACTCAACTTTATTATTAAAACAAGATTCTGAGAGTGATTTACTATTTTCCAGAGATATTTTTCTAAGAAACAGCGTCTGCTGTAAAGATTACATTTTCCCCCTTCCTACCAAATACTTC
The DNA here is from genome assembly GCA_013399095.1 of Psophia crepitans. NCBI lineage: Eukaryota > Metazoa > Chordata > Aves > Gruiformes > Psophiidae > Psophia > Psophia crepitans. Next base: position 276,135 of record VWZZ01002319.1, on the reverse strand, counting down.
AGGTATTTTCTGTTTCTCTTTCTGTGCTTTCAGTTCCTCCATGTAGAGTAGCAATTTTTGGCACGTCAAGCACATTAGATAATTATATGTCAGTTGAGAAACTCTCAGCTTCTTGTCACTAGTCTATAAAGCTCTCTGTAATGTTGTAATACAGTATCACTGATATCTCAAAGAGATAACATGTTAAGTGTCTACTGGCTATATAATTTGAACCAAAAGCTAACAAAGAGGACTGATCTTTCGGTAAACATATAGTATATTTTTGTCATCTCTTCCTGATAGTGGTTTTGATAAGCAGATTTAGATGTGGTGTTATCCTCTGATTGCTTTTGCAGCGTACTTGCAAGACAGGGAACTCCTTCATAATTCCTCAGACAGATGGTTGAGAGGAATTTCCCAACTACCCGCAGATCAAAGATTGTTCCCTGTAAATGGTGATGCTTACTGATATTACAAATCCGCCCAGACATTTTATTCTTCCTCATTCTAGAAACCCTTTCACTTCTCTCTGCCCAATGTGGATTCCCATTAGGTGGGAAGAACAATTTTAAGCAATCAAGAGTCTGTGTGATAACCTTACATTGCTCATTAAGCACCAGATTGTGAATGAGGAGTAGATGACAGAGGTCTATGAAATCAGAGGCATGGAAATTGAGAGCATTTGTTCTTTGTCTCTTCCAAAACAAGAGCAAGGGGACATCACATGAAACATGGAGGGGATGGGTTCAAAACAAACAAAGGGAAATGATTCTTCATACAATATATAATTAAGCCGTGGAACTCCTTGCCACAGGATGTTGTGGATGCTGTAAATTTACATAGGTTCATAGGACTGGACAAGTTCATGAAAGAAAAATTCTTCAAGAGCTATTAAATACAAAGGCATTACCTCTGGCTCCGGAAGATGCTGAAATGCAAATCTCAAGATGTTGGGAGAGTGCTCTGAGGAAGTCTTACTTTGCTATTTCACTTTTCCCCAAGCATGTATTCATTGTTGGCCCCTGTCAGGAAGAGGTCGATGTGTTAGATGGATCCTTGTAGAGCTGGTACAACTCTTTTTATCTCCTTATTTCGTTCAGCTGCCTTATTCAGGGAACAGATCAAGTGATGACCACTGGTAGACATACCATTCACTTCTTAATGCTCTTTCTCCAAAGTAGAGCAGAAATCTGAAAATGGGTGTATTGCTAAATACTTTTATGCTGAAGCAGTTTAGCTTCCCAATTTTCTGCCTGGAAGGTACAGAAAACTGAAGCCTGCTGGCTGCCTCTGAGAGGGGTGTGCAGTGGCCTCTCAGAGGCATCTCTCCTCCTTATGCCTCAGTTGGTTATATGGGTAGGCTTGTGTGAAGAAGCGGGGTGCCTCTCTCACTCTTTACCTCTCTGGGAAAATGGGCTGTCCAAATAACCACCCCGTCCTAAATATAGAGTGATTCAGAAGTAGAAACACACACCATTTGGGATGCTTGGCTATATAAAAATTGGCTGGGAAATCCCCAACGTTTTTTTTTATTCCTGTTACTTCTGGCACTTGGCAAGCCTACTAGTGCCTCCTCAACTAGAAGTTTTTCTGGCAATGAGGAAAAGCGAAGAAAAGTCAGGGAAAAGTGCATCCTGCAAAGCACTGCCTGGTGCTCTACCTGATAGCCCCTCCATTTGAACAAGCTTTGGAAGGAAAAATATCCCCCCTCACTCCTACCAGTTCGTAGTGGCTGGGTTTGAGGAGAGTTAATGCAGGGAACAAGTCCTGTCCTGCACTGGAGTACTCCTGCATCTGTACAGGCTAAAAGCCTTGTTAGCCAGCCCCTTGGTCCCGCAGGCTTACCCATTTTTGTGGGCTAAATTAACTCTTTGGTGGCAGGGAGTCAGAGAGCTACTGTAAAATTAAGCCTGGCTGAGTGATGTACATCCCTGGTCCCATGGGATGTAACAGCTGAGGAGGAAGCTTAGCTTCAGGCCCATTGCAGGCATCCCAGATTGGTCACCCCAAAAGTGTAGAGGCACTCAAAAATTAAAATCTCCACTGCAGTATTTAACCTGAGGTTTCAAAAGCCATTCCCCTCCCTTCCCAGCACCCCTAAAAGGCCTTTTGGGCAAGGAAGGCAACTCTTCAGGCTCCACGGGTATTATTATTTGGAGGCTTGTTTTGTATTCAGAGTTGGCTGCTCCTTGGGTTCACCCAGGTATTTTAGTGCATGCATGCCTGGGTGTATGTTGAATGTGCCTAATAGCTGCAGTAGGTGGAGAGGGAGGAAGCTGTGCTCCAAATGATGGGAACTCCTGGAGGGAGTTGTCTTGCCACTGGCATGCTGTCAGCATGCCAATAAATAAGAAAGTTGAGATGATCAGAGGCAACTATCTAAACAAAATAGGGTGAAAACTCCCAGCCTGAGTGTCAGTCAGGCACAGGAAACTCATTCAGTGGCCATCCAGCTTCTTTCCATGGTTCAGGTCCCGTATTCTGTGAAACATGAAACAGCCAGAAAATATCCCTGTACCCAAAAAAGGCCCTGTGGCTGTTGTCCTTTCTGTCATACCATCCCTGCTGCCAAACACCACTCAGAGGATTGTTAGTGGGAAACGAGCAATGAGGGGTGATTCAAAGGCACCACAAGCTCTTTGTGTGTAGCTTTGCAAGCACCAAAATTAGCCACTGGGCAGCACCATCCCAATTCTGGAACAGAGAGGGTTGCTTCTTACAGTGTTGAAAATCACTGGCAATTTTCATTGATGCTCTAGTGCTGTAGGCACAAACCTAGATCTCGATGTCTGTGAGGAAATCAGGGTCTAGAGGCAGGAAGATACAGAAATCATTCAGTTAACTTCTCAGCAAAACCTGTTCTGGGCAGGTAATCTCAACAGTTGACTGATTAAATGTATAGCTGGTCTAGGAATGACCCCACTTGAAAACCCCAATATTCCTAATGGGCAGTGATGGAGCTGAACCTAGGTTTTTCACCTCTTGAGAAAATAGTAAAGCTAGAAATGCAGAGACTACTCTGGTCCTCAGTATCTTCTATGCTCCACCTTTGGATAAACAAGACAGAAGGACTGTATTTTAACTTTTGATCTATTCAAGTGGGAAACACAGATCTCTTCCAGTAAAACTGGGAAGATCTGAAAAAGAGTCCCCAAGATGTCAAGTGACTGTTTCAACTGGCTGTTGGAGACATGGTTCAGGGACTGACAAGTAGGCTGTGAGACCTGAATGGTACCTGCCTCCAGTCTGGAGTTGGACACTTGGCTTCCTAAGAAGAAAAGAGCACAAAGCTTCACTCTTATCCTCAGCATTTCTGCTATCCAACTGGGCTTTTATCTTGCGCTGCCACATGCTGAACTCTTTGGGGAGTGCTTGGTGCCCCACGTATTGCATAAGAAGCTCACTTACCTAAATTGGGCAACTGAATATCCACAACGCTCCTAAGAATTAGAAGCTACTAAATTCAGTGCTGTGATATGCAAGTCCTTTGGTAGATGTGGATCTTTGATACTACACCAGTGACAGAAGAGCTAGAACAGATTAGAATAGAAAATAATGGAATAGTATAGGAGCTTTAATCCTTATTCATTAGTATCCAGGTTCTTTGATACCTGCAGCCTCTCTGAATCAGTTTAGTTTATTTAACACAACTCAATGCATTTGATCTGTTAAAGCTGGCAAACTTCTTGTTCCTCAGGCATGCTGTTTATTATCTTTTACAGATGAGAGCTCTGCCGTCTGTCTGTCTCTGTCCCTCCCTCCCCGCAAATGACACTCAGCTCTTCCCAGGGACTAGTTGAATCAAACACATTCAATCTTTCCTCCTCTTAAGCATATTAAATATGCCCAATCAAGTGCCATAAACACAGTCACAACACTTCTGTGTTCAACTACTAACCCTCAAAGCTATGTGCCAATGACAGATGTTCTGTAAACAGACTAGGCTTCCTCTGGTGGCATTCGCAGACTCATCAAGAAGCTGAGATTTATGTTCAGTAATGATTTTGTGAAAACACAAACCAAAAAAAAAACAAACCAGAAACCCAGCAAAAGTATCTTCAGCTTCATCAGATCTCAACAAAAACTCTTAAAGCTCCTTGGTGATTTTTGTGGGTGGGAAAAACAGCTTGCATGGCATATTTAAAGACAATTTCACTTCGACGTTCTGGGTGCGTATACCCACAGTCACCCTATGTGTGGAAGCACGACTGCAGAGTAAGTGACGTATAGAAAAGGACTACTTCAATAATCAGAAAGACAGAGAGCATACTTCAAAACAGGAGACAAAAGGGTGGTCTAAGGGTCAAAGGAGAGAATGTCCACTTCCAGTTGAGCCAGATCTGCTGAGAATCAGAGCAGAGCTGACATTAATGTGGTCACAGCATTTGCAGGACCCCAGGCCATATCGCTGCAGTCCAGTACACTATCCTACAAAAGCATATCAGTTATTTTTCAGGTGTCTTTAGTGCTACATCAATAAAACATGTCTGAACATAACTTGTTGACTTACAAATGCTCAGCAACAAAGCATTATAGGGGTTAGAAGTGCACTGTATAAATACATTGAGGGACAATCGAGGGAGGGTAAGAAAAATTCTCTGAGCTAATGGCCAATGCTTTCACCAGAACAAATCGGATTTAATGGCTATAACTACAATTAAATCAAGATCTATAAAACTTTAGTTGTGTAAGGGGAACAAAAAGCCAGCAGGAGTTTTGAGGTGATGAGCTGGTGGAAGGTATTAGTGTTATGACTGCTTGTGATGCTTTGTGAGCTAGAAAGTGCTGCGACACACACAGATGTATTATTGCGTGTCCTATTTACTCTGAAACAGTAAACACACCACCAGAATGACATGCTTAGTTCACTGCAGCATTTCAGAGCAGAGGTTGTACAGAGCTACTTCTTTTCCATACTGAGGGATGTCAGGAATTTTTTTAGCATAAACTATGAATTCTAGGACTTATAGTGCCTGATTGGAAGATAAGTGATATTTCTGTAATCGTAGAATCATAGAATCACAGACTAGTTTGTGTCGGAAGGGACCTCAAAGCCCATCTAGTTCCAACCCCCCTGCCATGGGCAGGGACATCCCCCACCAGCCCAGGGTACACAAAGCCCCATCCAACCTGGCCTTGGGCACTGCCAGGGATCCAGGGGCAGCCACAGCTTCTCGGGGCACCCTGTGCCAGGGCCTCACCACCCTCATAGGGAAGGATTTCTTCCTAACATCGAATCTAAATCCCCCCGCTTTTAGTTTAAACCCATTACCCCTTGTTCTCTCACTACACTCCCTGATAAAGAATCCCTCTCCAGCTTTCTTGTAGACCCCTTTTAGGTACTGGAAGGTGCTATAAGGTCTCCCTGAGGCCTTCTCTTCTCCCGGCTGAACAATCTCAACTCTCTCAACCTGTCTTCAGAGGAGAGGTGCTCCAGCCCTCTGATCATCTTCATGGCCTCCTCTGGACTCACTCCAACAGGTCGATGTCATTATTATGTTGGGGACCCCAGAGCTGGACACAGTACTGCAGGGGAGGTCTCACGACAGCAAAATAGAAAGGCAGAATTACCTCCCTCGACCTGCTGGTCACTCCTCTTTTGATGCAGCCCAGGATACAGGTGGCTTCCTGGACTGCAAGAGCACATTGCTAGTTCACGTCGAGTTTTCATCAACCAAGTCCTTCTGCCCAGGGCTGCTCTTGATCTTTTCATTCATCCCAGAATAACTAGCAAAAGCTCCTCAACGTTAGGCTATGAGGCTCACTAGAATTTTCTTATTTCACAGAGTACATATTTGTGGAGAGGACAACAATCACTGTGAAGACAGAGTCCATGAGCGCAGACACTTTCCATGCTGCTGTCAGGCCTATGTCCATCATCTCACAAATCTCAGTAAGATCTGTTTGTTTTACCCAGAAACACCCCAATTATTGGCTGCTGGGTCTGCCTAACCTGAAGATAAGTATTCCCACAAAGAATTTGCACCCATATGACCATGACCCGCCTGCATCTTCCTTCACCCACATCCTTCTGAGGACACAGTTCAAGGGCTTTTGTGCTTAGACTCTCTCGGACTCTCTGTCTCTCCGTTGTGCTAGTTGTGGGAAGGTTTGCCTGGACCTCAAGAAAGAAATTGCTACATGGACACTGTGCAGGGACTATCTGTATTGAAGGAACTTCATGCCCACGTGTGCCCTGAGGAACAGGTTTCACCTCCAAGCAAAGTGGAATCAGGCTCTAACTCAGCTTCTGCCCAGCTGAATAAATGAGCTCAGGCTTACATGATATTCCAGAATAGCTGACTTTTGTTTGTTGGTTTTGGGTGTTTTTTTTTTCCTGCATGGATGATCAAGCATTTCAGATTACAGTTTGGGTAGCTTGTTTATATAAAGGTCACAAACTAATATCAAAAGTATTCAACCCCAAGCAACTCTAACACGTAACTTAACTCAGGAGGTGACACCAGCTTTTATTTTTTAAAGGTTATTTTTACTGCTAAGTTTCAGATGTTCAGGTTTGCTAAGAAGAGTAGAAGTTTACTTCCTCTAGCAGTGAAAGGGCAGAAACGTGTTTCAGACATGGTGAAGTTTTTCTTTTAGCAGAATAAAGGTTAGTATTGCAGAAATTTAAATACTGCTGAAAATTCACTAGCATGCCTTTTTACTGACTTTTTAAATTATTATTTACACTACTACAAGAGATTATTTTGTCATGAAAGATTGTGCTTGCTTTCCCCCCGCCCCCCCAATTGTTGAATCTGAGATACATCTTAGTGTGAATGTCTGAAAGCCGGGAAGTAATACTGATTAGAAGAAATGCATTATTATATATTCATTATTCCCCAGGAAAAAAAAGAAAAAAAATAATAAAAGCAAGAAGCATAAATAATGAGAACAAATAACTTTCAAAAATTTTTTTGATCTTAAATCTAACATCACATCAATGAGACCCACTTTTTTAGCCACCCCCTTTCTAAAATTCTCAGTATTTACAGAAAGAGATTTTTTTAACTATCTGTATTTTAACCTGTCTCTTTAAGTGTGTACACAGTGTACACATTCTTTTTTTTTCCCTAATGTTCAAAATTAAGCCCCTCTGTATGCCTTCCATGCTGAAGTTTATAACCTCAGCCTACACAAGTCCAGTGCAGAAAGATCTACAGCCTCCAGGCAGAGCGAGGAAGCTCTTTAAAGATGAATCATTTTCATAAATGAGTGCAGAGGGAGGTCAAGCCAGGGGACACAGAAGGTTACATGTGTGGCTGAGATAAGGCCTCATTCATCCACTTCTTACTGTCAGGTCTTGATGGGTGAACATTGCCTTGAGCTCCCATAAAACATGTTGTTTGCAGAAAACTTGCAGGTGGTTCATAAAAAAGTCCAAACTGTTACCAAGAAATTTATCTCTCGACTGCTGGATCTGTTTATAATAGAAGTGAAGGATCTCATAGAGAAATTAAGTATCGGAGACTGACTTATATTGGCTTGCCAGACTGAAAAACCCAACCTGCTTTCCGAGCGCTGCACTAAAAATGTCAAAGCAATTGTATTGATGACATCTCGACAAGATACGGTACCAGACTGTTAAATATACAACAACAACAACAAAAGAATGTTGCCTGTTTATGGAAAACTTGTCCCTGGGGGAGGGACGTGAGTATCTGAGACTTTTATGGCGGAAATACAATCGGTTCTCAGTGCAACATTTGTTTTTAGAGAGTGTCAGTCTTTTATTACAGTGGTACCCGTTCGAAAGCCAGTTTTTAAAAGGGTGTCATTGTTTCTCCCTGTGTTTCAAAGCAGACAGTCAGATAAAGCTGGGTTGTGTTGGAGGTGAGAAGAGGTGAGGGTTAAACTGAATGTGGAGGGCATCATATGGTGGACAGTTTGATGTTGTTGTGAACATTTATTCACTGAGGGCCGGATTTGAGACCCATTGAAGTCAACGAAGCCACTTTATTGCCTTCACTAGACTTTTAGCTCCAAGGAACTGTACAGAGACTGCCAGCTGATTTCACATAAACTGCTCTAGAGCCATCAAACAGTAGCAGCTTTCAACAGGTACCAACCAGAAAAGTGTTCATATTCACGATCAAAAAGTCCCATGCCTATTACACTACAGTCCCTCATACTCCCGTTGCCTCCACACAAAAATACAAAGTTAAGTTTTCTGCATTCTTCTCAACTTGCTCTCCCATGCTTTCGTATTCATAGATTTTTACGGCCTGAAGGAGCCATTATGGTAATCTGGTGTGACCTCCTGAAATCAATGTATCAATGGGATTGCACCAACATTATGGAGAACAGTACTTGGCCTCTAGACATCCTGCCGTATAGAGACAACACTGAATTAAAATGTGATAGGGCATTAATTATGAATTATTTGCTTTGGGGGTTTTACATCCAACATTCAGCCACACTTGGGTTTTTTTAACTGTAGTCAAAAGAAGAAAAATAGTTTCTCCAGAAGGGTCTCTACATAAGTCACGTGTGCCCATCACAGCTGCTGTTGCTACGGTTCTTTGGCAAAACATGACAGGAGCCCAAAGTTTTAGTTAAGGTTTTCTTAAAGGTTTTGGTCAAAAAATTAGTTTTGCACTATACACTCTCTTGGTCAGTTCTTTCTCACTAACTTCTCTGGCAACTTGGCTTCCCATGGAGTGTAACTGTGTAATAGTAACAGCCCAACCACCTGCAATGGTGCCAGTGGTAGCAGGGACCATGTAGCACAGGGCAGGCACCCCTTTCTCAAGGAGTTGCTTCAGCTGCTCATGCAGCACTCAGGTCTTCCCCATGGATGTCTGTAAAAGCATCTCCATGCACAAGGATCAGTGCTCAGGTGTTGGGCTGTAATATACCCATACTGCCCATTTCCAAGGATGAGTGTTATCTCATCTAACTCAGATCCCTTTAAAAATACAACCTCGAGGTGTGTTATGACATCACAGAGACTCTGAAATTGGACTGGAGCAAGGGCATTTCCAGGAAATGGTTGTAGTGACAGTAAAATAAAGCCTCACACCATCAAAACCCTGAGAATCCCAAGGCATATAGGAAAGCTTGGTCCATGAGGTCCATCTTTCACCCCCAGGCCAATGTACATAGTTTGAAGAGAGGCACATCCATTTCTACAAGCTAGAGCAACTTTCACTCTCAGAATATGTCAATGACAATCACAGGGACCTAAATAGAAGGTAACTGTTTCTTAATTAAGGAAAAATTAATGAGAATTGTTGGTAAACAGATATCAGGTGATTATAGGATGACATCTCCCTACAGATTACTGAGTAATTGCACTTCTCTGACCCAAAAGGAATTTCCATGCAACTTGCAGTGAGGCTTAGAAGACAAAGATAATTAGGTCTTTATTCTCTGCAACTTTTTAGTCTTTTTTTTTTTTCCCCACTTCCAAGCATACAGAAATTATCACAGGCTGGATCACCCCTCACACATTAAATCCCACTTAGAGAGATGATAAATTCTCTGGTTCCCCTCAGCTGCTCAGCTTCCTTTAGCTGCTGCCAAGCTTTCGCTATCTTCAGCTTTGAAACTCCAACAAGAGCAAGGAGAACTCTCCTCATTTGTCCACAGATACTCCCCTGCAAGACCTGCCCTTTGTAAGCTCTGAAAAAAAGACTGTACTAAAAATACCATTTCCCATCCCAAATCCACCTTGGGGGAAGTGAAGTTTTGCTAAAAGCATGTTCTCCTCTGCACGTAGCTAAAGTAAAACCCATATGGGTCTTAAAGGCCCATCAGCCCTCCTGATGCAACAGTGCTAGTTAATATTCTTTTAATTATACACCTTTTTATCAGAAAAAGCTGACATCAAAATCAAGATGTCAACTGTGATAATACTTTTGTTGGGAACCTTTCAAAAAACTGTATTATGAAATTGAATATTTAGTTTGACCTCCTCTCTGCTTTGGACATTTTTTGCTTTATTTTAATTTGTTTTTCTTGTTTTGACCTTTAATATTAAAATTTTGCAAATATTCTTCATTAATTAGAATGATGGCACACAATAGTACAAGATGGCTTATGTACTCTGTGATTTGCGTGACAATGTGAGGACATTATGAAGATAAAGCACTTTACAGCTGGATGGGAGCAGGGGCCGTGGCAAGGACTTCAAGAGGACTTCCAACCTGACCCTTTGCTCTCAAATATGTCTAGGTCACCCTGGACAGATATGTGTCTAACCTGCTTTAAAAACCTCCAGTGGTAATGATTCTGCAGCCCATTAAGGTTTTGTTGTTCCTGTCCACAGAGTTAGAAGGATTTTGTGATAACTACCCTAAAACTCTTCCCATTGCAAATGAAGCCCATTTCTTCTTGTCCTACCAGAAGTGGACACAGAGAACAATTGATCACTGTCCTCTTTCAAAACACCTATTATATGTTTGAAGACTCTTATCGTGCCTCCCCTCCTTCGCTGCTTTTCTAGACTAAACAAACTCAATTCCTTCAACTTTTCATTATAGGTCATGTTTTCTTAAACCTCTTATCCTTCGTGTTACTCTCCTCTGGACACTTTCCAAATGGTTTATTACTTTTTTTAAAGTGTGGTGGTCAGGACTACATACCTCAGGCCAGCTGAGTCCCCACCTGTGCCAAGTAGTTCAGGCTAATGACCTCCCTTTTGATAAGTGTGTTTCTGTGTTTCTCTTAAAAACAGCTTAGACTTTCCATTCCATGAAATATCGCAACTTCTAATTACCAAAACAAATTTTGAAATGCTGGAATTCCCCACACAACGGGAGTAATTTCTTCTGTCTGGCTCTGCTACGGAAGAAAAAGATGCTCCTGAAATTGGAATACACAGTACTTAAGAGTACTGGAATCCATATAGTTGAAATATTTCTCTTTCCTATGCAGGGCTTTTTGCCTATAGACTTGACATTATTTTTAAAAGGATGTCTCTATCCACAGTTTTCTGATACAGAAGGCTGAGGAGGGAAAATGACAACCCCTCAAGATGGGTATGATCCAATGGCATGGCTGCAAAGACAAGTTTCTGCACTGTGTTGTATGAAGAGCAAGAGGGTCTCCACTCTTAGCATGGGGTCAGATCAAAAAAACCCCATCCATTCATCAGGTCACATCACAGGACATCCTCTTCCCTCAGGTACCCTGTCATGAAGATGACATGCACAGCCTGAAGAGTGAAGCAAACAGCTGCTGAAAACAAATTTGGCAATCCCTAGTGACCCACCCCACTTAAAATGCACATGTACGTATGTATTAGACTCTATATATTGACTTGGGAAGGGGGCTTTAAAGTCCAACAATTTCTTCTACTATCAGAGGGAACTAATAACTTGAAGAAGCAGCTTCTGTCCAAAACACACTGTTCAAGTTAAAATCCATGCAAAACTAGTCTCCTCTTGACTTTGAGCTCAGATGAGACATGTGTGCTCACTCATTACCCTGAGATTCTGGAGGTTAGGATCCTGCCCCCAGATCTGCTTTAGGGGTTGGCTGTTGGGTGATTCTGAATAAATCCCTCAATAAATCAGTTCTCCATCTGCCAAATGTAGTTACCATCTTGTTCCTCCAGGTAGTCCTTCATACTGCCTCACCGAACTCTCTAAAGAGGAGTTAGATACTCTTATTGTTATTTAGAAGGGGAAAAAAAAGAAAAACAGCACTGTAAAAAAATGACAGTAGACTTACTTTGGTGGAGAATAGTGTCTCCCTTGATGAAATGAAATCAAATGTGTCTAAGACAGAACGGAAAAATATGGAACATGACATTCAGGAATGTCCCTTGTTCTCCTAAAAGTCTGTAGTAAATGAGACCCTGACATGAGTATTTAAACATAATAAAAAATATCCATCTGACTGGAAAGAATCCAGAATTTTCTGAAATACTTTTATTAATATCATTTCCTCTGCAATAGCCACAGGACTTGCTTCTCCAGTAACGCTTTGGACTCAGAAACCTTTAATGCCAGTCCTTGCTGGGCTATATGGCCGGTAGCTCTATAGGAGACATTGGAGTTTTCCCAGTACATGTTAGTTAAGGAACTTGGTCTTTGCTGGAAACGTCCTTTGATGATGCCTTGAGGAAGACAGCCATTCTTTACAATTAAAAGATTAAAAGAAAGCACTTGGATTGGTTAAAAGGGGAAAAACTCCCAAAACCTCAAAGAAAATCCCAACAAAACAAAACAAAAGACCAACCAACCAAAAATAACCCAACAACTTGCATGATAAAAATGTTACACAGACTGTGAAGCAGGGAGCTCATACTCAACCCATGACCCATAAGCCTTCTGCTGCCTCAGAGTGGTGGTAAGCAAAACAAAAGCAACGTGAGTTTCAGCATTCTTTCTGAATTTTCAAGGCCACTGTCCCACTGAGGGGTATCCTTCCACAGCTCATCACTCCTTGCTGGGACATGCCGTCCAGATGACTGAAGAGCTTTTCTTCACTGAGGTTCAGTAGGGGCTTCCCCTGGCTTCAAAAATAATTTCTTCAAGGTTATAAGAGAGGAGCCAAAAGTATGCTGCCTAATCTAACAATATGGGATTTCAGAATTGAGCAGAAATTCATGTTTTTTCACCCTTGGGCTTCAGTGCACTGCCTAGGCTGGCAGAAAGGCCCCATTATGCTGGTGGAAGGTCACTAGGTGCAGGCTATGAGCTCAGTGTCCATGCCACACGTACTGCCTTGCCCATGGGACAGTCCAAGACTGCAGCTGAACCGGACAGAGGGTAGAGGCTGTGTGCTATATTGTGGCATTTCTAGATTCATGAAACACATGAAAGACTTGTCCCTCAACACATGAACAGAGGCTTTGAGCACAGTTTGGACCAGGTCCTGATTTCTATTTAGCCCCATCAAAAATAATTGCACACAAAACTGGGCTTGAGTTCTGTTTATATTGGATCTTGCATTTTAGGGTATTACTGTCTCCATCATTCAGCAGTGATCAAAATGTATCTGTCACTTCATAGTAGATTAACTAAAACTGGAGGGTCTTCCGTAAGAAGAGACTAAGAAATATTTCATCACATACCATACAGGTATTTTAACTTGGTGCTTTTAAAATCCAGTGAGGTCCAACCCTATCTTCCCAAGGAAACAGGGTTTTTTCCTTGACTCTAAGAGACAAAGGTCCAGACCTACCATATCCTTCATCTATCATTTTGGCCATACTACCAGAGGTCTTTGATGTCCCTTCACTGAAGAGGGTTCCCTCTTAACTGTAAAGGTACCTTGCAACCCCCACCTCAGTACCTCGTCCCTTCTTCTCCCCCTGTTTTGCACTTGATTTTATCTTCTGAAACAGTCAATCCCCTTTGTCTCCTTTTGTGTCTTTGTTTTGGCACTTACAGAGTCTAGTGATAAATATCATCCCTATACCTCTGTGAGGGTGCTAGTCTCTGTGGTGTCTTCCACCACCCACACAAGCTTGTGTGACCTTTTCGTGCTGTCTTTTATGTGCCAAAAGCCTACTAGACATGTTTTCAACTAGATTTCCACTGCTGCCTTCTGTCTGTTATTATTGTTGTGCATGTTCAAGAATTACCTACAGCAGGACCATTTCAACCATGTCATCCTAATAGATTGCTTTAACCCTTTACATATCCTCTTCCATCTACCCCAAACTCTGCTCATGTATTTGGGGTGGGAACATGTGATTTGCAAAGAATGAAATAAGGTGCCATAGTTAATTACTGCTCATTTCAGGTTTTGTTTTTTTTCAGTGCCTGAATCTCAATGTGTCATCTGTAAATGAGTCCTTAGCTCAGTGTTGAGAACTCGTATCTCTGGGTTTGATTCACTACCAGCTCTGCCAGGCTCATAGAGGATGTACTGCACAACAATATTTCCTGCTATCTATATTATCATCTATTTCTCCAATCCTGAAAGCAAATGCTGCAGGACAGGTCCACAAGGCTGAATTTCCTTCAGTCCCCATAAAACACCGAGGTCTTCTTGCACGCTATGTGTTGGGAATCATAGAATCTAGAATGATAGAATCATAGAATCATAGAACCAAGGGACTTCAAAGATCATCTAGTTCCAACTCCCCCGCTATGGGTAGGAACACCTTCCACTAGACCAGGTTGCCCAAAGCCCCATCCAACCTGGCCTTGAAGTCTTCTGGGGATGGGGCATCCACAGCTTCTCTGGGCAACCTGTAATATCCCTTTGCAAGGCATTGCTGGGGAAAGTCCTCGTTAGCATGGACCAAAAACTACCCAGGAGTGTGCTAGCAATTAATCAGTGTGGACAGTGTTCAATCTTGTGCCTTGCTCTGTTCAGTGTACAAGAAGGGGTTTAGGCTTTGAAAAAAATAATCCACCACATACAGTCAAATTCTGCTTCTTTTCTGCATTGATGTACATCAATAATCTAAATGCATCAAACCATCTTGTAGTTACAGAAGCATAATTCAGGGATACATTTGAACTCTTCTTCTGTGAATTTAGCACACAGTTTTTCATCTTTCTCAGGTCAAACTGGTGTTAGCTCCTGTTTTCACCCCGGTTCTCTGGATCATGGACCACTACAACAAAATCATCCATTAACTTTAGCTCAATAATCCATATTCAACAGCTTTCAAGAGCAGCTCCAAAGGTGGTGGAGCAATTCATATCAATTGGAATAAAATTTTACCACCCTTCATCTTCATGACACCTGACATCATGAATTTACCATTGAGTTCAGTGAGAGAAATTTTAGAATTAAGTATTACTTTGGTATTAAGTAGTATTAAGTAGTGGTAGGGAAATCTGAACAAAGGTGCACGAAAATAATGAAATAAAAAGCAGGAAGCCAGCATGTGGTTGACCAGCTAATTTTAAATAGAAAGTTTGGGGATTTTTTAGAGTACAAGAACTTCACATTTTAGAGAAAAGCAGACTTTACAAGAGGCACATCTCTCCTGACTGCACGCAAGCAGAGAGGTTGCTGATATGGAAAATTACTTGGCCATTGGCCAACATATATTTAGGTTCACGAAAAAGGAAAGAGAAAACTTTGGCAGAAAAATCTCCAGGTAATACATTGGCTAGTTATTATCACAGGGGATAAAAAGAGACAGTAAATCAAAAGAGTTTAGAAAAAGGATATTAAATATACATCAGTTAAAGATGTATTCAGTGGCAGGGCATCATCTGCGATATAGCTTTCTAAGGAAGAACAAAACCGAATAAAAAGACTTGGGTGAACAGGGCAAAATGAAACGAAGAAAGATAAAAGATAAAAGATGCCCAGATATCAAGTCACCCAGGTACACGGTAAAATATAAAAATATAATAATTAAATAATAAGTATAATGTAATAAGTATTTAAGTAAATTTTAAAGATATAATTATTTTCAGAAGCTACCAGCTCTGGCTGGATTCCACTGTTTCTGAAGTCATCTTACCATTGCCTTTGAAGCAACAAGCTGGTCAAATGGTGGATGTTGTCTGAAAAAGATGTCCCACAGAAAAAGCCATGTGTCCTAGAGCAACCCAAGCTAAACCCCATCCTAGACCAGAATAATGCTCTGGGTTTGCTGTCACACTATTTCCTTGTGTCCTCTTCTGCCTCCATGTCATTACTTTGGGATTAGCTCATGGCATTTAAAATAGATTTCTCAGACATTAGCCAGAGGGCCAGTTTCAATCCATGCGACCTAGGGGCTTGGCTCAGCCAGCTTCCCCACGCCTTTGTTGTCACACTGCTCCTAGTGACAGTGGCGGGAAACATCCAGCAGCCACACTGCTCCCAAATTGCTCAGTGTTTGAATAGAAGAGGCATAACTTCCCTCAGTTTGGTTCTCTTTGTTGCTGTTATAATTTTCTGCCCCTAGGAAAAGAGCCCATCAGCCCACAGCGGGCAGTGGACAAAAGGCATGAATTGAGATGCTCAAGATAATGGTGATGAGAGCAGTCACTTTGGGCACTGAGATGTCCCTCCGCTCCCAGCCCATCCCTTTCATCACACAGGCAATATTTTTTGGATGCAGATTGAACTGAGCCAACAGGATCTACAAAACGTGATATGGCTGTCTCTGTGTTTTGCCTGCCAAATTCAGCACCCCTGCATGAGTATGCACAAGTGAGTCATGGCAGAGAAGGGATCAGACTGGACGGAACAGGCATGATGTGACCTATCTGTTATAAAAAAAGTGCATTGGAGCTCCCGTTTCCTCTATATCCTTCATTTTTGTGTGATTTTAACGCAAAATGAAACAACGACTAAGATGGATTTTGCTTTTGCCTGGGTGTCATTCAGTTCCACATAATCCTTCCTTTTTTCCTTATAGCTGGAGATGTTTACTCACACACTTGATCACTTACGTTGCACAGTAACTGCCCAATGCTATCACCATCTCTCTCCTCATTCTTAGATGTGCAACTCTTTCCTCCCGGGATTTCAACACTCCTGTGCATACAGCAGGCCTGATTCTGTACTGGCATACCTTTCACCACAGCAGTTGACCTGGCATGGCATTGCACAGACATAATATTGAGCAACACGACATAGTCTGTGAAGGTTCTTGTGATATCATGGGTATAGGCAATCGCACTGATGGACAAAAGGCCATCTGCTGTAAATCAGAGCTCTTCTACTGACTTCAGTGGAGCTATGCCAATTTACGCCAGGTGAGAACTGCTCTTGCTATTATTAACGCATCCTTATTCTTTTGCCCATGTATTTTGTGATAGAAACAGAAGAAACCATGGAAAAGAAACTACCTCTTCAGCAATGTCTCATTGATCTCAACTGAACGATTCACAGTATCAGAAAGGTAAGTAGGGGTGGAGGAAACTGTTTTCAAAATGTCAACAAACATCTGGTCCACATCTGTGAGAATCACTGAGTCTTCTTCAGTCCCTTAACCCTTTAGCCCACATGGTGTCTGTGCTTGCATAGTTTTTGAGTTTTATCTTCAGAATCCTTTTAATGAATGAAACTTGATATAGAAAACTAACCTTTTCTACAGCCCCTTCCAGAGATTAGGAGAAAGACTGACTCGAAGAGCTCCCACCTCATACTCCTCTCTGACGCCTGTATGACTCCAGTTTAGGGTTGTGTCAACATTTCTGACATAAACCTTTCAATTTCAGAGCCAGTATTCCCACCAGGCTGGGAACGTGGTAGGTAAGGTGTCAGTTTGAGAGTAGTTTTGTGTCTGACCCCAACTGCAAAGGGTATTATTCAAGGTCATTCAGATCTCCTAAAAGCATTTGGGGTTGGGGTGGATATGTTAAGTTATTCCAGAATTACCCAGTGAGAACTGATTTTTGACAGAAGGATTCTTAGATTTGGGAGCTTTTCTCTGGTATTTTCCAGGGCTGAATTTCAGAAACATCTGAGTATCAACTGACTGGACACCAGGCATTTTAGGTGCCCCTATTTGGGTGCCCAGAGGCAAAAATTACTGTATTTCACTCCATACATTTGATACAATTGTACTTCTAGCATGCAGACTCTTTTTTTTTTTCCCTTTTTCAATTATGGCTAAGGCGAGGCAGGCTGTTAGTCTAGATGTGAGGTCCAATTCCATGAATTATTTCCAAGTGGGAAGAGACTAAAACCCTCTCTTCCAGTTTCTTAGATCAGCCACTGTACCTGTTTAGTAGGGCAGCTTGAACCAAAGTTACTCTTCGCTCCCATTGAGAGAAAATCCTGTTATCTGAACTTGCAAAGCTAAGAAGAGGCTGGCAAACCTGTGGTGCCAAAGTATCTCACCCAGACATGCACTTGACCATGAATGCACAGCCCTGGTAGGACTAGCCTCCTGTGGACCCACTGCTATAGATATGCCCAGATGTGCAGTACTGCTTAAGTCACACCTCCCACAGGACAGCAGAGAGGGGAGATGTTGAAATCTCCTGTAATGTGCCAGCAGCCAATATTTCACCTTTGCAGATCCCCTGTGTGCTCGTGGGACTGTGTGCATCAGCTGATAGTCCTTGCAGTGCTGGTGGAAAATCCACTTTCCCCAGAAGGGAAGAAGAAAACAGAGGACCTGGAAAGCTGGTACTAGAGAAATAGAGATTAAACACAGAAATGCCTTAATGAACAAGTTTTCAGGTGTCTTAGGTTGAACCCTAAGTTAAATCAAGTGTTTGGAGCACAGGCTCCTCTACAGTCTCCCTAAAAGGAAGATAATACAGTTGGAGAAATCACCAGCACTTATACCAGCATGTTGCTGAGCAACTGAAAATTTCAAGGGTAGGTATCCCAGGTGTGTGTCTCCTGGCAGTGGGGAACATCAAGGACTTCTGCTGTCCACCCACCTCCCCATCATACACTGGTGTCAAGGCTGCGCTCAACACTGCTCTATCAGAGTATTTATGAAAAATTCTGTGATTTTACTACTTTAAAAAAAAAAATCAACCTTCTACTTCCCCCCAAAAGGACAATCTGGATGTTCTTTAACCAGTTGTGCCTCGTTTGTTAACTGAAGATAAGGTTTAGCCTTGGAAGTATGTATCCACGTCCATTAGGGACAATGGGATCAGGAATGCCCTTTAAAGGTCTAATTTACAAACGGACAAAGTATCCAAATTACCACTGATTAGAATTGGAATAAGAGGAGCTGCACATCTATGAAATTCAGACCTCAGATGACTATCAAATAATTAAGAACAGTCAGCAGCAGCCGTTAACATAAAACTTCATCAGAATTTCACATGCTGGCACAGACTGGAGACTCTTGAGCAATAACAGAAACTGAGTTATACAGTCAAAGCATACAGGGATAAATTCTGTTTCCTGACAAAATCTGTGGGAAAATCGCTACTGAACTCAATATGACCACCAAGATGTGCCCGTAATTATTAGCAATGCATGAAACACTTTGGACACTTGGTAAGGATGCATAAATGAATTGCTGAGCTTCAACAGGGAGGAACTGGGCTCGGCATGACAAGTTTGTTGGCCTTATTACAGGAATTGCCCACAGGAGAGCAATTCCATTTTACCACAAATTCTGAGGTTTGAAATATGTTTTCCATCCACCTTGGAGAGAATTAAAAAGAGAAAAATACAGGGCTTTCCAAATATTTTGTCAAATTAAATGACACTGGAATTTTAACAACACTTTCATGCTGTCTATGTAACAGAGACCTAGGGCTCTGCTTCTCCTTGAATGTTCTGCTTGACCAGAGCCCCGAACCTCAAAAATCTCTCCAAGAAAAATGTCAACAAAATAGACACTTCTCTACAAAATGCTTCAGCTTTGATTCAACATGTTTTAGCAAAAAGTATTTAATTAACAGCTCTAATTAGAATGTAGTGTGCAATTCCAGAGGTGAAAAGAAACTCTGCTGCATACCAAGAATCTTCCATCACAACCTAAATTCTCCTGGGGTTTTTATGGGTTCCCTGTCTTTCTCAGTAGTGGTCGGCAGTAGGCACGGACACTATCAATGTGCTTGCAGAAATTGGCTTTTAGGTGAATTGCACCTCATTTTTTTCTGATAAAAGAATTATTTTAAGAAAAATGTAGTGTCTGGTTGATCAAAATCATCAGCAAGTTTGCATCATATATGGCAGTTTAGGATAAAAAAAGCTTTTGAATCAATTTACTTCAAAATTTTGGAAACAAAACTTTCCAGATTCTTGTTTTCAAACCATGTTTCATTTTCAAATACAGCTGCATTAAGTATGTCAATAGATAAAATAAAAATTAAAATAAAATATTTAATTTATGGCCAAAGAAAATGTGTCTTTCTTCACAAGGTCATTGTCATTTTGATAAGGAAGGTCACACAAAGAAAAACAACACTATTTCAAGGTGATTTCAGAATAGTGGTTTAGCTGCTGAAGCTGAACAAACCAAAGCCATCAAGCCACCACTCTTCTTACAGCTTTTTTTTTTTTTTTTTTTGTTAATTGGTTTATTTTTCATTCCCTTTTTAATAGTTTTTGAGAAAGGCTAGAAAGTGGCATTCAGGGTGGAAAATCCAAAGACTAAAAAAAGCAAAACCAAAAAGTCCAATATTTGGAAGTTTTTCAGGATGTCTCCCTAGCAATTTTGACCTTTATTGTTTTTCTCAATGCTGATGTTCTTTTAGCAAAACCCTGGGACTTCCATCCTCAGAACAGATGGATCGGTAAAGTCATCCTCTTGCAGCTGAAGAAACCTCATAACTCTTCATGAATCAACCAGCATGCCCCAAGATTGACACGGTGTCTTTGCAGGCCCTCTCCATCACGTTGCATTTACAGAAAAAGGAGCGTTATTCTCTCTTTAAGAAGCAGCCACACTAACCGAAGAGGTGACTACCTCCACAGCATCCAAAGGAGCTCACCACTGCCTCCCAGCTGAAGGTTACTATCTCAAATCTAGTGGAGAAGCTGAAGATAGGCGCCTTCCCTCCCTTCTTTCAGTCGAAATAAGCCAAGTAGATCTACCGATATAAAGACCGAGTGCCTGAGAGATATCATTTTGCCCAAAATGGTTGGAGCATGCATTTAAGGTTTCATATCTTATACCCAGAAAGGGGAAAGAAACTGGAGAGCCCCAAGTCTCACCTTGCTTCTTTTGAGGAACAAGCTTTTCTGCCAAAACTAGCCTGGAGCAATCCCTTTCCTTGAGGAGAACAAGGAATACAACTGTGATGAGTAAAGTCTTGCAATTCTGCACACTTTCAAAAGGCTGTTGGAGATATAATAGTACAAATCTGATGGAAAGCTAATGAAACTTTCACTCCTAAATCTCTTAGGTCCTTTTGAAACTTTACTCACTTATCTTCAAAGCACTGTTCAGGCATAAGCCTTGGCAATTTGCGTGGGTGATTCTATATAGGGATTAACAGCCATTTTATAGATGAGGAAACTGAGGTGAAGTGACGTGCCAAAGGCCACACAAGAAGTCGTGTCAAAGGATTCAGATGGAGGAGGATTAGCAAAGTGAGAGAGGGGTGTTTCATCACTTAGAGAATTTTGGAGAGAAGAAAGAGTGTTCATCAGATTTATAATTAAAATTCTGGGCTGTTCGGAAGCAAAATACTATCATCCTCTTAAAACTTCTAATTTTGAAAATCAAGGTTTTCTGTTCTTGGGTGGGCTTTTCCCTTCTTTTCTGTCTTCTCTTTCCTGTTTCTGAAGCTTTTGACTTTCTATCTTTTTAAAAAAAAAAACAAACCACGAGTGAAGACAGACACATATAAGATAAAAAGTAAAGATACAGATCAGAAAGCTGAAAAGATGGGAAAAAAGTTCTGTATCAGCGGACATTTTGCTGTGACTTAAGAAAGGGTAGCAGAAAATGATGCCGAAGTGGTTAATAATAAGGTGAATATTGTGGCTCTGCCATCTGAGAGTGTAAAAGACACAAGGTTTACAGAAAGAGAAAATACGAACTGATATGGTTGGAAACGAATAATGCAAGTTATGATGCACTTAAATCTTTCGGATCTGAAGCTGGCAGTAAACTTCAATCTAACTAGAAGTCTTAAACTTTCGCCGTGTGCATAGCTTAATTATGTTAATCATCTAAACAACTGGAGAGAAAAAGGTGGCTCACGAGTTCAGAGCAGAAGCGGGCACCATCGGGGCAGAGGTGATAAGGTTTTACTCCCTCTTGGACACCAAGAAGCATGGGTAATTGCCTATGGAACTGTGAGGGATTATCTGGCAGTGTGAGGGAAATTATAATGTGTGAAAAAGCAGTTACGTCTTTAAAACAGCGAGCTCGGGTTCCAATACCCAGTGCAGCACGGAGCAGCTCAGCCTAATTATGAGCGTTTACTTTGCTTCATACCCTGGTTTTTCAGCCCACACAGTGTTCCCTGAAACTACAGCTATCCTAACTATGGTATTCCAGCAAATTAATTTAAAGGCAGCTCGGGGATACCTGCATGAGCTTCAGTGACTGCGGTATAAACATCCCCAACTGCGGGTCGAAGAGCGGGAGCGAAGAACGGGTGACTCACCTGCTAAGACAGGAGTGTGCCAGGCAAAGTCTTTCCAGGAAAGTGTGGAAGGAACTAACCTGTCTCCCAGACACGGGAACTAGTTGGGCTGGGGTTGGCTGGTAGGATGTTTTGGGGGAAGTAGCTGTTCATAAGCTAAAAGCACCGACCGTTTCATGCTGGGGGAAAACTTAAGACTTGGTTAAAAGATGAGTGTGTGACTGTGCTTGCCTGGTGAAAAGGGCATAAGCAGCAAGAGAACAGGCCAGGTTGACATCTTCAGTCTTCCACAGAGCAGACTACAATCCCTCTGTGAAGCAACTGAATGCACTGATCCCTGCCTAATGGAAAGGAGCTGCTCAAGAGAGGTAAAGTAGCTTGCCCAGAGAGAGGCTAACTTGCCCAAGACTTCAGGAGGCATGTATCACCTCTGTGAAGTTAGGACCCTCTCTCATTGGCTGCAGAAGTCAGTGGGAGTTCATGGTGGGATACGTTTGGTCATGTTTTAAAAGTCCTTTGACACTTAAAACACGTTTAAGTTTCTTAGAATACCTCTCCAGCCCAGATCCTTGGAAGTACTGACGCGCCCAACTCCCACAGTCATCATCCTCATCCTTAACTGGTAGCCTTTCAAAATCTGACCCTGATTTGGTACTTCAGGGCTGTTGGCCTTGTTCCTCAGAAGTGTTGAGGGATTTCTGCTCAGCATCAGGTCTTTCATCACCTACCCTTTAAACCTCTATGCCGAGCACTCAGGGTTAGTGGCCTGGTCCCAAGCCTATCAGTGCCAATAGAAAGATTTCCATTGGTTTCAATGGGCCTTGGAACAGTCTTTAAATCCTTAAATAACCTGCTCTGAAAGAGTCTATCCCCAAAATTAATCAAGGGAAGGAAGGTCTGTGAAAACACAGCCATCTACGTTCCCAGCTCCCTCCCAACCCCTCCCTTCCCCTCCCCCACGTTTCAAGCACTTCTGCAGGTGATTTCTGTAATTTTAATTAATTTTAATTGCCTGATTAATTTAATTGAAACACCACGGAAATTAAATGCACACATTATGGTGTGTAATTAACATTAAGTCAATGACACAAACTGGCCGGAGTAGAGCGAAGGTCTGTACTCTGTTAGTGATTCACGCTCTTCTATTGCTGGTGCTCAGGAACACGAGTTTGGAAGGAGTGTGAGACAGGGGCTGGTTTTGCAAGAGGTGCTGCTTGCTGGGAGAAAGCCACGGCAGGCTGGGATGAATTATGGGTGGCATGGCATGAAGCCTTGTTGATGAAACCTGCCTTGATCTGGAGGGTTTCGTCATGCCACCTGGTGAAATGAATGTGGGGTATGGGGTGGGGTGAGGGAGGAGTATCCAGAGCTTTCCTCAACAGAGGACAAAACCGTCTCAGGACAACGCAAAAACAGCAATAAATGGGATAAAATTTCCTTTTTGCAAGAAGTGTAAAAACTGCCTTTTTGGAAGATGGCTATGTTCAGTCCTTCCCTCTGTGCCAGGAACCGTGGACGTATTTGCATGTTAATTTTGAGTGTTCATTAGAGTCATTTTTTTATTTTCCTAACCTGAGGCCTTTTTTATTATCAGGAGGGTGGATGGATATTTTCCACGATAAGATCTTGTTTGCTGGGTTATATCTTCTGTTGTGCTTTTTTTTTTTTTGCATTTTTTTTTTTCCCCCTCTTTCTCTAACCTGGTGTGTCAAATTCCAGTCTGTGTGAAAGGTGAGGGCGTGTTAGAGAAGACAATGAAATGTTCTGCATATGCAGGGAACTCTGGAAAAAGCTCAGGGCTTTGCTCGTCCCACCCCGCTCCACCCCTGCCACTCCCGAAGAGCAACACAACACTGATCGGTGAGATCATTGCTCCGAGGGGGTAATAAAACAAAACCAGAAAGTGTAATTTAGTAATGCTATATATGGAAAAATTGGCCAGTTTTGTGAAACCACTGACTACTGCAAAGATGCCAAGCTGACAAGAGTTAAACCAGATAGGATCTTTCAGATCACTTCTGTTAAAGACAGGGAGACTCCCCTTCACACTTTTTATAGGATTAACACAAATAAATAATTTTGGCCATTTTTCTTATCTCTTTTACAGAAGAGTCAGTTCAGAATAATTCTCTGATTTAATTGAATCATCCTCAACTTTAAGCTGGTGCAAATGAAGAAGAATCCATCCCTAAGACTACATTTCCACCACTTACCATTAGCATATCCATTTAAGAGAAAATTATGGAGGTTTTCCCAAGACAATAAAATTCCCCATTCTCTTTTCATAGATAAAAGTTCTTCCAGGCCCATCAAACTTTTCCGTGGCCATCCCTGGCTCCCAGTCCACCAGGCCATTCCCAGAGATGATGTGCCCAGCTGCACATACAAGCATGTTCTCAACATTTTCCAAGGCATGGTGTGGCATTGCCAGTCAGGGGAGTGTGAATAACTGTGTGTTCTGCAGGCAAAAAGCCCTAATGCAGGTTGTTTTTTGGTTTGGTTTGGTTTTTTTTAAATATACTCCCACAGAAAGGAGGACTAGAAGTCACTGTTCCATTCTGTTCTCTGCAGAATGTCCCAGCAGATCGAAAAACATTGCTCTTAAGAAAACAAGATCAAATGCCCAGTGGCTGAAGAAGAGGCATCCCACCCTATAGTCATAAGGTAGTGATATGAGCTTTCCTTTGGGTTTTAGGAGACCTGAGTTAATGCTCTCCCTTCTCTGAGTGGATTCAAACTCATGCCTCCTGCCCAAGAAGAGCCTCCTATCCAGGCAGCATGAAGTATTTCCAATCCCTCCCAGTTGATGCTGTTCCACTTTGCAGCCCTAACCTGGATCTGGGATCCAGGTGCCTCCCTCCCAGGAGAGCAGCCTAATCAGCAGACTGGTGACTCACCCTGGCTCTTTGTCTGTGTGAGCTCTGAATTATTGCCTGCCAAGTGGAAGAGCTCCAGAGCTGTCTGGATCACGCTGCCCTCAGATACCCTCCAGCCTGGAGGCTAGGCCACTCAGCAGCTGGTTGGGAAACATCTGCTCAAATCCAATTTTCTTCCTGATTCAGCTACCTCCTCACCAAATATCCTACTCACCTCCCTGGGGAGTGCTATGGGAGCACGCTGCTCTTAATTCCTCACTCTGGATCTGCTCCAATCTCAAAAAAAATATTTAAATACTAGTCAATGGCAAAAGTAAATGGGCTAATTCCGGGGGGGTGACAGTTAGCAAGTTGTCTGTGGGTTCTCTGTGACTGAATATTCACATGAAATAAGACATTTTAGACAGGAGGACTTGATTGAGTACATTCACTCTTCTTCATACCCTAGCAGCATGGGCACTCACCAAGAAAGAAGAAAAACTGAAATTGAGTTTGCCACTTCTGACATAAAAATTCCAGCAGCTGAGCCATCACTGATGAAGCAGATGTGTCCTATTCTTACTTCACCTTCAGGTTTTGGTGAAGCTACTCCACAAATGAATTTCCCAGATGAAGTTACCGGTAGAGTTGACCTTAAGGGTGCAACTAATTTTATGATAGCTGAAACAACATTTCACAGCAAACTTAGCCTATGACCAAAAAGTAATAATAAAATAAATGGTCCATCATTTCCAGGTCTGTCTTATCCAGGTGCAATTTTAAGGAGGAGCCTGAGGAAGCTTCAGGTGCCACCGTTAGGTCTCTCCTCTGCCCCAGGCACTCAGTGATTCACAAAGGCCCAGCAACTGCCCTGCCCAGTGCCACAGCTTCTACTTAGATTCCCCAAAGCCAGAGGAAGAGCAGCTGCAAAGCT
Source organism: Psophia crepitans (assembly GCA_013399095.1). Taxonomy (NCBI): domain Eukaryota; kingdom Metazoa; phylum Chordata; class Aves; order Gruiformes; family Psophiidae; genus Psophia; species Psophia crepitans. Next base: position 250,492 of record VWZZ01002319.1, on the reverse strand, counting down.
GCTCTCCACATGCACACGTGAGATGTCCTACCCTGACCTTAACTCTCTTTGGAGCCCCGACAAAAAAGGACAAGGGTCCTCGGTATGAGGACCAGAGAGAGGGAGCAGAGCTTTAACCCTGTTTGTGAACACAGAATCAAAGAATCACAGAATGCTTGAGTTTGGAAGGGACCTCTGGACATCATCTGGTCCAACCCTCCAAGCAGGACCACCAGTTGCCCAGGACCGTGTCCAGATAGCTTTTGAACGCCTCCACAACATCCCTGGGTAAGCTGTCCTAGTGCTCAGTCACCCTCACAGTAAGCAAGTGTTTCCAGATGTTCAGAGGGAACCTCCTGTGTTTCAATTTGTGCCCACTGCCTCTGGTCCTGGCACTGGGCACCAGTGAAACAAGCCTGACTCCATCCTCTTTACACCCTCCTTTCAGGTACTTATATACACTGATAAGATTCCCCTGAGCCCTCCCTTCTCCCGGCTGAATAGTCACAGCTGTCTCAGCCTTTCTTAACATGTGCGTTGTTCCAGTCCCTTCATTGTCTTTGTGACCCTGCATTGGACTCTCTCCAGCATGTTCATGTCTCTCTGGTACCGGGAAGCCCAGAACTAGACACAGTACTCCAGCTGTGGCCCAACAGTGCTGAGTAGAGGGGAAGGATTATCTCCCTCAACCTGCTCACAATACTTAGAATCATAGAATCTTTAAGGTTGGAAGAGACCTCAAGGATCATCTAGTCCAACCGACCCCCTACCACCTATTACCCACTAAACCACATCCCTAAGTACCGCATCTAACCTTTCCTTAAACACCTGCAGGGATGGTGACTCCACCACCTCCCTGGGCAACCCGTTCCAATGCCCGACCACCCTTTCCGAGAAGAATTTTCTCCTCATCTCCAACCTAAACCTCCCCTGCCACAACTTGCAGCCGTTCCCCCTTGTCCTGTCACTAGTTATCTGTGAGAAGAGGCTGACCCCCAGCTCACCACAACTTCCTTTCAGGTAGTTGTAGAGGGCAATAATGTCTGCCCTGAGCCTCCTCCAAGGTAAACACCCCCAGTTCCCTCAGCCGCTCCCATCAGACCTGTGCTCCAGACCCTTCACCAGTTTCGTTGCCCTTCTCTGGACACGCTCCAGGGCCTTGATGTCTTTCTTGTGGTGAGGGGCCCAAAACTGGACACAGTACTCGAGGTGCGGCCTCACCAGGGCTGAGTACAGGGACGATCACCTCCCTGCTCCTGCTGGTCACACTATTCCTGATACAGGCCAGGATGCCGTTGGCCTTCTTGGCCACCTGGGCACACTGCCGGCTCATGTCCAGGCGAGCGTCAACCAACACCCCCAGGTCCTTTTCCTCTACACAGCTTTCCAGTCACCCCGCCCCCAGGCTGTACCACTGCCTGGGGTTGGTGTGGGCAAAGTGCAGGACCCCATCACTACTTGATCTAGTGCATCTCAGGACACCTTCTCTGTGGCAAGGGCACATTGCTGTATGTGACTTTTGGCCTTCAGACACCTCTAGGGGTTCTTTACTTGAATTTTCTTTACTTGAATATAGCAGGAAATAGAGAAGAAAAGCAAGAATAATGAAGGTGGAGACTAAACATTGCTCATATGCTCTTCCAGTTGGCCATGATTGTGACTGAGAGATTGTACACTTCATCTTCAAGGAAAGATCATTTGCCCCATCCCTTCTCAGCAGAGGCCATCAGCAATGATTGTGTATAGAATAACCTACCTGAGCTAGCCTGAAAAGCCACAGACACTGTTATTCATAGCAATAGTGGTGGTATTAATCAATAAGGATCATATTACAATTATGAATAATAGAATAACGATAGCAATGATCATATTTTAAATATAAGCAGGGGTCTCACGGTTTCACTTCAGCCAGCAGCTGAGCACCACACATCTGCTTGCTCACTCCCCACCCCATGAGGATGGGGGAGAGAATTGGAGGAGTGAAAGTGAGAAAACTCATGAGCTGAAATAAAGACAGTTTAATAAGTGAAGCAAAAGCCGTGCGCACAAGCAAAGCAAAATGAGGAATTCATTCCCCACTCCCCACGGCAGGCAGGGCTTCAGCCATCCCCAGGACAGCAGGACTCCATCACGCGTAATGGTGACTTGGGAAGACAAACGCCATCACTCCAAATGCCGCTGCCACCTCCACCCCTCTTCCCCCAGCCCGTTATAAACTGATCATGATGCCATATGACATGGAATATCCCTTTGGTCAGTTGGGGTCAGCTGCCCTGTCTGTCCCCTCCCAGCTCCCTGTGCACCCCCAGAGGTCCAACTGGTGAGGCAGTGAGAGAAGCAGAAAAGGCCTTGACTCTGTGTAAGCATCACTCAGCAATAACAAAACACACCTCTCTAAACATCTCTATATTATCAACACTGTTTCCAACACAAATCCAAAGCATAACCCCACACTAGCTACTGTGAAGAAAATTATCTCAGCTGAAACCAGGACAAGGGGTAATAATAACAGTAGAAATGATAGCAATATTTGGATCTGCATTCCACTACCATCTAGAGGTAGTAGAAAAGGTTATAGCCAAATTGTGGTAGATGTTACACACTCAGTCAAGAAAACTTGAAACGCTTCCCATTTTAACTGATTGCATCAACAACAGGAGTGTTACTATTTCCCTTGCGTACTTGAGAAAAATAGATTGAAGTCCAAGTATATTGTCAGTGATGTCCACTGATTTTAGGTGCCTCCTTTGACACTTCTAGGGCATGACTTTTCTAAGACCTTAACTTTATAGAAAGTTTCCTGTGTTTCAGACACAGATTACATCAATTCTAAGTGTCACAATAATGGCTCATCACATTTGAAAGCAAGCCAAAGAGTCCTAAACACGGGTCCTAGGGGATGAAAATAAAAGGCACTCCAGGAACTGGATCATCTCTTCAAGGACCTTAGAACACCAACAAGGGCAGAGTTCCTCTCTCCAGATGAGCACTCAGCTTCCTTAACTGTAAGCCCCTCCTTTCTGTTCCTGAAAGTCCCCCTTTTGTTCTCCATATACCTTCAAATTTCTGTGGCAAAAGTGATCATGCAGAGGACGCTCTTGCTAACCTGAAAATGTCCCTAAAACAGGGGAATCTAAGTGTTCTTGTATGAGACAAGGATCCTGGTGAAGTCTGGCCTTTATTTTAAATGGGAAAAACAAAACGTCTTGGTCGTCCCTGTTGTTGGCAACGAAATATATTGGGTCATTGCTACCAATTCTATGGATGATTTTCAGTCACATATATACAGCTTTTGCCAAAGCTGATATTACAGATTTTGTCTAGACAGCTCAACACTTCCACCAGGGAAGAACTATACTACAGCGACACATGCAGGTTCTGACTGAGGCATGAGATAGGAGGAGGATCTGCAACCCGTTGCAGACATGGACAGCTACTGGGGTTAATACTAAGCTTGCAACTGAGAAAAAAAAAAAGAAACAAGAGCATTTCTCCAAACTTAGTTTGATACATAAACCTGATTGAAAATCAAGAAGCCAAATAAGTGAGAAAACACACGAGTATGTAATGGCATGCTTACATTTATATTATAGTCAGTGTTGTATTCCAGGCCAAAGAATCTATAGTCTCGTAATAAGACACTTTCAGGCATATATATGGAAGGTCAACGATGCAGCTGGATTATCCAGTGTATGACTTCCCGAACTTAATATTGCATTTCTTGCTTTCTTGGTGCTTGGCCACTGAGCCTGAACCATGTTGAAGATGGTTACTGGTGTAGAATAAATATCAGCTTCCATGTGACTGCACAACTGAGTTTATTTATCAGGCATCATCCCCTGAATAGTATTTGTCACCTTCCAGAGACACCCTAAAATAGAATTATATCATCAAGGGGAGCAGGGAATGGCCTAAAACATGCAGTGGTCATTAAAATAAAAGAGCCATAGTTCTTATACTGTTTTAATGACTTGAGTGGAGACTTTTTTGGAAGAGGAGTGCTTTATGTTGATTTGGCTCTAAGGAAAATGACACAGACATCCAGTTATACAGCGTTAGATCCACTGGTTGTGTTCAGCAGGAATCTACTGCTCTGGAAAGGTGATGGAGGTTTCACACAGTTTATCCACAGCCTTAAGGCAGGAATCACTATTTCCAAACACTCCCTACAGAAATGAGTTGAATCGGTACTCTGTAATGATAGAGACTACAAACGAGTGGAGCAGAAAGAATATTTGGAGCAGGGGAACAGAAGCGAGGATGAAAGCACCCCAATCACCAAAGAGCAAACTGGAAGCAAGCATGGTGTTAGGTCAAGCAGGATTGTATAAGAGTTGATGGAGATATGTCTGCTTGAAGTTCCTCTCATGTCCTCCCTGTCTTCCTGGAGCAGCAAAGGTAACCGGACAGATTTTCATAGTTCACACATCAAGAGCTAAACAGGAGCTAAGACAACTAATAAAGAGCTATGAACACACTCCAGCGTCAGTCCCAGCAAAGCAGACGTTGAGCAGCGAGGGCACCAGTGCCAACCTGCCTACTGCTGATGGGAGCCAGACTGCTTCCTCCCGTGCCGTGCCTGCAAATGAGTCACAATAGATCAAGTCATGTTCCGCCTATATTCTCACCCAGAAAAGTGACTGAACTCTGGAAAGCATTGTTCAGTTTTCTAGGTTTAGGCAAGAGGCAGAAATGCCCTCTAACTCCCCCAAACTAGTCCCTTGCTTCCCAGGGAGCGCAAACCCAGGATGCTGCGGGGCAATTAAAAGGCTTGCACTGCTGAATAAACAGTGACAAATTGTAGATTAAGAAAAAGCCTGTTATTTGTGTGAAAGCGGCAGCCTTTGCCGCCAAATGGATTCATCTGTCATTGCTACTGATTGCTCCCTTTCCACTAAACGTCCCCTAAGAAAAATGTAAATCCTATGTAAATCCTTTGTTATCACCCGACAATGTGCGTATCACAAGCTGCATGGGTTAGAACACAGGTCCATTTTTCTCCAGACTACGCCACTCCGCTTTCAAATTTCAAGGTCTTAATGTCTCAAGAGTGAGGTGGCAGAAGGCGTTCAACCCCCCTGGGACAGACTGAGCGAGGAAAGCCCTCACAAGAGGAGGAGAAGGGGAATCTCTTAACGGGGTTTGCTCTTGCAGTCAGCCCCGCTGCTGTTTGGAGTCAGTTTATTCTCTTCAGAGAGGTGAATGGAGGCTGAGACACCCACGGGTGGATTTCAGCCCTTTGAGCTGGTTGGGATAACATCAACCTAACTATCAGTCTGATGGAAGTCCTCCTAGTTTTCCAGAGGTCGGTACTCCTCTTTGAAAAGCCAGCCCCAGAGAGCTGGTTGTGGAGCTGTGATTACAAAGATGAAGAGTGAGGTGTTCCTGTTTGTCAGGTGGGCTTCAAAACCTCACCTTTCTGTTTTTTTTGTGATTGCCTGTTATAATAGGCGTATGGAAAATCACTGTTATCAGATAATAATTTCATTAATGCACACCATTATTAAGGATGATTCCTGACACGTAAGTCCAGCTGAATCCAGAGAGTAGTCATTATTATTATTATTATTATTTATATCTTTCGGACCTCAGCTTATTTTAAGGTCACAGGCACCCTGAGGTAACCCTGTGGTACCTTAATGTTCATTCTCATGGTATAAAACAAGTTACTAGCTTAAGCTACAGGTATTTGGTGAATGATAGGAGATGTTTGTGTGCACTTGTAGGCAGTGTTGAGTTGGGGTAATTTGCCCTAACATCATCCACAACTAAGGTTTTAATCTCACTCTCTTTAAAGGCTGAGATTTTACTGTTACGGACCACTTTTTGGGCAGTGAAGTAGGCCTCAGACACTTGATCCTAACTCTCATAAACTGAGATCCACCATGCAAACAAAGAATGAAAAAGACTTTCCCAACCACACATTTCTACTTCAGTCCTCAACCCAGAATACAGCTGCAAAGACCCTTTCCCCTGCGTGTTGCTTTGGCCACACAGCCCTTCTCTGTGCATCCTTTCTCTGGTTCTGTCACATCACACATAAGCTATTTATCTTCACCTTAGCAGTCCTTAGTTTTTCTGATTTGGTCTCCTTCGTGGGATATACCATTAAAAACTCAGCAGATGTCCTGCTGGAGAAGAGCAGTGTCAGAAACACCGTGTTTCCTTTTCCACATGTGAGTTTAAGGAAAGGCTCCAGTCTCCTCACTGTCTCTTTCTGACGTTGCTAGGCAAATTATTTTTTTCAGGGAGACTACCACGTCTGCAGGAAGAATTCAACCTTATGCCAATTAGCTAATTGCCCCAGCAGCATCTCTCTTTCCTCACAACTTTTAACCATTTCTGCAAGATTCATCCTGCCCAACAACTCTCAACTCTGCCACAGTCAAGTGCCATCTATATGGCTAGAGTCACCCATGAACAACACCACTGACATAATACAACACAGTGATGCCAGGGCTGGGAGGAAAGCAAAATTTTGATGCACATACTTATTTTGGCAGACGCAGAAGCAGATTCGCAGCAGCTAAAAGTTAACATTGGTCTAACAAGTGTTTGGCCAAGGTACTGTGCAGAGACAATATCTTGCCTGCCTGTATGTCTGTGAAATTACAGGGTAATTCCAAACAGAAATTGCTGCAATGTTTGAAGAAATCATATCTGACCTCTTTTCAGGGGTCTGCTGCCTGTAAGAAGCTCATTGTTCAGCAATGGACATCCACACAGAGACTGCCAAGAAAGAGGGTATCAGTAAATCCTATCTGCCCTTATGGATGGCAGATCCAAGACTGCTCAAGAGAGAAGCCCAAGATGACCGATGTCACCACAAGGCCATACAAGATGCCCATATCTTCATGTCAGGCATCTTACAGGTCATGCATCATAGGGTTCACACCCAAAAGTTAGCACAGGTCTGGACACAAAGCATGGTTTGGCTGAGGCATACGTAAACTTCAGAATTTATACAAAATTCACCAAGGAGATGTACCCAGGGACACTGAGGGCCATATTTGTAAAGATACTTGCACGCCTTCAGCTGTACACAGGCACCCAGTGGGGCTTGCACAAGTGACTGCAGAGAGGAAATTAGGTACCTAAAGTCCTGCTGATTCCAGTACCATTGAAGATCTGGGAATGAGTGCCTACTTCCATGACATTTTAGAAAGCTTCGCAAGCTCTCCTCTCCATTATAAGAAGTCTAACTATCTCTGGTAGTCTAACCCCAGCAGTCAGAGAACATACGTGGTGCGGAGAGGTACTGAACAGGCTTCTCCCAAATTCAAAACTAAACACTAGATCCAAGAAAAGGACTTAAGTGCTAAGTTTTTTGGTGCCTGGCCCCAAAACGGGAACCCGAAGCGTGGTGTTAGGCCCCTGGGCTCTCCCTAAATAAGGAGCATTAGTTATCTCAGAGTGTGGAGCACTTCCCTACACCTCCTCTCTGGTCCTGCTACAGCCTCCAGCCTGGAGGCTTAAAACCAGGAAGTCTGCCACAGCAGGGAGCAGCCCAGGGGCGAGACTCCATGCGGTGCATCGGAAGCCACTGAAAGCAAGCCAATTTGGAAATGCTGAGCACACAGGGTGTGCCCAAACTCCAACCCATCCTAAGGTACGTGAATCAGGTCTGCAAAGCAAAATATCTCCCTCCACTTAGGTTCCAGAGGGCCGAGCCCACTCCTGAGGGGAGACATCTGGAAGCACTCAGAACTGAGCTTTGCTCACTCTTTTTGAAACGTGGACCAAGATCGGGGTGCATACACCTTTTCTTTCTTTTTTATCAGGAGACAAGCTAGCGAAAGCGCTGGCCCATGACGTGAGAAATCTGGCTTCAGCACTTTCTTCAGCCTGGAGGGATCCAAACCACATTTCCCACCTCGCAAGAGAGGGCTCGAACCAACGGGGGTAACGTGAGGTTGTGATGGGGGAGATAGGATGTGCAGCCGTCTCTTCTTCTTGAAGCTGCGCAGAAATGCATTCCGGGGGGCATAAGGAGATCAAAGGAACCTCCCGTAACCCAGATTCACATAGACCACCGCTCGGCAGCCTAGTGGTTAGGCTCTCAGCTGGCTGACATGAGTTCTGGGTTAGAGTTGCACTAGTTAACGCCTTTTATATGGAAAGAAGTCATAGGGCAAAAAACAACAGAAAGGCATCTCGCGGTAGGGAGAGGAATCCAGTATCTCTCAGTGTCTCTCCTCCCCAGAGGTGCTTGCATCAATGACTCGGGAGCCAGGGAGCTGCAGAGTTTTGGGATATCATTTTTGACAGGGATTATATGAATCTGTGGGCATTTTTGTCATTTCTTTGGTTGTGGTTATGAATGAAAGAGGAAATGAGAACATGGGTCAGCTCGCCAATCCGGTGTTCCAAGCCCAAGAATGAGACATAGTAAATAACATTACAGATTTGAAGAAGGTAAATTTCCATGCACATTGCTTTTGACATTTTCTGGGCCCTGCAACCTAACCATAAGCAAGATTTCTTTCCAGCGAGTTACCTTTTTTCATCTTCTTTTTTTTTCTGAGTGAAACTATATTGCCTAGAATCACACGAAAGAGAGAAAGAGATGACATGCTGGAGGCATCTGGTCCTGCTGGGAACAAGTAATGGGTCATGTACCTGGGGCAAAATGTAGGACCCCAGCCCAGAGCTGCTGCCAAAGCATGGGGCTCCCAGTAACCCTCCACTGACAGACCGGGCCAACCAGCCATATGATGGGGCAGGTGAGAAAGAACATTGCTGCATTGCTAGCGTGCAGGACACCAGCTTATCTGTGTGGGAATAAGAGGTGGGAGTGAGCTGGGGAATTCTTAGGCTCAGTCCTTAAGACTTGAATGACCAATTATTTTCTTACTCCATCTGCATCCTTGTTCATTCACTGCTTTTCATGGCTCTGACAACCCCAATAAAGCGGGTTGTTCCATGAACACATCCCTCAACTTCTGTCTCCCTTGAGCCCAGAAGGAGAGAAACTGATATACCCAGGTAGCAGCTTTGCCTCCAGAAAATGATCTTGTTTGCAGTCTTTTTTTGACCTCCTTTGTGATTTGGGGCTGAAACAAAGAGAGTATGTTAGTCCATAGTCCAACCAACACACGGAATCATTTCTGACAAATGTGGTCAAATTCTGTGTATATACTCATGTAAGTAAGTATATTTTCACTTTTCAGTGTGGGCATTGCAGATGGAAATATTGGCTGTGGAAACGTTAACAGCACAGTATTTTGCACGTAAAGCTCTGAAAAGCTTGCTCAGTTTTTAATAGCTCTGATGGAAACCCCTCATGTCATACGGTACTGTGCGTTTTCATACATGCACGCTAGCTGGAGATGCCCTGGTAGCTCTCACGTTTAGCAGAGAGACTGCCTTAACGCAATCGCTGGCCTGACCGCCTACGCTAGATTTTTAGGCACGGAAAAGGAGCAAAGTTTAAACATCCCCTCCAAGGTACAACATGCCTAAGCAGTTCATGGCCTGGAACCTAGAACTTCCCATGGCCGTGATATGCATTCGCTGCTCTTTCTGAAATGAAATTTCTCTTACTTATCTGCATATTTTAGCAAATTCTCCCAGTCACATTTTTCAACGTTTGCGTCTATGGCCATTCATCTTGCAAATTAAAATATTTCTGCATGACACTGACACACAGGAGAGAAAAAAAAAAAAAGAAAGAAAGAAAGAAAAAAAACCAGACCAACACAAAAGCATTTCTCAAAGTAACAGAACTACAGAGCTTTTCAAACTTCCTGTTTCATAGCACTGATAGAAAAAGTACACCGAGTTCCTATGAAGCACCCTCCTGACATTTCCAGACTTATTAGCCAGTTTTCACACTGACTTCAATCAACCTCTTTAATCCTCCAAGGAAAGAGCATTTTTAATTCACCGATTGGCTGATAAGCTTGAAGCCAAAAAATGATTTACACGTAGATGAATTGTGCTTACAAGATGGAACTTCGAGCATTAGAAGCGGATCTGAATTTCCTATCTGTCATTTTATTTGCCACATTCATTTTTGCTCTGCCATTACCCTTGCTGATTATGATCTTTCAGCGCTATTGGGCTCCTGCTTCCACAGTTTTTAATCTGCCTTTAATCCCATAGATTTTAAATATTCCCCGGCACCGAGAGACTGGAGGCAATTAACTGCCCTTCTGATGCTCTCCTTATCAGTTGCCTCCTTGTATCTCTCAGAAGCAGCCTCAAGACACTTCCAGGCTGACAAATACTACCAGCATTTCTGATGAAGCAGCCGCAGCAAATGCAATGTGAAGTCCAGCTGCGTAACCTGATTCTAAAAAATCTAGTCATTCAAAAAAATAAATAAATGCAGCACAAGCATCTAAACTCCCGTTCCATTTTGACTTGACACGAATGGAAATAAACAAAGTATGACTTTAAGTTTTTAGGTTGTAGGTTGTTCATTTTTTTCCTTTGGCTTTGTTTTTGTTTTTTCTCTCCCTTTTTATTTATTTTTTTTTTCCTGAGAGGTAATTTCTGTCTCTTCCAATCTGATTGCTGTTTCAAATTGAAAAATGAGGCTGGTTTCCTAGATCTGTTCAGGCACTACTTATGCCCAGAAAACAGATCTGCTGGGCAGCCAAAGATCCTTGGATCAGAATCCACGTCTTTTTGTTCTTAGGCACTAACAATGAAAAATCGGCTGCCCTAGTGCACTTACCACTAGTTGATGCAGTGTAAATTTTCCTACCTTTCTAAGAGATGTCCATTCAAATTTGGACTGTGTAAACTCAGCTCTGCATTTTTCCATTACATCAAAGATCTGATACTACAAATGAAGAATCAAATCAGTGTGACACAGTTCATGAAAAGAAGATGTTTTTCATTAAAGACCATCTGTTTATTCACTAACGTATACATTTACATAACCCTTCAAAAATGCTAAACTTTCACTCGAATAGGCCACATGGCAATAGCTGAGAAACACACAGAATTAAATGCGAAGGGCACAATTCTCTTTGGCTTTGCACCTAAGGAAATCAATAATAACACGACAAAACAAGTGAAAGCTGTTATTTTCATCTCCTTTGTGTGGGCACAAATTACTAACTCTAACTGAAATTAGAAAAAAAAACAAAAAAATACATTTTTCTAGCTATAGATATATATACAGTCATTTAAGTTGTATGCATACATATGTGTGTGTATATCTATATCATAGGCATAGACAATTTAGACTTCATCTTTAGAGACAATGCTTTGACTAAAGCACAGAAGACAGGAATACTCTACTTGATTCATAAAATTACCACTACTGCAGCTCTGTGAGCTGAAAGTACTGTAAGGAGTGAGAATTTTACCGACAGTAAAAATTCCCATTCTCGGCTTGTTTCTAGAATAGCTGAGGATGGGTATGTGGTATTTATGATCCTCTAGTTATTGTCTTAAATGCCTTTTTTCCATTTACATGCTCAAAATAAAGCGATAAGTGTGCATTAGAGTAGGGGAAGAGGAGACAAAAGCCCCGATAAGGAAGAAAAAAGTTCTGGTTCATAATTCATTTTTTTGGGAATATAAAACCAGTGATACTTGGGCAAAGCAGAGGTCCTCCCAGCTTAGGATGCTGTTTTAAGAAAGGCCGAAAGCAAACGCACGGAGAAGAATATAAGAAAAGTGCAGGCTCATGATGGTACTTTCCAAACATGCCAGCAATTTGCAGATCGAGAATTTCTGAGCCAGAGATCATGTCCTTGTATTTAACAACCTTAAATAGCTTTCTCTTCCATTAACTTCTCCAGTGCCCTCCCTAAACCACGTAGATTTTAAGCATTCGCAACATCCTATGGCAACGAATTCGCCCGTGCAAGTACATGGCAGAGTCGCTGACGTTTAGAGAAGATCTACTGTCGTATCTCACACCGTGCTGGTTCGTTCCAAGCACCGGTTATATATCACATCCCAAAAAGGCACAGAAACACAAATTCTTGGAGTAAATTTATATTCCCCTGCTGAATCGAGTGAAGGCTGTCCAACTAAGTCAGAGGAACTTGAACGATTCCTACTTGCTCAGTAGCTTATCTGAGGTTAGTAGAACTATGCTGATTCTCATTAGCTGAGAATTTAGCTCAGTATTTTATTTTCGAACGTGTCTTACAGAATTACGAATTCCATTCCAGCCAAGCTGATATACTGTGCTCACAGCTGCAGGAGCTGAGCAATTAAATTGATAATATTTGATGATAGTGTATGTATGTGTGTGGGGGGGAACACATTCAATTTTGTTTGGCTCTCAAAACAAAGTCTCTGATTTTTGCAAGGTTGCAATTCTGTCTCTCCATGTGCAATTGAGCCTGTCTTTCCCTTCCAAAGGGAGTGCCCGCATGCTGGAATTAAAATTTGCTCATGACTATCAGGCAGCAATCTATGACCGATTTGTTCTCACAATCTTCAAGGCAGGTACAGAAGAAGCAACATCAGAACAAGTTTCTCTTTCCATATGCATCAGTTTGCGAAGGCTGCTCTGTAGGTCAACAGGTAGCTCACTCTTTGTGCAGTGAGTTTTTGGTGTCTTAACGCAGAACACCTCAACCAACCCCTGGGAGGAGGTACGTTTCTTAGGTGGACACATCTCCCATGAGAACTGGACTGTGAGTAATATCCTTATTTCCCAGACTACTAACCAAAAAAAAAAAAAAAAAAAAGAGAGAAAAAAATGCTTTTCTCCATCACTGGCTTAGGCTAGATTCGGACCAGCCATATCAAGGTAGAAGTACCTCATTAAAAGGTTCTTTGTTTCCTTTGCTTCTTGTGCATTCCTGATTAAAGACAAGAAGAAAGCAGCCAACCGTCTGTCTTGGATCCTGAGCCAAAAGCATCTGAGTCAATGAAAACACTTCCTATTGATGCCGTAGCCTCCAAAACCGTGGTGCCGATGAGGTAGCATGACATTTGTGCGGACCGCGCTTTACTAGTTTTAACCCTAGTTGTATATACTTTCAAACAGAATAAAACACATACAAAAAAGCTGTTTTTCTCTGCTATACGTTTGTTCAGTGTCTAATGTAGGCATGACGGAGGACTTTGTTACATTAATATTAAAGATAAATCATAATTGTACTGGTAATGCATAGTTCAGCTGAGGAGTCTTGTATCTGCAGTGATCGGCATTGTTTTCCATCATACAAAATAACTGTAATTTGCATTACTTAACATTCATTATTGGCAATAATAATATCTTAATTTTATTAGTGCCTGGGATAACAAATGGCTCAACAATATTTTAAAATTAATATACAAAGTATTCCTGGGGATCTCTTTACCGTTGACCTGCAGATACTTCAGGGCTGAAATGCACCAGCTTAAGAGCTGTATAGGACAGGGGGGAAGGAAAGGTGCTAAACTGATCCTGAAATAATTGGTGCTAGTTTTGAGTTAAAAATATATATGTATACGTTTATATAGTCGAGTGACTCCACATATTGAATTCCCAATACAGCAGAGGGGTTTGTATTAAACCAGGTTGGGTTTTTAGGGGAAATAACAGAGCTTTCGTTCGATTCGGGATTTTGTCGTTGTTACCCTTTTTCTTGAGAAAACATGAACAATTACTCAACAAAACGGCAAATTGTGGTACGAGCAAATGGACTGAAGGGAGAAACTTTGTTATATAACGTGAAGAACCTGTGGTAACCATCCCCAGTGTGTGTTGTTTGCTGTGACTTACAGCTTTGCTTAAGCATTTTAAAGATTCTTGCAGGTCTTTTTCAAGCTGCCAGCTCTAGCCTAGGAATTATGGTAATGTGCCACTTCTGAGCCCTCGGCAGGATTTGCAACAGAGAAATCACATCAGCCTATGCTGATTAACAATTCCATTCCATCCAGAGATTTATATAAAAAAACTATCTTACATTTTGCTTTTTAATAAGAACGATCGCTATCTCAAATTGAGTCCCAGCAAATTTTAATAAAGGCCCAAGGTTGAGTGGCATTTTGCATGCTGATTTAGCTGTGATTGCTTGCTTTTGATGAGCACCAGCCGGGCATGTATAGCTTTCCTCAGAGCAGGTTTAAAGACCAGTAGTAAGGAAAAGGATAAAAATAAAAACTTCCAACTGAAATACGAGGTCTTTTCTCTCTATGATTGATTACTGAATAAATACCTACACATATCTCTGCATTCAACCCACAAGTAATATTCCCTACAGCAAAACAGCTGTTTTAATGGCTTTTAATATACTCTCCTGTCAAAATATGTTAAGTTTGAAGGCTGCAATTATTAAAAAAAAGAATGATATGATCAATCTATTTATCTATCTATCTTCATGACATCTCCCTGGTTTAATCAGCTGAGTGTGGACTGGAATAAAGCGATGCTTTTATTCTGGCAGTTTTGTATTTATAGGAGGGACCCTGCTTAGCCCGTTCGTTGTCATTGTTTTAGATAGCACCGCCAGAGCTCCGAATAATAGTAGCATATAGGTAGGGTAAGGTTTCAGGTTTCTGTCATCATGCAGTAGAGACCTTCTCTATCGGATGGCTATTAAAAAAGACGAACAAATTGTCAGCGTGTAAGCTTTTGTAGGCACTCTTTGTGTTTTGGGTAAAAATATGCGTTGGAAATATTTCTTTGGGGAAACTATTCTGAAGATACAAGGGAAAAAAAAGAGATTGTACGAAATATTTGAAGTCAAAGCTCAGGGGCGGCGTGTGTGTGTGTGTGTGTGCGTGCATTATGAAAGCAGCAACGCCATAAAAGTGATCAGGTAAAACATTCCATTTGTTTTGATTCAGCTTTTACTGTTCTTCTTTTTCATCCCTCTCAATAAATTGTATTTCAACTTCTCTCATTAAAATAGTAACCCTTTCTCGCTCCAACTTGGGGAACAACAGAGGCAAGAAACCCTTTCATATAGGAACCATCCATCATCATTAGAAATAATGATCCTCCCACACAGTAACTAGTGCAATGTACGTGAAGGAGCAACGAATTCCCACCCAGTTTCCTTTGCCTCTTTCTCTTTGAGGGATTGCAAATGATAATTTAAAGAAACAGTGTGTGAAAGACGCCTTGAGTCGCAGGAAAGCTATTTCCATCTTGTAAACCGGGAAATCGCAGTAGGTGAGACAAAAAGGATCCTGTATGATCTCAGCGCTGACATGGCCCCATTTTCCAGATTAATATCCCACATTGCTTTAGCACACGCAAGGAACAATTTGAACAAAAATGCTTTTGTTTCACAGGGAGGCAAAGAAGCAGAGGGAAAGAAACACAAGTAATGACCAGTCCCCAGAGAGGTAATTCCCAGTTTGTCAAGCAAAATGCCTTCGTCCCGCCTGATGTTCTGCTGCAGCCCCTTCATCAGGTGGATCTCGCTCAGCAACAGAAGTCTAAAGGGAATGAGCCGGCCGTGAGAGCCTAGGTTCTTGCTGTTGGTCTCAAAACTAAGTCTTGTCTAAGGTCTCAAATCACTTTAGCATATACTTAAGCCCACCGCTTAAGCTCGTATACTTAAGCCCAAGCATATGCTGAAGGCCACAAGTCAGTTTAAGTGAATAAGCCTAAGTACAGATCTGTATTTGTTCCACGTAATCGGCCCCCCGCGTTAAGGCACCTCCATGTGGTTTGTGAACAGAAGACCGTATCCTGGAGGGGGATTCTGCTATTAGGTGGGACTAAAAACTCACTGGTGGTGCCCAGCTCTCCATCAAGAGACCTCATGGAGGCTGCCCTTCCTGAAAAGCCTCAGTGCATGCTAATGACAGCTGACCTGGGGGAATTTCAATGTAAAAAAAATAATCACAGTCCCCAAGCCCCTCCTTCAACTATCTAAACCTGGAGGTGCCTCAGCTCGTCGTCGGGTGCCTCCTGGTTTGGCTCGGGCAGCCTCACTGGGATCCGGCATGGCGAGGCAGAGTGGCACCGGAGTCCCCTGCAGGGCCCAATCCTGGAGGTATGCTGAGAACACACCTACCTCTCGCTTGCAGGGTCACACCCTTTAAGAATGCAGTCCTAGTTGCTTTCTTCTTTTAAATGCAGCTGGCGGAGGAGGAGACAGCAGTGCCAGTGCCCTCCACTCCTGTAATAACCTCAGGATTAAAGTGTTCACCCAGGAAGTGGGACAGTGGGCTCTGGGTCCTCCTCAGCCCCAGGGGTTCAGAGTTTCCATTTCCCACGAAACCATCAGAAAGTTATCAGGTGAGGGTGAGATGCGGGGCACGGGGAGGCGGGGAGGAGAAAGCATTTATGTCCTCACTCAAGCTATGCCAATGACTAGACAGAAAGAAAAGAGCGAGCCATGGCACCCCAAGGTGACTTGCAAGCAGAGCATGAGTCCATGCCCTAGTGATTAAAAAGAGGATTGTCTTAAGTTTGGGTTTCCACTTTTTTGCTGCATGAGTATTTTGCACCCCAGACTATGGCCTGAGATTTGAAGGATGTAGAGGGTATAAGTCTGTAGGAGAAGACCCTTTTATCCATTAAATACCTGCCTGACTCACTCCCAAAATTGGCATTCCCTCTTCCCAAATCCAAATCTCCGTCTACATAAACAGACATCAGACTGAAAATAAGAGTGGAAATGCCCCAGAAACCCAGCATCTCTTTCTCCTCACAAAGGGTCATGGGAATCTCTTCCTCTTTCCTGTTCAGTCCCACAGCTTGACCAAGGAATGCAGGAATCCTTTCTCCACCCAGTGTCACCTGCAGTCCTGCGGTTGGGGTACTCCCATGGCAATTGGGAAACGTAGGTTTGAACCTCCCAGGCAGAGGCAAACCAAGAACTTGTCTTGCTTTTCTTGGGCAAGTGGTTTTAACCACGGGACTATAACATAAATGGTGAGAGGCTCCTCCTTTTCCTTTGGTGACTGCATTTTTTGATGGGAGAAAAACAAAGCTGACAATGCTCATTTCTTTGAAGACCTGCTCAGAAGGAGCCTGGGGCCTACTTGTCTCAACTACACTTTCCTGCAGCATTGATTTGGGCACTTCCACTGTGCATCTTCTTCCTTGACCACTTACTGCTCAGTGTGCGGCTTTGGGATGACTTTTCTAAGGCATTAAGTGCTCTTCACATATTGATCTGAGGTTCTAACGCTGAGTTTGGGGTCCATTCTGGACACATTTGCCTACGAGTTAGGTATTGCCATGAGCTGTCCCATTTGGAGTAAGTATTAAATGCCCTGTTTAACAGCCTGTGTTAGAACCTTCTGCAAGTGACAAAACTTTCCCAGCTGGTGAATCACTCAGGACTGCCTACTTTCTTCTCCAGCTCACCCCTTCAAAAAAGTCCACAAAGCTAAAGCCGAGCAGCGTAAGAGTAGAGCCTCTTCCAGCAAGATACCTCAACCCACGTGGATGACTACAGCCAGCTCCAAGAGCTGTTATGAATGTAGTGCCTCCTATCCTGGTCTGGATCAGGCCTTAAGGACAGAGTTGAAACTTCAATAGAGGTTTTTATGAAGGAAGGAGGGATAACATACCACAACAGAGACGCCATTTCAAAAAATTTAATGACTTAAGGCAGATACTCAGAAACCATTGAGATGACTGCGGGATGGCCTGGATCCTCAAAATGCTCTGCGCTCTGGCATGGACTCGGTTGGGCAATTCAACATGTGCTTCCTTTACGGCACATAATCGGGTTCTGTGGGACCACTCCTGCTTGTAGTCAAGACTGGGTTTAAATGCACAGCTGGGTGCAGGCCAAAACACTCAATACTTTGCCTGTTTTAGTTTAGGATATAATGGCTGGCATCAGGGGTAGCAGAAACCTGAAACTTCTCATCTGCTGGCATTCTTTCAGTAGCAATACCAGCTTGTGCTTTGTCCTAGATGTTTACTTAGGGTAGAAAAGTGTCCTGGAATGCAAGTAAATATGTAGGTGGGAAATTAATTTATATTCATCTGAGGGGAAAATACATTTTTGATATCACTATATCACTCGGTCTTACTGCTGTAATGTGCCATGGGAGAATAAGCCACCACTTTCCATTTCTTGTCTTTTGAAGTTAATTTCCGATCCTAACAGTAAATCGGAGTTGTGTAATCTTGCTGATACATTACAGGGCAATGAAAATTTAATTTTTAATAAGATCTTTACTTTAAAAAAAAACCCTACTTGCAAAAACGAAGCAAGCCGTGTTCAATCAAAACTGGGGCTTTGGCATGCGATGGCTAAGTTTAGAATGAAAAGTAACATCAAAGAGATGTCTTTTAGTTTAATTTCAAATAGCACATGCCACCTTGGAAGGGATAAATTCTGAAACATTTCTGTAAAATCTAGAAAATGCCACTTAAGCCTAAGGAAATCTAAATAATAAGCAAAATATAACACTCCCTGGTGAGGGAACACAAGGACAAACTCTGTGTGTGGTCTTCAAGAAGAATAGCACATATACATATGTGTAATAGTCACAAGATTATGCTCAATGTATGCAGTCAAAGGACGTTGTCCGAAAATCCCTACATGCGTCTCTTTTGCTGCCTGACTTTCTACGGTATTGAACAGACTCCCAGAAATCTTTTCGTATTTGGCCAACACCTCCTGTCACGTATCATATGGGCAGTTTAAGCATCTTTTGAGCTGTATGGTGAGCAAATAGGCAGGGTCATCCAGCAACTGGTAAAATGTGTATGCAAAATCATTCCTCGCTTGTGAAAAGCATGCAAAATTTCTAGACCCAAACAGCTCACTCAGCGTCGATGGCCGCTGACGCATTTTCTGCGAGATCTGGCCTATACATTTTGTGAAATATATAGGTCCTGGCTGCAAAGGGAGGATGAGGAGAGATTCAACTGGATAATTCCTAAAATCCGTGCAGAAGAGTTGATGGGCCTGATAACAAATGGAGCCTGTGAATGCCGTTTTACACACAACAAATGTGACATTGTGCCTACTTCCCAAGAGTCAATTAAGGTCAGCAATCAGCTTTCATGGACGTTAGCTCTGACTCAGAACACTTTCCAAGAGAAATAAACCACCAACCCCACTTCCCTTCGGTGTGACAACTATTTTTACGACAACACTTTCACAGTAGCATGAGCTCCTTCCTGTCATTTTTCAAGCTGAAGAAAGCAGCAGCCCTCAGGCAGGAACCCATGCAAAGTCACACGCCACCCCAAAGCATCCAGACCATGATTCCAAAAAAGCCCATTTCAAGCAGCAACTGGAGTCTGGACCCTTTTGACTTCAATACTTTCTTTTACTTGAAAATCCACCTCGTGTCAAGCTGAGCAGCAGCAACAGAGAGACCCTGAAGAGTCCCCTCTAGAAGAATTATCCACTAAGCAGATAAAAAACAATGTCTGTGGCAAACAACAACCTTTTGTCAAATCAGCACATTCTAAAGACCACATTTTTTTCTCAGACTAGGCCACAGTTCCTATTTGTGCTTTCACACATTGCTCTGAGACCTGATAAGATGCTATCAACGGGCCCTCTAAGTACTCAAGAACCACTTTAAGGGGAATCACTGGGGCAATTACCATAAGCAGTGAAAGATATGGTATTTATTGATGGGAGATTAATATTGGCCACAATGCAATTGATTTTTTCCCTGCAGCTTTATTTTCAAATTCTTACAGCATTTTGTGGCCTGCTGTGGTCTTTCAGGTTTCTTTCTATTTTAGATATGAATTTATTTTTAGCTATCATTCTAATTGGCTGGAGCTCTTCCAAGAGGCTCCAATTTACTCTTAGCGTGTTTGATATAAATTGCCCTAATTTAATTAATAAGAGGAATGATGAGTTGAAGAAGCTGGGAAGCAGGATCTTTGTGTTATCAGGTTTTGATGTAAGCATCCTATAAGTAGCAGGGCAGATCTTTTCGATCTAAGGCTGCTTTTTCTGAGAGTGCCTCTAAGCCAAGAGCTAGACATAATGAAAGGACTTAGCTATGTACAAGCTAGGTGCTGTAATGCCTGCGTGTTAGGTGCTTGAGACTGAGAAAGAAATCAAAAACCTGGAGTCTGGCTACTCAGCTCTCACCGGGGAGGTGAAACAGTTTTGGTTGAAAACAAATCAGCAAAAAAACCCAAACTGATTTGATGAGAAGTTTTAAGACTTCCTGCAAAAACCTGGAGCGTGATGTGGAAAACAAAGTCGGGGGAGAAAGGGAATATACAATTTTCCAACAAATTTTTTCACCTGAGTTCTTTCAAAGGCTGCAAGAAGCCAAAACTTGGGATTTTTTTTCCAATGGGTAGGTGCACATGGAGTTGAGTACAGTGCTAGATAACTGCCAAGTAGTTGGAACAACTGCCCATGAGGTAGGCCAAGGGTTTTGTCCTCCCTCAACTAGAGAGGATGCTACGTGTCCCTCCTTCCTTAGCCCCATGTGAAGTGACATCCTGCAAGGGATGCTGGAGGGCCACTTGGAGCTGTTCTTGGACCTGATGAGCACCAGAGATCATGCAACAGGAACGGACGCCGAGCTGGGACTGAAGACCTAGGCTTCAGATCTAGGCACCTACAGTGGCACTTAGACACTCATATCCTTTGTTCGTACTAAATCTTTGGAAATGTTGCTTTTACTTGCTTCTGGGCAGCCATAAATCAAGTAGATCTTCAAGGATGAAATTACAGAAGGGAAATTAACTAAAATCGGATTACTTTTGAGTGACTTCTTTTTTAAATGTCCGTGCCAAGAAGCAGACCTTATTTTCAGCTCATGGTGCTCAACATAGCTTAAAATAGAAACTTTCTGGGGTGCCTCTGGTCAAAAACAAGGCTCCCAAAAACTTTTTTTTTTCAAGTTAGACCTAGAAAAGAGAAATTTAGATACTAAAACCTAAAACCAAAATATTTTTTTCAAATTATTTGGAAAAAAAGATCATTTTAGTACCTTTTAACTTCGGTGTCTAACAAACTTTGAGAGGGAAAAAGACGTCTTGCTAAAGACACCTTCTAACAGATAAACCCATGAGTTTTAAGAGGTGCAGTGAAATGAAGGAAGATATTTTTAACCTTAAAAAAGGGGGGGCGGATTTATACTCAAATCTTAACATTCTTTAAAAATAAAAGGAAATCTTTTCAGACTCACTTCAGAATTAAGTAGAATCAAAACCAGGCAAAAGACAAAACTTTTTTTTCTTGTTTTTTTAACTTTTTGTTTTTTATTTTGCCTTTAAGTGTTTCTTCAGTTCTGCTTGTCTTTGAAAAATGCAAAACGTTCTGCTGCCTGCCAAAAAGCCCCTTGTGGCAAGCACAATGCCTTTGCTGGCCAACATGCGGACGTATAACTTCCCAACCTTGCATTCCTTTCACACACAAAATTCCCATTGATTTCAGTGGGAGTTCTGCACAAAAGGACGGAGTCTTTGGGTTAATGCAAGACTGTGAAAGGGGAGAAAGTGCTTACTGTACTGAGAATATGCATCTGAATTGGTTTTATCACAGCTGGCAGGGCAGTAAAAGAAGTTTATGCGCAATAAACAGCTCCTGTGGTTGGAGTGACGTTGTTCATTCCTAGCCTAGAATTTGGAAGGAGTTATTATTTAATAAAGTTTAATGTGATTAAGAGAATATTTTTAACGCCCTAAACTGCACTCTATGAAGATGACTGATATGCCCAGCCCACTCACAGAAAGAAATGCAATTAATTGGTTTAATGAACTCACCACATTAATTAGCTAATGTCTGTGCAGTTTCAGAATGCAATCGAATGGGCAAATCCTGCAGCAGTCGTGCTCTGGACTAATTCCCCCCAAGGTCCCTTTGCTTCTCTCCAGCTGTAGCAAGTGGTTACCCAAACAGCCATGCAGGACAGACATAGCGTCCAGAGCTCGGAGCGGGAGAGCTCTGCCTCGACCCAGCTTACCTACAGCATCCAGTCCCACAAGGGAGAGGGGAGATGGGCAGGGGAGGGGCTAATGGCAGAAAAATGAGGGGTTTTTTTTTTCCCATATAACAAACAGCAATTTTCAGGGTGTTGCAGGCCACGGAATATGTGAGAGAACTGGAACGTAAGAGCCCAAATGTGGCTTTTCCAACCACCCATCTTCCCCTTGGCCAGGTCTGCTCCCGGCAGTACGCACGGAGGGACACGCGCCAGTGTATTTAATTGCACAACCTGACTCAGCGTAGCCAGTGGTGTCAACCCAGGTCTTGGCGCACGCTCAGTGCTGGGTTTTGGGACAGGACCCCTTTGTAGGTGCACTCAGAGCTGCATGGCACAGACCTCAGCTTGGCCTTGGCTCCGGCCCCACACGGAGTGCACAGGGCTGGATGACAAAGCACCCCACAGCTCCACGACCTGCACCATTCCATGGAGGGAAAGGCAGGCTAAAAACGGGATGGGCATAAATGCTGAGCAGAAAAAGTCCGAGACAGGAATTAAATGATGAACTGCAATGAGCAGGGAGGCAGATTGAACAGGTCTACCTTCTCCCCACCAGCTCCCACCTTGGCCCTGAAATACAGGAGCTGGGAATGGTTAAAAACACCCTGGGTAAAACGGCACTAATGACATTTATGACCAGCTGTGATGAGGGCTACGTTAGCTAATGTCTGCAGGTTGTTTGGAGGTCATCTGATAAGCAGGTGCCATAAAACATATTTTAGTTCACTTCCTTTTTTAATCTCCCTGGTGCAAAGTATATTTAGAACAGGGAAACCCCACAGAAGCAGGACACTAATATGTGACACAACTCTGCAGCCTCTCGATATCCTACAATTTTATCAGGCGATCAAAGAGGAAGCAGTGAGCTGGGAGATGGAAGTACTGCTCGTTCACCTCATTTGGCTGCCTTGTAGTGGGAGTTTTGCTTGTGTGAAGACTGACGGATCAAGGGGAAGAAGGAAAAAAAAAAAAAGACACGCTCGGTGTTAAAGGGAAGCCTGTTTATGCTTATAAGTAAGAAAGCTTGCTTAAGAATAAGTTAACTCTTGCTAGAGGATTATACCTGTAATGCTGGCAATTCTGGCCTCTGCATGAGCTGTAATATCTACTTGCATTACCTCACAGGGTGTTATGGGCCTTAATTAATTAACGTTTGTAAAGCGCTTTGAAATCCTTGGATGAAAGGCACTATAGAAGTGCAAAGCAGTTATTAATATTAATATTGCATAAGTGGCTTGGCTCCCTTCACACTGCAGAGCACACTAACTCCTGCACGGGCTGCAGCCCTGAATCAGCAATCTTCGTACCACCAGGCAGGAGCCTCCCTTCTGCCTCCTCCTCTCATCTCTTTCTTTAGGACTTCCACAGCCTCTTCTCCACAAATCCCCAACAGCCCTCTTACGCCTTCTATCCCGCAAGCAGTGGAAGCAGTGAGAACAGCACCTTTCAGCCCATCACCCCAGACTGGTGCTTTTCTGGGCAGGAGGCTGCAGGCTTAGCAGACCTTGGAGGTGGGACTTCATGGTTCTGGTTTTTCCCTTGAATACAGGACATTCGGTGTCCCACTTCTGCAATACAGAGTAGAACCTAGTCAAACTTCTGTGCATTTTATAACCTTTAATATAAAATTGAGATCACTTTCAATTTTAGTCACAAGCAGAGAGCAAGCAAGCCCCTCAGCAGCGCTGGTACCACTCCAGATTTTTTCAGGTTTTCAAAGAAAAGGAAAAAAGAAAAATTAAAATATACAGGTTCTTTCCAAAAGCATCCTTCTTCTGGTGAAAATTTCCCACCCAAAAGCCATAACCATCGGTGTAAACTGAGAGTCCTCCACCTCTCACAGGAAACATTAATGCGTTGGAAGAATGAACCCGTATAATGAGCTACATGCATATTTTTGTTAGTTAGATTCTTGTTTGGTGAGCAGAAAGGCTGCGCTGGTGAATAACAACTGCACAGGAAATTGAAAAAAGGTAGTTGTCATTTTATATACAAAGTCCATGAAACCATCTGAAGATGAGTCAATGCAAAGATGATGAAGTAGCTCTAGGACGAATTTGGTCAGTATAAATTCTGCCTAATTTGTCTTCAAATATTACCTCTGTGATGAACTCTGAATAACAGTGATAGTGCAACAACAACAAATAATGACGATAATATCAAACGTACTGTAGAGAATCCCACTTGTTAACACATGCAGTTCTGGGAGGTTATTTTTAACTTAGATGTGCAGATACAAACACGTTGGTGTGAACAATTTAATTTATTTTTTTTAAAAGGTCCATTTCTTATTAATTACAGAATTTGATCATCAGACCTGACCAGTTCTCCTAGTGATGCACGAACCAGATCACAACCCAGCTCCCTCTGCAGTAGCTGTGTGTAGCATTAACACTAGTTTGAACTTGTTGATGTCAGTCAAGCAACGTATAAGTTAAAAACAAATCGGGCTTATGCACTTCAGCAAAACTCTTATTGACTTTGAAGGAAGTTTTATCTGCGCACAGAAGGCGAGCTCAACTCAGAAATGAAAACAATACCCTGCCAGTTCCACGTATCAGCCTTCACAAAGGAGGCAGGGAGAGCTTCCCAAGCTCCTTACCACAAAGAGTATAACGTTTGCAGAGATTAGGAACTGCTGAAGGCAGCTTCAAATCTCAGTTTGTTACACGCTTTTCTCTAGTCTTGCTGTAAGGCAAAAAAAAAAAA
>VWZZ01002319.1:198998-225968 GCA_013399095.1 Psophia crepitans | reverse complement strand
GGTGCTTCGTTGCACCGAGCGCACTTGCTGGAGCAAAGGAAACGGTGCGTAGGATGTTTTACCAAAAGGAGAGCAATTTGGCCCAGCCACGGAGGGAGCGTTGTTGCCTGGTGAGCACAGCCCAGCCCAGGAGTCAGGGCACCTGGGTTTCTTTCTTGGCTCTGCCACTAACTTCTTGCGTGGCCTTGGGCAAGCTATGCAACCTTGAAAGCCTGTTCACCCCCCAAAATACGGATGATTATAGGAATTAGAAGGCAATTCATTAATGCATTAATTAACAGGCGGCGGAATGTTAGAGACAGAGCTGTTCTGATTCACCCTGGCAGCCAGACAACTCCAGCCCTATCAGCGCCACTGCAGGGGCTCCGTTCCCCAGCGAGACCCCAGGAGCAGGGCAGGGGGAGAGCAGCAGCGAGGCGAGACGGGAATCCAGTCCCAGCAACTTAGAGTCGCCCGTTTTTCTCAGGCAGAGGGGACTGGGAGAAGGGCACAGATCTCCACCTTTTGCAAGGAGCCTGTCCCACAAGGCCGCTTGGGTTGAGATTTATTTTTGTTGCCACTGAAATTAAGTATATAGGCAATCCTGAGGCCGTTTGGACCAGATCCAGCGTGTGCAAGCACCGTGTTTGGAACAGGGTGGGAACTCTACTTAAGTCCAGACACAGAGGAAGCACTTTAAGCCCTGTCTGTAAGACAGGGACCTATACTGGAAGGTGCTGAGCACGCACTGGCCAGCGGGGAGATGATTGCTCTCTATAAATACATCGCAGGGAGGGGAAGGTGGGCAAGCGCCACAGAGGGAAATGAGCTATTTACGCCAAAGGACAATGTTGGCACGAGAACAAACTGGCCGTAAGGCTGGAAATTCGAAGATTTCTAAACATCAGAGGAGTGAAGTTCAGGAAAAGCCTTACGAGGGGGAGGAGCTGGGGCAAAAAAAAACTAATTGGGAGGCACTGGCAGTAGTTTAATGACTGTGACCTAAGAATTGGTTGCTGGCAGGAGCAGGGGTGTGGTGGATTTCAGAGCAGAAGCTGACCCTTCCAGGAACGACTGGGAAGGGCCCTGCGGAGCTCGGCTTTGCACTCACCGCAATGCAACCGAAGTCAAGAGAGTTTCTTTGAATTTGCAGTAGGCTGGAAGTGGGCAGGATTTGGCTTGGCATGCTGAAGCCCTTTATCCGTACAATATTTGCTTACTCTGACAATTGTTTTGCTGCCGCTGCTCAAGGGTCTTCCTGGGAGAGGCAATAAACACCAGGCCAAACAGAAACTGTTCAGAAACACTGTCACTGGGAAGTGCAGCCAAACCCTTCTTTCTTTCTGAGTGCAAAGCTTCAGTTTGGTCTTATTCACCGTGGGACATAAATAAGTGTTAAGCCACTGGTGTTATGTCCTGAGCTTTGCTGTGGAAGGACAGGTTGCGCCATCAAAATCCTTTTCTCCACCAGGAGCACCGTGCTGAAGGAGGGACGTGAAGACCAGTTTCCTCATTTCCAGCTATCAAACAGCCTTCTGAAACCACAAGAACCCTAAGTATGAAGGCAGAATAGCAGTGGTAACACTAGAGCAAGAAATACAAACTCCAATCACTCGTCGTAATTTCTTAAGGGGATGTTCTTTTCAGAGAAGTGCAACCATCCCTGGAAGGTGAAGAGGCTCAGCACCCCCTCAGGATGTATCTCTCAACAAATTAAGGGTCAGTAGGAACCCGCCAGAGTCCAAGTGGATCCCTTTCATTTGAATAGAGAGGTGACAGGTAGAGCTGCTAATCGTCCCAGTGACAGCCAACTGGCTGGCACCATGAAGCAACCCTCTATAATAGCTTGAGTCTCATCACTTGAGCATTTGTATAGAAGACATAAAAGCAATAGTTATTTGCAATTCATTTTACACCCCAGTGCCACTCACAGAGGTTGCTTCTGGGGCTGCTCTCCCTTCAATGAAAAACGTTCCAGAGCAGTAATTCCTACTGGTTTTCCAGTCGAGACTGAAATGACTCCATCAGTGATGGTACACTGCCCTGTACGTGGAGCCCAGCAATGTGAAATTGCTGTGCCTTGCCTTCCCCTCCCAGCCACATTTATAAAGCTTATTAGGAAAGCCTGCTGCCGGGACTCCTGTAAGTAACGCTGTTGTTGGTGTCTCACTTGAAATGCCTTGGCTCGTGTTTCCTTCAGGCACCCAAGGGCAAGGTTATGGGGTTCGCTTGTATTCAACCATTATTATTGTTGTTGTTAGTGTTATTATTCATTACTAATATTAATTATGCAGCATGTGGTAGTGCCTAGGAGCCCCAAACCATGGCCCAGAACCGCAGTACACACAGCCCTTTACACTGAACAAAAAGACCCAGAAAAAGCACATAAAGTTGGAGTGGAGTAACAGAGGGAAGAATTTGCTACCTGGAGGCCAAATTCACCAGGGCATGAAAAAATGCACCTCCATTTAAACACACCTTTACCCTGTGAAACACATCTGTGCAAGCTCGAGCAGAAATCGCCCCCTTAAAGGGCAGAGATGACATAAAGACAGGGCAGGGATGTGAGGGTTGTGGGGTTTTCTCTTCTACTGGTAATGGATTTGCTTGGTCCAGGACTGAAGAATTGGGTTTGTTTTCCACATAAGAAGTTTCATCAGTAGCGCTGCTGAACGCAACTGTATTCTTTGTCCCTGCAGCCTGATGGTACCACGAATCTCATCGTATCCCTCAGCGAGCGGGAGTCCCAGGCTCGTATGAAACCTTGGCCTCAGATAAAACACAAGGGAGCACGCTTCCAGTCCCGCGCTTGTGGGGTCGTACTTTAAAGTCCCACTGCTCAAAGATCAAGAAAAAGTTTAAAAACCACAGAGTTGTCTAACATTTTTGCAACATCTTTCTTACAGCGTTGAAGAGAATATCTCAAAGTTGTTTGCGTATTGCTTAAAAAGTAAGGCATACAATTAGTTTGGATTAATGTATTTCATGATTTTCTTAGCATTTAATCTACGACAATGGGAGAATAGGCATTTTGCACGTAGCGTTGCACAATACACTGTGACACCCGCGACTAACCCAAGAGCTGAATCCTGCCTGCCCCGGCAACAGACCTACTGCATAAACCTGCCAAGTTATTTCGTTTCTCTCTGCCTCAGTTTCCTCCTCTGTGGAAAGGGCATAACTGTAATTTATTGTAATTCCTTTGTAAATTGTTTCGAGATCTGCTGAGCCCTGTCGTTTAAATGAGTGAATGAAGTTTGACACAAGGAAGAACAGAAAAATGGGACTCGCAAGAGCATGTTCCCCTTCACCTGAAGTACCGCAGCTTGTCCTGCAGTACAACAACGCGTCACTTTAAAGTTTATTTTAAATATTAATTTAATTATTACTTTAAAATGAAAGTGCCAGACATTTCAAGCCAGGGGAAGTCTGTCTATAAATGCCTCGAGGCCTAGGAAGCTTTCAGCTCTGAAGACTGAGGGTCACTTGAAAGGTGCTTTGGCACCTCTTAATGAAGGGGGTGTGTGTTTTCACATCTTGCAGCGGTTTAAACATCATTTGTTTTTCTGCTCTCTGGTGTAATTGAGCGTGTTTTCACATGGAAATTAAAGTTTTCTGCTGCTTTTAGAAAGCTTTTTGAGAACTGCAGATGAGCAGTGTGATTCAAATTTTCTGTTTATTTAGAAATAAATAGCAACCCACTCTTAAAAAAAAATAATCCTTGAAGGGTGCAGATGAAGCCCACTGTTTCTGGCCCAACCACTCACATGCTTGAAACCTGACAACAGCTCATACATTGCAAAGAAGAGGGTCAGCTACTGAGAAAGCTCAGAGTAGTTCGCCTGATTGTACTGATTTCCAGGTATCAGGGTGCAGGTGGGGGCATTTTTTATTTGCCATAAAGACTTTACAGAGTAATCAACAAGAACAGCAGCAAAATCACAAACAAGCAATCCTTTGAGCAAAAAATCTTGGCTATTTTCCCTCCTTTTCAGGGGATGAAAGTGATTATGAGTGAGAGGCAGTTTCAACCTAAGCCCCTTTTCCTTTTTTAGTTACATCAAGCAATAAACACCTTTGGCTACAGGAATAATTAGTAGATTATGATACCAAAAATTGGGAGAGGGTATCCAGGTAGCCACTTAACCTACATGGAGAATGATGTATCATGTTAAGCACTTTATAATAATATTATCGTTATTATAACAACATCCACACTTTTACCCAGAACCCCAGTAAGGGGCCTAGTATCAAGCAAATCTCATGTTTAAATAGAAAAGTTAGTTTTGTCTCCCCACGTAGTCAACAGAGTGAGAAAGGCTTATCTAGGAGATAAAGTTACTGCCTGCTTCAAGTCATCACTCCTGAAGGACCTTAGATTCCTCAAACGTTCGCAGCAGTTTCAAAGTGAAGAGAACAGATACTATTTCCCAGCTGGGAAAACCAAAGCACAGCAGGATGAGGGGATGCTCCTTGCTCCCACTCCCGGTGTCCTAATCCAACGCCCTGTCTGTTGGGTACCAATGCCTCTGAAGGCGGAGGTGTCTTCTGGTAAATTCATTAGGTTGGAAGCAGTGAGTCCAAGTCCTTCTCCCCACAGACATTAACTTTCAGGGTAATGGGAGTTATTGGATGTTCTTAGAAGGCTAATGGAGAATTTCCCAGCCAGGAAAGCTATTGATGCATTAGCATGACCTAATCTTGCCTACATTTCATTCTGTGTAGTCACCTCAGAGTGGAAGAGCTATGGCTGGTAAACAGTGTAGGTGGTCTTAGTTCCCCCCTACACATACCAACGCCGAGTTCTTTTCTGGAAGGAAAAAAGCAGCCCAGCACAGTGGACCTGTTGCACTACCAAAATTTAGATGTCTTTCTGACCTGCCTAGTCTCTACACCCAGCACCCGGCCAACAGAGAAGGCAACTTCCCCAAAAATTATTTCTAAACTGAACTACTCCAAAGAAAATTGCTTGTTGCAGTGGTTACAGACAGAACCTCACGAGACCAACTAGGCAACTTATGGAGCTTAGCTGAACGCTTAGAGTTAGGAGCTTCTGTGAGTGGGAAGCACATGTTTAGTGGGAAGGTCCCCTCACATTGAAAGAATTAATCCAAGCCACACGTGGAGGCTGTCTCATAGCCCGAAGTTTTCAATAGCTAAAAATCATGTCTTTCTCTGGAGGTAAAGTTCTACCATCTGAGAATCTTCTAATCAAACATGTACATACCAAAACTGAAAGGTGTCTGAAAAGGCCAAAAAGGAGGTAAAAACTAACTCAAAACACCAGGAATGCACTGAAACCCAAACCACAGAAACCTCAGAGAGCAGACTAATAGCCACACCATCACCCAAATTCCAGTCGCATCTCATTAGAGCTTTCCTACACAGGGACATGCAGGAAAGTGAAGGCAAGTCAGCTAACTACAGGTGTGAAGTCAGTGCCCATAAATTAAAGTACATATACGTGTTCTCATTTAGGATTAAAATACCTTTAGCGCTTAATCCTCAGAGGATGATTAAGCTACAGCAATGTAAGGAGACTTTATTCCTGAATGAGAGCATCCCCACAAGGGCTAAATGTCTTTACATGGTGGACATTGACTTCGCACCTTGGCTCATTCAGCTTCCCGAGGGCCCCTGCAAACACACGGTCTGGGAACACTTCACTGCACAGCACCAAGCAGGGGAGAAGCTAAGCTGGAAGTGATGTGGGGATCAGGGTTGGGACCATGCTGAAGTTAGCCCTGGAGCTGGTTTGCTTTACACATTGCAAGCCTGCTGTAGGAAGCAGTTTCTTCTCAAATGGTTGTATGTGGCCCGGTGGCAACGTGCACCCGACTGCATTCTCGTGTAGCAAAACATGCCAGGCTGTGCGTAATCCAAAGTGATTCCTTCGATGCACCACAGTGAAACTGATGTGGACGCTCTGATGTTGCTTTCTGAGCATTGCATTCTTCTGTTCCCATAGTGCAGCCACCTGATAGAAAACCTCTTACTCCTGAGAAGATCCGTGAAGATTTGACCTTTGGTTTTTACTTTTCTTTCATTCCGCTCCCAAGTAATTGCAATTAAAGGTGGCTAATCTTTAAAGCACTCTGGGTCTGGAGCAGCTTTGGGTAAAAGCAGGGTGTGTTGCTAAAATCCTGAGATGTTTGTTAGAGGAAAGAGTAGCCAAGATGACTGGCAGACACAAGGGACTGAATTTGACGAGCCAAAAGTCCTTTCTAGTCCCATCCATTCAACCTCACCGGAAAGACGTGCACACTGAAAGTACACAGTTGGTTTTGAGGCATGAAAAGCATGAGTGCTCAGGCCCTCTCACTTAGTGATAAGAAAAATCTGCATTTCTCCTCCATTTCCACGACATGTACAGTCTAAGCTCCACCCAAGCCACAACAGGGAGTGGCTGCCTGTAGCTTGGCCCAAAATGTACGTATGTCTCCTCGTTTCCCAGGCGGAGAAACTGAGGCTCACAGCAAGGAGTGAGGGCAGGACAAAGCTGCCACAAAAATCTGCAACAGGGATGGAGGAAAACCCTATTTTGTTTCCTTTTCTGTGCCCACCGCCAATCTGCCTCATCCCTATTGCAACACATCACACCAATGAGTCTTTTGCCAGGCTGGCTTCCAGCTCCCGGGTCCAGATCTGCTCAAAAACCAGCATCACATCTGCCACCTTCGCTAAAGCAAGTAAAGACATCAACTGCAAGAAGGGAAGTGCGGGTCTGAGGTGGGAGCCATGGCACAGCGAACGGGGGTAATGGCTTTAACCACGCCAGGAACTGAGATGCAGTTCCTCATCATCAGGGCAGGTCGCAGCCGGGAAGGCACGTGTCTCTTGGCCGCCGTTTGCTGCACGTCCCAGCCACCGCAGGGATGGGAGCCGCAGCTCTCGCGCCTGTCAGCTATGGTGCAAGGCAAACCGGGACCTCCCCCAGATCAAACACTCTCTGATTCCCTCTTTCGCTGCAGAGCAACCACAGCTACGTCCTTTGGCTGCTGAGAAAGATTTCGGTTTTACCACACGAGCCCAGCTCTGCGGGAGAATGGCAGATAAACCTTTTTGCCCGGGCAAGCGCTCCATCGAGTTCAGTCTGCATCGCCTTCGTGTCTGTGTCACGAACAGGAAGGTTTTGACAGGTGGCTTTGCTGTAAGAAAGGTGGCACTCTCATCCTGGTAACCTCACACGAGTCTCATTTTACCTCCTCGAAAACAGAGTTTGCTGGCGCAGGAGGGAAAAAGCACTTTTCTCTAGCTGGTGGTGGTATCGGCATGAAGAAACACAGCTGGGGTGTGCAGTCCACCCAATGGCTTGTGTGTTTGCTGGATAGAGGACCCATCTCCATCCCTTAGCCCTCAGAGCCCACCTGCAGCACCCGAATTACAAAAGGTCCATCCCCACTACCATAGCCAGGCACCAGAGTCAGGTAGAGTCCTTCGGTCCCCTCAATGTCTGCATGAACCCTTGGAAGCTACTTGCTCTCTCCTCAACCCTACTGGAAGTCAACAGGCCTTCCTTATGTGCCTAAATTTTGCTGAAACTCTTCTCTGCTAGATAGAGCTTCAACTTTTGTACATGTTTCCAAGGCCCTGCACTGACATCAGCTAAGGTAGAGCACAGTTTCACTCCAGGGGTAACAGCCTGACTTCTTCTAGGGGAATGTTCATTGAGGTAAATATCCATCTTCACTTTTGGTCTCACCAGGTCGTGCTCATAAACAGCAGCAACCAGGACATAATGAGCCACTAAGGACAAAGCACAACATGAAGCAGTTCCTGCCAAAAGGAGAGTACTGGCAGCACAGCTGTGGAGTGTACCGTACGACCTCACAATGACACCCGTAAGGGCAATCACATAAGGCTGGTTTTTTACATCAGGCTAATCTATGTCATTGCACATGGCACAACAACAACAGAAACAGTGCTAAGAAAGATAAACTCAGACACCCTGGGGTCACCCATGGTGACAGCATTACTGAAGTTTGAACCTCAACCATTTCCATGTGTGGGAGGTCCCATTGCCACTTGAGTCCAGTCACCAGTTCCCCCATTTATGCAGAAAGCCAGGAGGAAAAGCTGTAGACCCCCCTGCCACCATGGACATCATCACCAGGATCTCCTGCTGATAGAGTGGGAAGTCCAACGTCCTGTGCTGCCAGCTCAGGGAAGCAAATGGTGCTTTTGAGTCTTGAGTTTAACGACGGGGGAAACTGGAGTCTGCAAACCCTTGCAGCTGAGAGCAAGTGCCATACATAACCCACTTCCAGTTCTCCAGAGGCAGAAACGAGGCACAAATGGGCATTGCTGGTGCCAAGAATGTCCAAAATGACGTCTAGTAAAAGCAATTGAAAAGATTGCAGAGACTTTCTGGAATGATCCATTAATATTTTTATGATGAAATGTAGGTGTGACAGGTCCAAACTGTCTCCTCTCACCTCCTTAGTGTGGCAGCGGCCGTAACACCTGCGGACGGGATACCACATACGGCAATGTGCTCCCTCTGCCAAGAGACACGAAACTGTGTTGACTGAAATATGAAAATAACCGCACCTTGAGCCGATCTGGGTTAAAATGGGGAAATTGCATTTTTCAGTCCTCTTGCATGGAGAACGTTCGCAACAGGAGGAGGGAAAAACACATGTGGAAGCTCACAGTCTCCTGTTGAGCTCCATTCAGTCAGGAAGTCAGCTACATTGACCGTATGATGGCTGATACCCCAAACCCAGGGGAATACTGGTGAGGGAAAAAAAAGGAGAAGAGTCTCAGTGTGAGGATAACTGGTTGAGAAGCATCAGCCTGGGATACAGAGAAAGTAGTCCCAAATGGTCTGAAGATCCATTGCAGCTGTGAGAGTCTGTGGATGAGATTTTGTCTTGTCCTGTGAGGAGGGCAAAAGAGAAAGATGGCACAGATTTGGAAAATAAGCCCACTTGCGGGGATGCTGAGTGCCTGGGTGGGAATTGAGGAGATGTGATGTTTCACCCAGGCTGGAGGGATCGAAAAGGGCCGTGGGGGGAGAGGAGGAGGAGAGCTCCTATAAGCAGAGCTCCCATTTTGTTTCCTTTCAGTTTCATTGCAATTAAGGCTCCTAATTGAAACCAGTTTTACCCAAGGTTTACTGTGGTGGTTGTTTTCTTTCTCTGCTGTTAAATGCAGGTGTTCCACGTAGCAGGAAGTTGGCACGAAGGGGGAAGTTTCCAAAGCGCTGCCTGTACCATTCATAAATTAATGCCTGAAGAAATCAGCACTGTGACAAGCCCAGCTGTGCAAGGGAGGTCGGCTGGGAGAGGAGGGTAGGGGAGAGAGGAAGCAGGGGTGGGGAAAGGTGTTTGTCACCGCCGTTGGATGGAGGCACTGCGGTGAAGGTGTGAGGGATGAAAGTCAAGTAGGATCAGCCTTGATCCGCTGCAGCGTATGACAGTCTTGGCCAAATCCTTACTGAAATAAGGAGAAAATTTCTGCTGGGTTTCCGTGGGTGCAGTCTTAAACCCCGTCATTTTGTGTTGGACCTCTACAGAGCAGAGCTGACCCAAACGAAGGAGGACCTCCGGGGAGCTGTTCACCAGCCTGGAAGTGGGCTGCAACTCTGTACACACCTCTTTGCTGATGTGGAGGGAGTGAAACGTGAACCAAAGCAATATTAAAATCGTAGTGTGCCTACAGAGCCATGGGGGTGTGTGTGATGCTTTGCAGACAAATCAGATTCTGAAGGAAAAAACACATCTTTTATCCTAAATAAAATACTGTCATGGAGGCCTGCATTTACAGAGGGAGAAACTCTTGGAATACAGATTTTCATGTGGGAACCTGACTGTATCATTGCAGACTCTTCCTTCATCTTCCACAGTATTTGAAATGCAGTTCAATAGAGTTTAGGAATGGAGAAAATAGAGATATGCTTATGGACAGGCACCATAGCAAACCCCTTACATAGCTACTTGGGGTTACGCAGGGGTGAGAGAGAACAGTCATTCCCAGCTCAGGAGAGGACGTGATGGTGATTTTGAACGTTACCATGGGGTAGGGAAAGCCCAGGCCCGTGTACCACCCTCTTCCAACTTTGACATTATTTACTCCTGGAGGAAAGCAGGAAAAAAAAATAATCAACCCTTCAGTTTGTGAAGCAGCTTCAGAGCAGGGACACAAGGTGTGGGGAGTTTTTTCGCTAGTGTATTTCTGGCTGCTCAAAAATCAGTCCTGTAGATGCAAAATGGCTCTGGGCTGGTGATGTCAGAAAGGTCCTAATGCAGAAATCAGCTCAGTGCTCAGGGCTCCATCCTCCTCTGCAGCTGTTATTTTCCTGCAGAGCCTTGGCCTGGAGGAAACATGAGTGTTGCAGGCCGAGGTGGCTCTGCTGCAAAGCCTTCATCTCAGATGGGCCGACGGCTGCACATCTCAGCCCTTAGATCCAAGCACCCCTTACTGAGAGACAGAGAAAAAGCACCAGAGAGCAAAAGATGAATACTTCTGCTAGGAAATAGGTCGGTGAGCTTTGGTTTTTAACCGCAAGGGTGATCATTTTCCTATCGCATCGCGGCTCTCTGCCCTGCACCTGCTCCAGCAGTTGCTCGCTGGGCAGGGGCAGGCCTGACTACCAACCCAAGCGCTGCGCTATGCAGCAGCGCGCAACCCCGTCTTGTTACACCCGAATCACCCCCTGCTCGATTAAGCAGCGCCTTTCAGTTGCGCGCTCGGCGGCAGGCCGATGTGATAAAAAGGTGTTTATATCACGCAGAATTAAGCTGTGTATCAGGTGCTGTTTTCAGATCAGCCGAGCAATGTCATAAGGGTTAACCACCAACGGAAGCTGAAGCTTCAACAGCCTTTATTAGCTCAGCAAGTGCTTCTAACCACACTCTTCCTAGTTGCAGAAGAGGCATCTTCTTTCATGAGCCTCCTCTTGGGCTGCGAAGGTGATATTTACCAAATAAAAACTGTAGCTGCACCTGTGCAGTTCTCATGTGGCTTTCACCACCTCCTGGGTTAACCCCTTCTTCTCAGAGGCTGTTGTAGGAGGCATCCTTGCCTTTCATTTGTGTTTGCAAGCGGGAGGATGAGTGCAGAGCCTTTCTGGTAGCACCTCAGCTTGCTCCCCTGCCTTTCTCAGCAAGGTGCTTGGCCAGTGAGGGAACAAGGGGTGCACGGGGCAATGGGTAGGTAGGAGAGGGAATGGGAATGCTTCCAGATCTGGGCCAGAGTTTCTCAGCTGCCTTGGCTGCAGTGTGGTGAGGCGCACATCTAAGAAAGGCCTCGAAGGGGTGAAAATGTTTCTTTGGTATTATCACCCCGCATAGGTTTGCGTATCGTTGGGGTCAACGCCAACCTCCTGTTAGGCATGTGTGAAGATGGGGAGGTGAGGAAGGTGCGGGGTTGTGTGGAGGGCGTGTCTTGGGAGCGTCTTCCAAATTCATAAGAACATGAAGTAAACAACTTTAGGATTCTACACGTTTCCTTAGGGGCAGCACCCACCCTTATCTGCTTTCAGGTTCCTCACTCCACATTCCTGCTTTGGTGCTGCTTTTGGAAGGAGAAAAGGTGTGGGACAGACTGCTTTTTTCAAGCGGAGTCCAAACTGCTGTCTGGTTCACATTACAGCAGCCCTGGAAGCTGTGTGGACACAGCTCGGGTCAGGAGCGAGAGGAGAGAGGACAAGAGACCATTGTCACCTACTGCAAACACTTCACCCAAGAATCATGCCTCTGTCAAGCTTCATATTGTCCATGTAAACAGGAGTGGTAAATAAACTCCATGTGAAACTCTATAACTGGTGCTGTGCTGCTGGTCACCAGAGAGACATCCCACCGGCCAGGTCTCCCATATCTGAGGTGGTGTTGGGAAAACACTTTCAAGCAAACCTTTTCTGAGTGCAGGGCACTGCCAAGTGATATACCACCGCTGTAGTAAAGCCTCTCCCACTGCTGTGATTCCTCATATCCAAGGCTGTTGCTTCATGCACACCAGACCAGCCCTACCAGAAGCACCTGGCAGGTGAAAATACACAGCAGATAGAAGCTGCAGCACTGGTCTCCAGAGATGGGAGTGACAGGCCTACGCTGATAGCTTAGCCGGGTCCAATGAGCAGGTAGAGAAATTCATAGAAGAAAAAAAGCCCAAGGGCTAGTGAACACAAAGACAGGCCCTCTGGTTCAGAGGCAAATTGCTGACACCTGGGAGGGTGCTTGGGGAAGTATCGCTACACGATTCTTCTCAGCTTTTTTCCAAGGTGTCTATTGTGTGCCACTGTTAGCCGTAACACGCTGCTCTTCCCCTCAGCACCCATTCTTCACAGCTACAGGAACAGTGACATATTGCGAGTCTCATGTTCCACATACATTCTCCATACATCTGATCCAAGGTCCTTTCCGTCCTTAAAATAACCAAAGTACAGCTCAATACTGCGTTACACTTTCAAGCAGAGAGACTCTGAGATGATGGTGGCGACGCTGAAGGCTCAAAAGGAGGGAATCCATCTCTGAAGACTCTAAGATTACCTTAAGAAAAATGTGAGATTTTACCCAGAAGCAATTCTGGTTTCTCTTTTATCTGCTTTCTGATCCAGAGCATTTAGGGAGCCATGTCATTAAACTCATCTTCACCACTCTGAGAGATGGAAATGGGCTCTTTAAATAAAAGCATCTTTTCTTCAGGAATCATAGAAGCTGGTGTTCTGGAAACATCTCCTATGACATTCAGGGGACTGAGTAGCATGAGAGGTGCAGGGTACTTGTATTGGCAGAAATGAGAATCAGGGAGGAAAACAGAGGAAAGAGCAGCCTGGATGCTGCCCCAAGCTGGTCTGATCCGTTCCTTGAGGCCACCAAGGACAAACAAAGGCAAAAGTGTTTCTTGCAAGCAGTTCTCCCCTTTCCCCATAGTGGGTCTGAAGTCATTGCTGGACGAATGTTACAGCAGGAGAGGGCAGGACTCTTAAATCAGTTTATAGTTCCTGTTTTCCTTCAGCAGGTGACTAATTAGTCCCAGACGGGGCTAGTCACATTTCCCCAGGTGGGAAAGGTGCCACATAGGAAATCTTGTGGCAAAACCTTGTTCTCCACAACTGTACTCAGCTGCCTTACTGTGAGCAGCCCCTCTCTCTCCTCATCATGTCCTACCTCCTTCACTTTCCCACTTTCACAATACCTGGACTGTGAAAGCCCAGTCTCCTTACAACCCCAGCCCTAAGTTACTCCACAAACCCAAGCCTCCATGTTCAGTGAAGAGAAAGTCTTGTAAACGTTAAATAAAAATCAAAAAGAAAAGATTTAATCTTGTCACTCAGGATTTTGTCCTGTGGCCAAGAAGGCTTTAAGATGCGGGACTTAAAGTTGCTCTTTGTAACGTGAACCTCAGAAAAAGCACTGCACTGCTTTGGGAAGCAGTGGAGAAAAAGACCACGTGGCCAGATGCTGTTCCCTCGAGCCCCTGAGGGCAGATGTTACCAACCAAGGTGTGACAGTACTCCAGCACTCCAAGACTGTAAACAGAACCTTAAGATTTAAGACAAATTGTTTAGAAATGAAACATTTACTTACTCATTGACATAAAACCTCCACTCTTTAATTGTCTATCTCATTCTGTGAAAGTGCACTGAAAATCCA
This sequence comes from Psophia crepitans, assembly GCA_013399095.1. Lineage (NCBI taxonomy): Eukaryota > Metazoa > Chordata > Aves > Gruiformes > Psophiidae > Psophia > Psophia crepitans. The sequence continues at coordinate 212,391 of VWZZ01002319.1, read as the reverse complement.
GCAGCATTATAAATAGAACTGCTCAGTTAACAACTGCTTTGATGTCTAAAATGAAGTCCACATTGTTACTCCCCCTGTCTACCTGTCTGTTTTTTGAGATTGTCTCTGTTTAGACCAGCATTCCTGGGCTGGTAGTGAGATAGATGTAAATGAGCTATGATGAAAGATTAATTATTTTTCATTGAAGGGAGTTTCTTACCATGTACAAAAAGTTAGGAAGGTTTCCTATCTCACTAACATTCCAAAGTAGAGAAATGAGATTATAATGTTGGGGGAAAGGCCAAGTCCTCCCTGCTTCCCTCTGAAAAACAAATTGGGTCTTTTAATCATGGTCTCCATTTTCAAGTGCCACGGAACTTGAATATAGTCCTAATAATCTCCAACCTTTCTGCTGGGATGTCTGATTTGGGTACCGTAGGCACTTAGCAGTACTGATGGTTCAGGGTGTGGAGATCAGGGTGATGCAAATTGCTCATTGGTTTCTTGTCCTGAGGTATAGGCATGTACAGAAGATGGTCTAAATATGGCACCCAGAGCCTGTGTCTGTCCTTTGCTGAACATCCCATCCCCTAGAAACTGAAACTCCTTTAATTACACTCTGAATCTGAGGCATTCAGATTTTGTGTCAAAAACCTTATCGTGCCCTATTGAAAACCCAGCCCTGGGCTTGCAGGTGGGATGTGAGGGATACTGGCAAGAATTGGCTGTGCAAATTAGCTGAGGAAGAGCCCACCCACGTCTTGCCTGATTTAGACAAGTACCATCCATCCCTCATGTTCATAATTCCTGAAGTTGCTTCCAAAATTCGATGTGTGGGACCTGAAAAACACCTATCGTGGAGGGGGTCTGAGCACAGATAAACTCCTAGACCTGTTGCCAGTACACTGGAAGGCTAATTAAATGAATATGGCTTTCAGTAACTTCCAAGCTGAACAATTTGCCAAAGCATTCAAACTTGCGAAAAATTGGAAGTGTTTTGCCTCTATTGGCTCTATGTTAGTGCATCACAGGATGGTTAGTTCTACCAATAATTCATGTACCTGCATGTTTTAATGACAACTGAAATACCCTGGCATTTCTGGGCTAGCATGTGTGCTATGATCTATGAGCCTACACTCCCTCTACCTTCACTTTGAACTGAACTGCTTTATTAAGCAACCCCACTACCCACCACTATCTAACATGCCAAGACCTGTGAAGGTTTCTTGTACAGTGCTGCCTTTGAATCCCTTCCAAGACCCAACCAGTAGCACCAGTATTCAGACACTGTAGGATGATACCCAGAGCCAATGAACTAAAACTTCCTTTGGGAATCTTGAAGAAAGCCAAGGAGTCTGTTTTTTTTTTTTTTAGCAAAGCCAAAGAGAACCGATTGACACACGCACTGCAGTCACCAGGACAGGGAGCTAGAAATGAGCATATCTGCAATAAAAATCTCTTTACACCTACCTACTTCCCCAGGAGAAAAAGGTGCCTGTCCTAGAGGAGCGGAACAGGGCACTCTGAAAAGAGGAATTTAGCAAAAAGGGGTTCCTCTGCCTTATCTGTACTGCACATGAAGCTGCTTCAGAAGCCTGTTTCTAAGGATTATTTTTTTCTGATATTTACTCTTTCATTGTTACAAAGCAGGTAAGAAATAGAGTCTTAGATACACAGGGTCAGATCCACGGACGAGCTCGTGCATTTCAAGTGCCATTAGATATTCAAGTAGGACTTCGGAATGAGATTTAGTTCACAGATTAAGGTATCCAAACTTAGGTATTTATGCATTGACTTGTGAAGTCCTGCTGTGGTTGGTAAGTGTCTAGCAAGGTTGTCAGTGGCCTCTCAAAATTGACTCAGCTCACCTTAAAGCAGACACTTGCATTTGGCCCATGAATCAGCTTTCCTCACAGCAGTGACTGTACTTTCTAGGAGCTTCATCCAGTTGGCCACAACACCTGGAGTGAAACCCTGGAGTATTCATAACATTTGCACCAGATTGTCAGATATGATTCGGGATCTGTGGAGGTTCCGTCTCCTGAGCAGCATCAGGAGGCAAGACAACATGCCCTAGAGCACCTCAAAGGACACTCAGCATGTATGTGTGGAAAATGAACAGTGCAGAGGAGGCAAAAGTGTTTGGCAACAGGGGACAGAAAGAGTCTCTATGGTTGAGTCATTTTGTGCCATTTGCCCTCAGGTCTATGGTCTATTTATTGTCATAGACATGTCTTTTGAGTGCAACCTTTTGACTCGCAGGCCTCTGAGTCTACCGGATGACTGGTTAATATATTGGTTACACAGCCCTCTTGTACCTAACTACTGTTACGATGGAGTAGTACAACTGAAACATAGCAGAAAGAAAACAAGAAAGAATACCTAAACCAAAAAACCCACTCAACAACCTGCATGCTTATCAGTCTGATCTAATGTCCTCTCACCTTGGGATGAAAGGGCAAGGACAGCTTTGCTGCTTCTGACCACCAAACGAATATTCTTTATGCATTTGTTTGCACATATGTATTTATTTATACTACAGCACTTCATAGTGAATGAAAATGGTTCCTGGCCAAAGTATGCACAATGTTTTTCAGTTTGGTCTCTGTGAATAGATCCCAGAAATATGTGGACAGAGGCAGAGAAAGTTTGGAGCAAGACCTACTCCTTGGGTTTTACTGGATCCTAGCAAACACAAAACAGGATGCAGAATTGGCAAGAGTCAGCAAAGGAGGCTCTGTAGTTGTGTTTTAACATCTACTGAAGCTGCCATAAGATCTCTCCAACTCCTGTTACTCTTCTCCTGCAGATTTTTCCAGAGAAAGCCCAGGATGTGCACCATGCCATGCCCCAGAGCCCTGAATCGCAGGTGCCAACATCAGGGACTATCACTCCCTCTGGTTTCCATGTCCAGGTTTCTTTCCTGTCCACATCTGAGTCTCCTCTTGATCTGGGATCATGATGTGTCCATAGCATGCAAGCTCCAAGACCCCAGAATTTCTCCCGAGTTCAATAGTTTAAGTTAATACCTATATAGTTAGACAGAAAAAAATCCCAAGAACAAGGTCTCACTTAATGAATTAACATACAGCTGTCTCCTTCCAGCCAACACCCCCAACCACTGCAGTTTAATTCCCTTCATGTCCCATGCTGGTACATGGTGGTGTGAGGGTGCCAGGGAGCAGGCAAAGGGGTTTATTACTTTATCCCAAGATAATTAATCAGGGAAACTTTTGAGTGTAACCAAGGACTAAGCCCCCTTCTATTGCTCTGACAGAGTAAAGAGGCCATAAGAGGTATTTAAATTACCATTACCCTCAACAATGAAATTCAGATTCAGCCCAAAAGAAATTCTATTCAGTCCAGGCTCACTGGCTTCAGAGGAGCTGAGATTTAGCCCTCAATTTCACCGCCTTGGAGAATATAACCCTATCTAAACAAGACTTGTTCACAAGCCATTACTGCAGCCTTTGAAGCAAGACACAGAGAGGGGACACTCAGACAAATGTCAGAAGGTGGCTGCAACGCTGGCAATGAAGCTTGCTTGTGTCTACAGAGAGCAGAGAGATCTGAACACCCCCAGTTGTACAGGGAGGTGGTCTCCTTCCACCTGTCCTAAGCATTAGCATCTTCTCAGGTAGTTGTTTTTGATACACTCTTATCAACTATGCCCTTCTCCTTGGCTTCAAACCTTCCGGTGGGATTTGCAGATGCTCAGCTTTTGGTTAGGCTGCGAGTTTGCTTACAGAGTCTAGTCCCTGCAGTTACGTGAGCAAGGATAGACCGTATCACTGAATCTTCAGCATTCCCTTTATCTGTTATTTAAAATGGTAAGGCTTACCAGGGAGATGAATACAGGAACAGAGGAGTTGAAAGCTTTTATATCAGTCCTGTGCAAACAAAGTTGATGTGTCTTCCTTGTGCGCAAAGATTAGCTGTGATTAAGTGCTCCAATATGAAAAACGAAGACAGAAAAATAGAAAAGTGTTGCAGTGCTTAGCCGTCCTTCTTAAAATAACTACCATTGTGTTAGGCTTAAAAGGCATTTGCTAAAGATTTTGTGAAGAATTAAGCTTATTTGTTATTCTTTTAAGATAGAAACAAGAATAAAGGAAAAGCTGTTAGTCAACATTGTCTTAGAAGATAAAGGTTTCTAGATAAGAGTATATATGGGTCAATAGAAGCTTCAGTAAATATCTTTCTTGATTGACAGGTCTCTTGAGATTTTTTTAGCTGGTTTAATGTCACCTTCTTTCTTTTCCTGTTTTTTTTAAACACCCTCGCAGTAATATTAGCCGATAGAGGCAAGGAAGTCATGTCACGTTTATATTTGACCAACAGTGACACCAGGGAAACAGTGAGGAGCAACCTAAGGGATGGTCTTTGCACCATGTCAGTCTCACTCAAGCATCTTATCAAGAGGTTCAATTAAACGAAGGAGACGGAGTCAGTCCAGACACTTACTTCAGATTATGAATGTCTCCAGCAGGGGAGACTTTTCTCTCATTTAACTAAACTCATTTAAAATCAGCCCTCAGAGCACGAGTAGAAAAGAGCTGAACATTGCAAACCCCAGGGTTTAGACTCACTCAGAGGACTGGGCATCGGTGCTTTAAGCTGTTTGTCTGCAAAGTGTAGCTGTCAGGTGCTAAAAATTGCAAGCCTACCTAGAAGCCCTAAGGCAAAATATAAAATTCAAAGATCTTTTAATTTGCCTTCGGTGGCTAGGGTTATTTTTTTTCCAGTTTCCACACAGCCACAAAGATTAAAACAATTTACAATGGGGGGGCGGGGAGGGAAGAGGAGATTCTCAGATGATAAGCTCATTCCAGCAGACAAGTATTTATAAGGAATTCAAAACAAAATAGGCTGAGCCAGGGTGTAGATGTGTCAGTCCCCCTGAAAATGACACCTCAGCCAGCAAAGACGCCTTCTGACTTCAGTGTGGCTATCTGAGGAGTCAAGCGTTGTTCAAAGCACTGATGCACACCACCCTGAAATGCATCCAGCCGCGTGAGAAATAAGCTGAGGCCACAGGGCAGCATGCCTTGAATATAAGTCTTAAGAGACAGCCACCACCAGAAGAGATTCCAAAAAAAAATAAAATCTTTCTGCTTTGCGCCAGGATGCCAGAGTTTGAAGCATTTGAAACTTCTCATGCTGCTGCAAGAGGTAGGGGAGAGCATGCAGGCAGACGGGAGGGCAGGGAGGCACGGCGGTTTGCCTGCAGTGGAAAAGCTGAGCCTGTTTAACTTCACTGAACGACCAGCAAAAATCTCGTTTCCTTATGGACACAGATGGAGACAGGAATAAACATCTTCTGAAATTTTATTGGGCACCCTACCCCACCAAATTAAGGCTTTTAAAATGAACTTTAGACGAGTTACAGAGTGTCCATACCAGCGATTCGCAATAGCTTTCAGTCATGTCCCTGGGGTACGCTGGACTCGGGCAGAGCCAGGTGTGTTAGCAGAAGAGGTGCCCACATGTCTGGACGTTGCCTCCAGCTCCAGCCACGCTTCGGAGCTGGTTCCCAGCCCTTGTCCCAGCAGGTACCTTGCTGTGCTTCTGGCCTAGCCAAGACTCCCATGGTTTGTCGCCTCTCAGCAAGCAGGGAAGGGACTAGGTCCTCTCCTTGGTTCACGTCACTTACTCTGCAGAGCTTAAGTAAAACCTTTGGCTCTCACCAGCCCACCCTGACGGTGGTTACGTGATGCTTGAGAAATGCTGAAAACCACCATAAGAACCACCAAGATGAAGCCCTTGGCCCTTCAGGCAGCAAGAGACCCCATAAACCTGACATCCACAGAAAATAAAAGGATGGATGGGTGTACGAGCTGGATGGATGCTCCCAGAGCCTCATTTGGGACAAGCACAGCAGTGTGAATCTCCTGGAAACACTGTCCTTCCCACTTCCCCCCATGGTGTCCCACAGGCCTTCTTTGCAGGGCCATCATAACCCTGACCCATGAGTCGGAACAGAGCTAGAGCAGAAAGCTGCCCTGGGAGACACACTACCTGGACAACAGAGATGGAAAGGAGATACCTCCTGGGAAAACAGAAACAAACACAATGACTGACAAAAACCTTTGAAATAGGCTGTTCAGTGAGGACAAACCAGGGGAGAGATGTTCAGTCAGACACACAACACTTCCAGAAAAATGTTAACGTGTTTCAACCCATGCAATTTTCAATGGGTGTTATTGCCGAGCGCACGGAAGAAATTCACGTACTAGCCTTCCCCACACACCCCACTGCTGGTGCTGGCTACAGCCAGCTCATATGATTTGAAGCTTGATTTATCCTCAGTGCAAAGTCCTGTTTAAAATTCAGTAACGCGTTTGTTTATTTTCAGACACAACCTATTTCCCTAGCCTAAGGACTGCCTGAGAGGCAACAGATAGTTCTGCCTTGAAATGTGATATGGCAAAAGCCTGGGTGATTTTGGCCTGTCTCAATATTGTGATCACCGTTGGGGAGTAAAAGCCCTTCTCCCGCAAGCCGCAGGGACGCTCGGTGGATTATCGCATGCATTCCCAGGCCCCTCACGTCCACGTTGAGTGGGAGGGGTGCAAAGAAGAGCAGTATGAGTTTTTTGGGCTGGGAAAAGCTGCAAAAACTGTGAGTGGCTCGGTGAAGAAATTACTAACTTGTGAGCCAGCCCCACCCGGTCTTCAAATGTCTGTGCATACTGCAGAGAAGAGGGAGTTGGCATAGGGTAGGAGAAGAAATAAGTAGAGATAATGTGTGAGGGGCTATCTTGAAGGTCCCAATCCAGATCTAGTCCCTCATAGAGGAGACAATGGAGATAATCTACCCAAGCATGCTCATTGTGTGGCATGAGAGACCAAAATAGAGGGAATTGGGAAAAAAAAAAACCCAAGCAACCAAGGTAGAAAAGGAGAACAAACCAATATTTGGTGAAGTGCTTGTATTTTACACAGCTGTAGCAACCAAGCAGTGGGTGGGTGACATGTATGTTTCTTCATGCTCAATTACAGAGGATGTGCATCATCAACAAGGTGATTCAGAGCTTCAGCTCAAGCTTCAGCAGCTCAGAGCTTTGTGCTCCAAAGGTTTCCACATCAGTCACCTTTCCCCAAGGTGGCTGGGCCTCATCATATGCAAACCTCCAACACTTTAAGGAGGACAAACAACTAAAATGACCCTATTGCTGATACATAGGTAGGTAGGTAGGTAGGTAGATGGAAGAAAAGTTACAAAAGACCAGTTTAAAATTATTCTGTGCCAAAACTTGGTATATGAGTGCTTCTCCCATGCAACTACCCCAGGTTTTCATCCTGAGACACTAAGTAAATCCAGACAAGGTCTGGCTAAGTGCAGAGTTGAACAGAAGACTAGTAAACCCAAGGTCTCCATCTCTGAACTCCCACTCCCCTTCCTCCTCTGCCATTTATAGCAAATGTCTGGTTTCAAAGTATGCCACTAGAAAATCCCCTTTTAAGTTGTGGTTTTTGTCTCCCCCTCCATAGTTTTTCTTTTTAATTCTGCACGTTTCCACCACTCGTTGAGGGGACCTGGTTGTTTGCTCCTTTCTGCTGTTTGTTTTCCCCTTTGCTTTCAGCATGGGGGAGGATGGCGGCGGGTGGAAGCAAGTGTGCTGATCATCAACAAACACAGGGCAGGTGGAGGCCAGCCCAGCACCAGACTTGGTGCCTGGTATGGAGCTGCATGGGCAAGAGCCAGCATAAAACCAGCATGGTGAGGGGAAAGCAAAAGAACAACTTATTTTTTGTTTAGGTTTGGTTTTCTTTGGTCAATCTCCATGCCAAAAAAAAAAAAAAGTTAGTTCACGTGAGTTTTCAAACTACTGGAGACCCAAGATGCCGAGGTGTGTTTAGGAGATGAGTTTGTAGGTGCGACATAGGTGCCTTTAAGAAAAATAATATCCCTGGGCAGGGAAGTTGGAGGGGATGGGGAAGCAGGAGTGGTGGAAGAGGAGGAAAGCTGCTAAGCTAAGAAAGGATGAGGTAATGATAACATAATTTCCTAAACTGGCTACTAATTAACCACAACTCTGGAGCTTTGTACTGTGAACTGACTTCATCATAACACAGAAATTGCTCTGTAATCTGAAAAAGAGGGGGGGGAGGAAAAAGCAGCAGCACATTTTTCAGTGACAGTGCCAGCCAAAGAAATTAAGTACATTTTATAGCTTTATATTTTAGCCTTTTTTTATGGGTGGTTTTTTTTTTCCCCTCCGTACTCATAACAGGCAAAATCTTCTTGTGCACAGAGGAGGCAGGGCACGGGCATTTTTTGGTGTGAAGTAAAACATGAAGGGATGCAACTAAATACAGGAAATTCCCTTTTGGTGGTGCTCTGGCAAAGCACAGAGTGCCCAAATCAGCTTTTTGAGCAGTCTCAAAGCATTGCTCACACCTACAAGTAAGGAGAAGGAAAGCTGACTGCAAGCACCTTCCCTTGCCTGGCTCACCCTTCTTCGTGCTTTGAGTCACCTGTGCTAGTCAGGTACACTGGGACCAGCCTGGAAGGTCTCAGAAGGAATGTTCTGCATACTGAATAGTGACAGAGGTTCAAGCTCCACCTCCTGTGGTCCCAGACCCTTTCTCCCATGCCAGCAAGAAGTCTGCACAAAATATTCCTTCAACGGGAATAGCTGTGTGAGAGGCAGGGCAGGTTAGCAGGCAGTGCCCACAGCCTGTTTCCTCCCCAGTTCAGTGGTCCAGTCTTTATCTTGCCCCCACATTAAGTCCAGATGCATCTTTCTAAGGAATTACAATAAAAGAAGTCCAAATTCTCAGAGATAATACGGTGTGGTGCAGCACAGCTGCAATGCAAAGCAATGCTGTGACGGAAAACAACCAGCAGCTCAGTAAAAGCAAAGAGCAACAAAGAAGAGTTAAATGGCTAAATATTTTTACAGACTTGCGTGAAACTGTAGATATTGACTTACAAGAACTGATGTGCATGTTGCGGGATGACAGAAGAGCACGGGGTGTCACCCAGGACAGGTCAGAAAAGGTAGAGAGAAATAGGTCTGCCAAAACTTTCTCTTTTAATGCTGACCCCCACGTACTGACAGTGTAGCATCTGTTGCTCCAGGCAATGGAGAGGTTGAGCCAAGGAAGAAGTTGAAATGCTGAACCAGAGACATGACAGCAGCAGTACCTCCATGAGATGAGGGGACAAGCTGCTTGGGAAAAACAAGCCAATATCCCAGCCAGGAGCCAAGGAAAGAACTGTTTTGGGGGCTGGGGGATAGGGAAATGTCAGAACTTGGTGTTTTGGATACACAAGGAAGGAAGAATCCCCAGTGTCAGTGGAGAGGGCTGAGCCCATGTCTTCCTAGCATTATAACATCATGTATTGGGCTTGTCCCCATGCTTGCTCTTCTCACCATTTCCTCCTCCACACATCACTGCTGAGGAGAGAAGCCACACAGCTAGGCTAGGCCATAAAGGAAAGGAGATGGAGACTAATGAGGACCTAAAGCCCCCTTCTTTCCCCTCTCCTTGTAAACCCACACCTGTGCGTCCTGGCTGTGCTCGCAGCCAGGGTTTTGACTGGGACCTTTCTCTTACAGGAGGGAAAGAGCTCGCCTGGATGGCAGGTTTGGGAATGCACAGATGAAATCAGCCTTGTGCAGCCGAAAGTCGCCTGGTATTAGTGCACTTAAGTGTGAGCTAATAAACCCTGCCAGTCTTCACCGCTAAGATATTTCCTCCCCATCACTCAGCACCAGCTCAGAGCTGCAGAGGAGAGGGCACAGCTAGTGGCTCCAGCTCAGCTCCTCCGAGCACTTTCTAAATGATTCCTCTTCCATCTGAGAGGTGAGCCATCATGTGCAGTGCCCCTCAGCACCCAGGTGAAGCTGCTGCTCGTGCCATGCTTTGCAGACATTTAGCAGGAGCAAAATGGGAGAAATCACAGCTCACGAGGGGATTGTCAGAGCACAGGGCTCAAGGACGATGGAGTGTGCGACAAACTTACGGAATCAAGAGAAAACAGGCTTGGTTTCTCTTTTTCACTTTCTACTTCAGTGAGCGGTGGAAAGAAAAGTGTTTCCATCCAGAAGGTTTCATGAATGTCCTCTGTGACCTTTATCATTGCCATCGTGTCTGTTTGTAGTCAGACCCTCAGCTGGTGTAAATAGTCATAGCTCCCTTGCCTTCTACAAAATGACCTTCTCTTCTACCACAGCTTCCACCCCCAGACTCCACCGTGTCAGACTCTCACACCACCAGTGCTTTCTGTAGCTGACTGCAGCCTGACCCTTTCTCAGTCACATCTGTAGAGCTGTCTTATTTATTTCGAGAATTAATTTGGTGTTTTGATGTTGGTTTTGGTTTTTCTCTTTTTTTTTCTTTTTTTTTTTTGAGATGGGGTACATATTTATTGGAACATTTCTGGTTTTGTTCCTGCATTTCTTAAATCTGAAAAGCAGTGGGAAAAAAATGTCACAAGCAGAAGGTTCAGACACATCCCCGTGTCATAGGAGAGCACAGAAGGACTACTTTGCAGCTCAATGAAGGGTTGCTCACTGAAAACAAGGGTGGAATTCCTGGCTCTGGAAATTACTGAACTGGTTTTTATCAGCTTTGGGGTGTTCTTACCCAGAATGGGTCCTGCCAAGCCTCATACACCACACATGAGCTTCATTTCTTTGCTCCCTGATCCATCTTCCACTCTGGATGATAGACATCTCATTTGTTGTCATCCTGGCGTTTCTCGTCTGCCCCAGGCCCAGGTCCTGTCGGACATAACCCATGGGCCCATCCAGTCCTGTCTCATGCAGATGACTCTGGAGCAGAGCAGAGGCTTTAGCCTGTGCTGGAAACCTCCTTCTCATATAGCAGAGACTCAGGAAGAGGCACATCTACCACCCACAGACATCTCCATCACAGGCACGGTGCTCCCCAGTGGGTCAGGAAACATACATGGACTGGTGATTACAGCATTATTCTGGGGTGAGAAACCTAGGCTCAAACCCATGTTTGGGTGGGTGACTTATATGTGCTTCTGCCATAGGCAGACATCCCAGGAACCCTGCTAGGCAGAAGCCTGATGCTTTAGTCTCCTCCTAAAATACAGAGAAGCACTTGGGTCCTTTCGAGGATCTGGATTCATTTTCAGAAATGGTTTAGGTATTTAGGAACTACTGGGGTTTAACAGCTCAAACGAAAAGTGCTTTCATTTTAACGTGTCTTTTGAAAAAAAGAAAGATCAAAATGATGTCTCCTGACAGCTTTAATTTTAAATTTTGAAATAGGAAATTCAGCCAAACCAGCTTGTTAGGCTTTTTTGTTGTTGATGTTGGATTGGATTTTGGGGTTTGGGTTTTTTTTCCCAAAAAATCTCAGTTTGAAGGAATTTTGCAAAAGAAAAAGTTCAAGTCACAAATTTCTCACTGGCTGTTATTCAGAGTTGAAACGGTTACAAGGCTGCATGAAGTTCTCCATAGAGAAGACTTGACACAAAAAAATAAGCAGACTTACTTAAGGAGGATGCCGACTCTGGTTCCTTCACATCAGCCGGCCCTGGTAAAAGACAGAACAGGTTGTGTCTGAAAAACTTTCCTGCAGTGACTGAGGACTCTTCCCATTACACCACAAGAGTACAGCATATAAGTAAAAGCTGTGAAACTTTCAAAAATATAATTTCCACTTATAACAGTGGGGAAAACAAGAAGAGTCACAATTTGATGGGATTTGTGCCAAGAGCAGCTTCAAATAAGCTAAGCACGTTGATGGATATGCCAGATCTTTATTTGCCAGCAGACCAATAAATTGGCCGGCAGGGCCTAATGAGGTCAGCAAAACCAACTTTCAGACCAAAAGGCTGGAGAAAAAAGCGTTTGTCGCTAAAATTCAGTGAGCAAAATAAAGCAAAGCTTTCTTGTTCCCTCTTGAGCTTATGAAAGAATTAGAATGTCACTGCTGCTGCTAAAAGCCACGTGCGTCTCTCCAGTTGCCTGTTAAACAGCAGGAGGTTGCCGCGGGGCCACCCGGCGCCTTCGGTCACACCTCATTCACAGGATCTCCTTTCAGCGCCACTGTCCTCACTCTTGCTCTTTTGCACCCACCGCTGAGCAGACCCGCAGCTCCCGTGACATTTACCATGTGGCCTCATTCATGGTTCACGCTGGGATACTGCATCGTTCCCAGGGCCAGCGAAGGATCCCTGCTTCTGCGGGATGATGAAACCTCTTGCCAGCGAGAACTGCTTGGCTCCCCCCTTCCCCCAAAAATGGAGAGAGAAAAGGAGAGAAAACGTTCCATACAGCATCTCGCTTCATTTGGGAGAGGTGGAGCAGATGAACGAGGCTCTCCAACACTCATACCCAGTTTTTCTCCCTTTTTTCATCCTTCTGACTTTAGTAAGACCTACTCAAACACAGCACAACCCTCCTTAACACAGGAGGACCTAAAATCATCGCTTTTCTTGGTCGGAGACCGTATGTTAGCAGTGCCCAGCTCAGTCAGGGCTTGCATTTTAATTAGAATCTGTAATGGCAAAATAATATGAGAATAATCCCAGTAAGTGCTTTGCCTCTGGCACCCGGAGATAATACTGACATTTCAGGTGTTCCCTAGCCTGTATCCATTTATTATTATTTTTTGTCCTACAGCATCAGCTACAGGTTCTTAAACCTGATAGACAATATCCTCATAAATAAGCATGATAAGGAAAGATCATTCCCCTGAAGAGGGTCTGGTCACTGGTATGTGTCTCACTGCCTATGTTTAAGGAAACTAATGGGCAGGGAATGTCAGTGAAGGAAGCTCTGAAAGAACTTTTCTCTCTGCAGATGTTGCGGGAACGCCAGGCCCCCGACTTTGGGATTGATGCTGCGTGACAGGGGGGTCCTGTTCTCCAAGGAAAGACCACTCTGTTCTGTTCAACACTTACACAGTCTGGACACAAAACTGCTTCTCTTCGCAGCTTTTTGCAGCAGGACCAACCTTCGAGCTGGTTTCAGACAACAGTGAGCACAGTGAGTTTTGGCCACCAATTTGGACTACAGGAAACACACTGGAAGCACCAGTAATAACCAGTCATTCTCTCCTGTCCTGAAAGCACTACTGGAATATTTAAAATACACTGAGGTTTATTCGTGGGGCTGATGTACATCAGCACTACTTTTAAGGCATTTCAGCATTTTAAGCCCAAAGACATTTCTAAGTAACTTTCAGCGGAGTGCATTAAGGGCATTACTAGTGGAAATCAAACCTGCACTAAGGCTGGTTGTGGATATGCAACTGCATGAGGCATCAAAGCAGAAAAAAAAAGTCATATAAGGATTTAAAGCATCTGTCAATGTCAGCAGAGCCATTTTCCTAGGCGCACAAAATCACTGCAGTTTTGTTTTCTGATATGATAACACTGGAAACAAGATCTGAGTATCCAGCTGGAAAAATTTAAAAAAAAA
>VWZZ01002319.1:163660-198952 GCA_013399095.1 Psophia crepitans | reverse complement strand
AAACCCGATGCCTACTCACACACTTCGAGCAGTTGCAAAAAAAAAAAACAAAACCGCTTTGCTTCGCTGGCTTAGGCCAATCCTCCCTGCCAGTAAGCTAGGCAGGACTGTGGTTTAACAGTTTTGCAGATACCGTGAAGTAAAGAGCAAGCGCCTCCTAAGGCGTTTGTGCCGGTGGCCTCGTCTCTCTGTGCCTCTCTTTTTTCTGTGATCTTTCAACTGGAGCCTTCAGTGGAAGGACGGAGAGGTTACGGAAGCGCAGATGATTCATCGGTACCTGTGCACGTAGATCGTAAGGAGTGACGCGGAGGGAGCCTAAATTAAAGCTCCGCCAAGTGAGAGGGAAAACCAACGTGCGCCGGGGTGGTCTGTTTAAAAACACTTTGCTGTGCAGTTTGGGCTCGTGGGTAACGGAGAGGTCAACAAGTATTTCCTAGCTCCCTGGGAGTGCGGAGTTATGCTCCCAAAGTGCAGTTTCTGATGGGTTTGTCCACCGAAATCGCAGGTTCCTGAAGACCTGCCGAGTGCTGGCTGGCTGTTAGCTGAGCACACCGCTTTCTTTGAAGGTGCCAAACTGCGCTAAAAGTGGTTAAAGACACAGGAAATGTTTCCTTTTTCCATTTAGGCAGTTGTAGTCCTCGCCCCAGGGATGTCATACGAGCACGAGTGGGAGGCACCCAAACCCACACCACGGGACAAAAGTTAAATAACCCCGGAGCTGGTGAAGTGTCCTGCCTTCCATCTCAGCTCCGTCAGCTGCCGCCTGCTATGCAGCAGCATCGTTAGGTACATGAGAGGGGAAAACAAACACGCACAAAACCCAAGAAAACAAACAGGATTCATGGTCTGGCGGTTAAAAGGCAAACGCTGGGGAGCCAGGAAAGTTTGCTTCTCTCGCAGGCTGTGGCACCGTAACGCTCGTCGGTTAGCGCCTCCTCCCCGTGCCTCAGTTTACCCAGCTGCAGAACGGGGGCTCCAGAGCACCCACAGCTTAATCCATGTTACAGGTTATTCCAGCCTTGGCAACCCAGGGAAAATCAAAGCTGATTCATATGGTCGAATCTTTGCTGGCACTGACAAACTGGTTGAGACAGAGCTGTCAAGTATTGTATTTTCAACGTAAGGTTTATACCATTCATTCCTGATTATTATTTTGTGGGAGATATGTGATGTCCCCTCTGCCTGTGAGTCAGTGTGCCAAACTGAATAAAACCAGGGAGTTTCAGCCCCAGAGAAAGGTCACAGCAAAGCACCCATGGGTCTGCTGCCAGTGGGACCTCAATGCAGAGGAGGTCTGCTGGGAGGTGTGCTCTCAGCTGCACCTTCCCAATATGCCTCTTCCCTGGTTTTGTCCCCCGTGTCACCAAACCTGACGTGATGCCGCTTCACACATTCAAGATACCATCATACTGCGGTAACACTGATGTACACAAACAAAGACACCCTTGAAATGGCAGAAGAGGGAGACCATCTCTAACCCATCTCTGTTGGTTACATTTGGGGTTTTTTGGTTGTGTTGTTTTTGCTCACACCTTCTAACCAAGAGAGCTAAGCCAGCAACACTTGTCAAAGATCTAACCCTGAGCATGGTGCCTGCACTAGTTAGTTTGTCAACAGGGCTACAACAGTCATACATCACGCTCTTCTTACCTGTGACAAGCCCAGCAGCACCAGCAAACATTCAGTTTCTCCTTCAAGCGTATTTACACCTCCCTGAACCTTTGGACCTTCTGGAGCATTTCTTAAGGAGTGTAAGGGATTAATTTGGGATCTATAAGCTCAAAATGGATATGTTTCATTACAGAGACCTCTTCCTTGGTGTATTCATAAGGTTTGGCCAAAATATTTCTCTCTTGACCATCACGACAGGCTGCCCAGGGAAGTGGTTGAGTCCCCATCCCTGGAGGTATTTAAAAGAAGTGTAGATGTGGTGCTTAGGGACATGGTTTAGTGGTTGCACTCGGCAGTGCTGGGTTAATGGTCAGACTTGGTGATCCTAAAGGTCTTTTCTAACATAAATGATTCTATCATTCTAAACTCACAGTTGCAGACGTGCATAAATTTTATCAGAAGAGGTATGTACCTTCTGTGGAAAACAGGAAATTTTTGTCAAGAACATGAAAGAAAACCTTCAGGTTTCCCCCACAAACTCTGAAAGCATTCCATTTGAAAACCAAACCTTTCATTTTTCACTCTTTTTTTCCCCTTTTTTAACAGCAGAAACACATTTTCTATAGAAGACATAACAACCAGCTTACTAGGAAAATTCAGTCACTTGTGTCACAACGGGAGCTGCAGGGCACCAGTAGTGTACAATGTACACTAGTATATTAATGTCTGTCTTTATTCGTGTGTTTAGGATCTTGACTGCCTGAGGCAAAGATCCAAATAGCCACTAAAAATATATTTTTTATCTGCTTACTGGGAAGACACTTGGACCTGGATTTATCCCAGCTAATAGCATGGGCTTGGCTTCAATGCCCACAGGTGAGTGTGAAGTGCTGGTGGAGATGCCATGCATCAGGTTTGTCAGTCTCTGGGGATGGCTCGGATACCCAGTGTGTCTTAAGAAGCACATACCTTTGTGAAGAAACCAGAGTGAGCCCTGGGTTTAGTCAAGTTATTAGGAATATGCGTGTCTTCAGCTCCTGCTGTGAGAGAAGACACGCAGAGAGGAGCAAGCACTTCCATTCATTAGAGTGAGCCTTGTCTGATAGCAATATATTTCAGCTCAGTTGACTTTACACATCTAATAGGCTCAGGTACTTGTCTAGAGTACCCCTATTGTCATTGGAGAGAGAGATAGACATGTCAGGGCCGTTAAACACAGCTATCTCAGTCAGGTACCTTTATTAGGATGGTGGGATGTCCTTTATGGAGAGAACCAAAACAGCTACTAGTTGTGGTAAAGCATAGAAACCATATTTGGGTTTTTAAAAAGTCTGGAAACCACTTGGTCCACTCCCTCACTCAAAGCAGAGCCATCCTTGAACTTAAATCTAATTGATCATGATCTCATCTGGTTGAGTTTTGGATGAAGATTTCACAGTCCCTATGGGCCTCTCTTCCACTGTTTGACCACCCTCTAGTCAAAAAAAAAAAAGTCTCTAATATCTTATCAGACTTTTGTTGTCTGTTGCCTTACTCCTGTTGCTGTGCACCTCTGAGAAGAGTCTGGTTCAGTCTTCTCTACACGCCCCCACAAGGTAGCTGCAGTACCTAATGTCACAAGATAAGTGATCTCCAATCTTCTCCTCTTAAAACTGAGCCAACCCAGGACCCTCAACCTCTCCTACTATGCCGTGTGCTCCCATCTCCAGTCATCTTGGTGATCCTCCACTGGGCTTGTTCCAGTATGTCAATCAAATATTTGATATTTAATGTTAGAGGAAATAAATTCCTATCCACTCGTTCTCTTGGTGTTTAACCCAGAAGTCCTTAGATACTCTGCGCAGTTCCGACACTCACACAGGATGAACACAGACCTTAATAATTTCCAAATAAGGATTTCATTCAGAGTAGCAATTGCACTTTAATTTACACTCTACTTCACAGCACTTCGTTTATGAACTCCATGTAGACAAGGGCACTGAAGGTCTCGGAAAGCTTATTTCCATTGAAGGTGCCATAGAATTTGTGACCATTCATGAGTAAAACCCTCCTGGGGAATATGTAGGTAGGTTTGTTCAACATCGCTGATAACTGTTAAACCTCAGAAATCTTTGGAGCAAAGGCCTCATGAAGGTCACTGTAATAGTATTCCTAAAATATGATCTCTCCTGCTGTTGGTAACAGTCCGGTACTCTGTAGCTGTGGGGATAAAGGAAAGCATTGCTAAAACACTTTGAGAAGTCCGCATGGTATGACTTTTTCCCAGAAAAGGAGGTGGAAGTAAACAAGCAGTGGTGTAAACAGACAGATCACTTTGCATGGAAAGTGGAAGCGGAGAACTGTAAAAAAAAGCAGGCTTGGTAATTATATAGTCATTTTACTGCCAGTAAAAAAAATGGGAAGGGAGAAAAAATTTTTAAAGGTGCCTTCCCTAGAACGAAAAACTTGATCTACTTGCCCACCTAAAGGGTAATAATGGCCATTCTGGGAGTGCTGAACTCTTTGAACTGTGTCTAAGTACCGCTTCTGTTTATTTTAAGGAAGGAAACTGTCAGGTTCTGTTTGTTCGTAGTGAGCCATCCACAATGTCCCTGCTGCATTCAGGACTAGTAAAATAGTGGTACATCAAGTATAGGAAACAAGAGGTTTATCATGGGATTAGTCTTTCAGAGATAAAAGTAATCACGGAGTTGCTCAGGACTTCTTGTTTGCTGTGAAACTTGACTACAGGAGGTGATGGGTCTTTTCTTTTACAGCTCTTTCTGGTTGAAGAGGGAAGGATGTGGGGTTAAAATAAAAACTGCTCATCTCTCCCTTATTTTGTTCTTCGCCATCATTTGGTACTTTGCAAAGGGGCAACTTTTTTAAGGGATCATGTTTCTACCTTGCAACAAATCCCAGTCATGATTTTTATGGGCTAATTGCATTCCTGAGCAGGTCATGAACTCTGAGCTGGTTTATTTCTATTCCTGATTTTAATTTTTATTTTTTTTTAAATAGTAAAAGAAAAGTGAACTGATGCAACTGAGACTATGCTTTTACTTGCAGTGCATGTTATGAGGCCAGTCATCTACTGTTTCAGGGAATCACGTGTTTTATAAACCAGCTGACTCAGCCTATTAACTCCCCATCTTGTGCCAGGTTTCCTTTGTTTCTGGCACCAAGAACAAAAAATTTAAAAAGAAAACTATTTTTGGAGGCGTTTTAACCTTTAACGCACAGTGGCAAAGTCTCTCAGGGATACAAGCCAGATCATTCTTCCACGGTTCTTTTGTACTTTTCTCTTTGAACTGTTATATGGTAGACTGGACACGTGCACAGCTCTGGGGAAATGATGTTTTATGACATGTAGATGAATCTTCAGCCAGTGCTTGACGCTTGCTTGAAGCTTTGGGCATCCAGGTACCTAGGTGAGGGGTGGGATATGTTTAGTCTTCTTTCATGCATGTATCTACATCTGAGCTAGCTATACAAGACGTTTAGAGTCAGTAGAAAGAAATGAAGATTCAAGAGGGGGAATTAAGCTGACTCGTCTTAAGGCATTTCTCTGGGGTTTGATACAGTCTGACCTATGAATGAAACATAGATCTGGAGAGCTATCTTACAGCTACCTGTTCAACCACCAGCGTACAGTGGTGGTTGAGACCAGCCTCTATTTCACTCATTGAAAGAGGATGTTCCACTATGTACTGAGAGCACTCTGATACAAGGATGCCCATTATGGGGAAGTTCTGAAATGGAGCCACTGAAAAAGGGAAAAAAAAAAAAAAAAGGCAAAGAAAGCATTTTTACATTTTGTCCTGGTAAATGCCAGAGTGCACTTCCTCTGTTTTGCATTGGTCCTTTCAACTCTAAAATCTCCTGGTCAGGACCTGCCTATTTAATGATTTTAATTGTTTCTTTTGTTGATGAGTCCTGATCACAGCAACAACAACAATACTGTACGATACCGTAATAACAAAATTACATACATTCTGACACGTTATATGTTAGATGAGTGCTTCTCACCTAAGTTAAGGTGACTACAAAGTAGGTGTCCACCTCCAAGTGAATGTCTAGGATGCCATTATGGTCTGAGAAGATCTAGTCATTGTAGTCACTGGAGGAGAACATCTGATTTCTCCACTTTGGAAAGAGGTAAATCAGACCCTAGTGTCTGATGACCCTGTTTGGTTTTTCTCCGTTTACTAACAAGGCATCCAAGGTGATTTGCTCAAATGTGGACATCTACGTTATAGATGGGTAATTTTGGTGAGGTAAATCTCACATTACAGGGAGCAACACAGGGTAGCAAGGGACTGTAAGGTCCCCCCGTTCTTGCCTCCACATCCTCTGGATAACTTCCAGAATGACTGCTTGTAGTAAATTTCAAAGTACCAGTGGGAAGTATGAAAAAAGGAGTTAAATTTGTGGCTCCACTCACCCCATGATCTGTCCAAGTGAGTGGAATTGGTGTGGATGACGACAGGGGTAAATGCCTTGGATAAAGGAGTGCAATAGCTTATCTCTCTCTGCAGAAGAAATGTAGAGGAAACAGGATGTTCCAACAAAATTCTGCTAAATATTGACCTAGATACCTAAGAAAAAAACTGTGGCCTCAATAACTTGTCCATACTCAGAGACCTTAAGGAAAAGATTTTTTCAAGTCCTTGTCCTAGCACATAGAAGTCCTTTGCCTGATAATAAATGCTTTTTAACACTTGTGCAAAACCAAAACAAACCAGGGCTAAGCACTCCCATAAATCACTACGTCAGCTATCTCCTTCCAATTCTGTGAGCACAAGGGGAAAAAATGTTAAAGAAGTAATGTTGACAAAACAATAAATTAAAGACATAATATGGAATAAAGCAATGAATCCAAAGCCAATTCGCTGTTTAAAAGGCCAGATCACAATGTAAAAGGAATTATGATTTTAGACATTAATATTATGAAATAATAAATTCTTGCAGTCTCCTCATCTCTGACAAAAGACAGAATAAATAGGTAAGGCAGACAATTCAACGAGCCTCACAACTCAAGTGCCATCTGCTCCCCACAGTCCCTCTTTGCAAAAGGATACAACACTTGTGGGACTGATGGTACTGCCAGCGCTACAGCTCTCCATTTTGAGAGAAATAGAAAGTTGACTTTGAGAAAATCTCCGCAAAATTACAAAATGCAGAACATACCATGCCAGCCGGCAGACTTTTTAAACTCCACGTTGTGCTGCAATGGAAAAAAGATACTGAGAAAAAGAAAGAAATGATTTTTTAAAACCCGTTTTGCAATTATTATCTTTTGCGTTGACTTCTTTGCTTTTCTCCCTGCTTCAGGACATGATCAGGTGAATAAATTTCCACAGAGTGGTATAAGTGTTGGAAAAGCAGTTGTGTTATGGTCTGTCTTGTCATAGTCCAAATCAGCGAGTTCAGACTTTTTTAGTGAAAAAGGGAAAAAAGCTCTACTTGTAATTCGTATTTCATGAATAATGACATGAAAAACAACTAGATGGCCAAAGATGGGGCCCCGTATCCTATGGATGGATGAACAACACCCCATCAGGTAGGTAATTTACAGTACAAACTCCTAGTCCTTCTCCGATACTGGGAAGAAGGCCACTGTACCAGTCCCATTCCATGTTTCCAGCAAGGTTCCTCACCACAGGCATAGTCTGCTCTCATCCTCTGCATTAGTGCTTTCACTTGATTTTAACCCTCACCATTTTCCCTTCTTATTGTCAAGAGGCTGCTTTTCTCCTGGCTGTCATGGACGATAGACATAACCTTCCAGCATTACGCACAAAATCGGATTTTTTTTTGAGTGCTCCACTACCACAAAGGCTTGTGAGTGCAGGTGACCAGGCTCCTCACCACCTCATCCCTGAAAACCACTGCTCCTTCACCTCCCCCAGGAACACTGAGGAAGCCATCCAGAGTGAAATTTAGATGGAAATATTTATGTTAAGTAGATTATTTCCAGCCAAACATTCAACATATTCAGGTCATGCCTGTTTGCTTCAGGGAAAACAAGCGTTCTGCAAGCGGAGGGAAATTGGGAGACGGAACAAAAAAAACCACCCGTCTGCTGAATCGAAAGCCAAAGACGGGCCTGGTCCTTCCCTTCAGAGGCCTGAAAGAGAATGAAGGGAAAGTCAGAGACTTCCTGCCTTTGTAATGAGTTTACTAATTAAATGTTAATTGTGGGCCTTGACTGACCAACATTTAAATGAGGCCTCGGAGCCAGGAATTGGGCTATTGTGGTCAAATTGTTTATACGGACAGGAAAATGGCTTTCTAAACATCAGATTCCTGTGTGCTGGCCAAGCTCTGGAGGAAGCTCCATGTGCAGCGCTCCCGCGGATCGCGCCCAAGGACTGCTCCTGCGGAGCTGCTCCGTCCTCAGCTGGCGAGTGATCACATGCAGTCCTGGGTGCCTCTGGCTTCTTCCTGTTTCCTACAACGGGGTGGCTTTGATGGAGACTCAAAATGGGAATGTCCCTGCCACAGTCTTCACCAGGTCAGTTGAGCGGGCAAGCGGTGCTGGTGCTGCCAAGGGGTGTACTTCTCTAAGGTAGACGGGAGGTTCCCCACCTCATATGCCGTGGGTGGCGATTAGAAGATATTTGTACCTTATACTGAGATTAGAAGTGGTTTGTGGCAGGAACTCTGCTTTTTCATCTGTGTTTAGTGTAGAAAGCAGTAGTATGGGACTGTGCCTCAAGGCTGGTGCTCACGGTCCTGTAAAATGTACAAAAACCCCTGACACTTGCATGTTTCCCTCATTTCTTTACTCTTCTTGATAGTCTCCATGTATTCAAACTGTTGAAACACGTTACAGTCTGGGCTTTGATGCATCATCTATAGTATGGGGTGAGTTCATGTCTCTGGGACATTCAGCAGCAATTTGAACCCCTAAGTCTGATTAGTTTCCTCACCTCACACCTTCCTTTTGATTTTAATTTCCTCTGATAGGCTGAAGAGGCTTTTTCACACCCACCATTCACATCATCTGCTGCTCCTTATCCAAAATCTTTCTGCTAAGGAGCAATGGGTACAGTCCAGCCCTTGACCCACTTGGATCAGTTGTTCAGCTCCTGTTGTTCCTTCTGGCTTTGCTTCATGACACATCTCAAAAGTCAAGGCAAAATATGTTGAGCATCCTATTAGTGACTGTCTTCAGTTTCAGAACCACATGCTAGGCAGTTTTTGAAGAATTCATGCTTTAGTCAGCCTATGTGGTCTTGCATTTCTCTAAAAGCATTTCAGTACAGTAGAATGATATGATGATACAAAAACTATTTTGGGGTGCCAGAAGACTGGGAGTTATGCTCTGTTTCATGCGTACCCATTTTTCTCCTGACGTTTTCAGCCTGAAAATTGATCATTGCTGAATAAAATTGATCGCACCACCTTAGGCCTATTGACTGCAACTAAGACCCGTCCCCATCAACACTAATAAATTTGACCTGGTAAATTCTAGTTGAACTTTCATCCTCCTGCTGAGCTTCCCTTTTATTTGTGCGTTTAAGTCATACCTTTGTACTGCTGGTAGTTTAAATTTGAAAATGTATTTTCTTCAAGGGGGGAAGAAAAAATACTCACCTGATTTACCAATTAGCCTTCTATTTTATTTTAGAAATTGATGTCAGGGAAGTGAAGTGATAGCCTAAGCCATGCTGAAAGGTTCTATTAGTTTTAGGGTTGCCACGGTGTTAAACAATTCCAGCTTACCTGGGAAAGGTCAGATGAGTCCCGACGATAAAGTTCACGGCTGAATGCAGTGCTTTATTGTGGAACAGCTTCAACCAGTATTAGCCAACAGTGACTTAAAGTGGTAAACTGGGTGCCCATGAAGTCCGAATTAAGCTCTTGTACCGAAAATTCCCGTTGGATTTCAAATACTGAGAACTGCAGCAAAATAAACCCTCGTGTTGTCTCTCCTTCTCAAAAGCTAACAAAAATTCAGGCTTTGGGTTTGTTTTGGGTTTTATTCTAGTTTAACAATGAAGATTCAGAGCTTCTGTATCCATGGAATATGTGGAGGCATTTTGCTTCCTCATTTTCCTTGCTCTTTTGAAACGCCAAAAGGCCAAAGCA
The DNA here is from genome assembly GCA_013399095.1 of Psophia crepitans. Classification (NCBI taxonomy): domain Eukaryota; kingdom Metazoa; phylum Chordata; class Aves; order Gruiformes; family Psophiidae; genus Psophia; species Psophia crepitans. Next base: position 189,265 of record VWZZ01002319.1, on the reverse strand, counting down.
TAGCAGAAAGCTTGACGAAAAGCTGGAGAGGGACTATTTACCAGGGCATGTACTGATAGGACAAGGCTTTAAATAGCTTTAAACTGAAAGAGGGTAGATTTAGATTAGATTTTAGGCAAAAATTCTTTACTGTGAGGGTGATGAGGCCCTGGCACAGGTTGCCCAGAGAAGCTGTGGATGCCCCATCCCTGGGGGAGACCAGGGTTCAACCTAGTTCAAGGTCAGGTTGAATGGTGCTTTGGGAAACCTGGTCTAGTAGAAGGTGTCCTTGCCCATGTCAGGGGGTGGAACTAGGTGGGCTTCGAGGTCCCTTCCAACTCAAACCATTCTGCAATTCTATGAGAAGCCTCTAGTGTCCCTCAGCATAGGGGTTTGGTTCTGCATTATTGGTGGTCCTGTAGTACCAAACCCTGAACTCCTGCTTTATAAAACCATCTTTTTATCATCAAACAAAATCATAACGTGCTTCAATCAGTTTAGATGAGCCACTGACCTACTGGCATCCAAACTCGTTGCAACAAATTTTGGATGCTAAGGTGAAACATCTGACTGAGGTATATAGTCAGCTCACATTTCATCTGTCATGAAAGGAATGGGTGGAGGTGGCAATGTGGTTAGCTGTGGTTAGAGCTGCAAAATCCTCATTTGGAGTCTTCAGTGGGATATGTGCATTGGAGATGGGTGAAGAGGAAGCGTAAACTGCAGCAACAGCTCTCTTTATTTTTTGTTCTTAGAATCACAGAATCAAAGAATGTTTTGGGTCAGAAGGGACCTCAAAGCCCATCTAGTTCCAACCCCCTGCCATGGGCAGGGATCCCCCACGCGACTAGACCAGGGTGCCCAAAGCCCCATCCAACCTGGCCTTGCACACTGCCAGGGATCCAGGGACAGCCACAGCTTCTTGGGGCACCCTGTGCCAGGGCCTCAGCACCCTCATCGGGAAGGATTTCTTCCAAATATGTAATCTAAACCTTTCCTCTTTTAGTTTAAACCCATTACCACTTGGCCTGTCCCTCCCTGCTCTGGAACCAGCCCCTCTCCAGCTTTCCTGTAGGCCTCTTCAGGTATTGGAAGGCTGCAATTAAGTCTCTCTGGAGCCTTCTCTTCTCCAGGCTGAACAACCCCAACTCCCTCAGCCTGTCCTCATAGCAGAGGTGCTCCAGCTCTCTGATCAGGTTTGTGGCCTCCTCTGGACTCGCTCCAGCAGCTCTGTGTCTTTCCTGTACTGGGGACACCCGAGCTGGACGCAGCACTGCAGGTGGAGTCTCACAAGAGAACAGTAGAAGGGTTCTTGTTGTTATTCAATGACTGTTCCATTAAATTCTCATCACTGTTGTTTATAATTTGCTTTTTGTTTTTGGGGGGGGTGGGGGGTGAAGAGAGATAAAATGTACATCATCAAATGTCCATTTACCATTTCTAAATCCAATAGATAGGATTTGAATACTTTCTGAGTAAATATATATATTGTGGTTTCTTGGAACATGATTCTCCTTGTCCTAGAGACTTTTAAATCTTATTTTTCATATATAAGCCTACCTGCAAACTCAGTGCAAAACTCTGGGAAGTCACACAGTAAGGAAAAAAGGCTGTTCTACCATTTAATGGGTTGCCCTCTGCTTCTTGATGCCCTACCCCAATGTTCCAGAGTGAGATTTTGGGCCCGGAATCATGCATCTTGGTTCAGTGAGTTATTGCCATTAATTTGTTTCACTTAACTGAGTTACCTAAGCAGGGCTGTAGCCATCCTCAGTGGTTCTGGGTGTCACACACCATGTCCACTCCTGGGACCCATACACTTCTGTCTCATGTCTCGGTAAAGTTACGGCTGGGATCTGCAGTCAGGTAGAAGTTCTGCCAGAGGAGTCAGACCTCTTGGGCAGTGAAAGGACATTGAATTTTCCTTCCTGATCTGCAGGCTGGCTTCATAGAGATGAGTGTGAATGAAGTGAAGAAAACTGGATCTCAGAAATGTAGTGGAGGAAGAAGAAGTGAGATCTGGAAACTCTCACACATCAGGCAAAGGAAATCACAGGTCAGAGGTGGCTCCTCCACAGTTAACAGTGGTATGTTCAAACTTCTTCCAAGGGGAGTAGGGACAAAGGGAGACCTCAGGATAGCTGCAAGCTCTACAGGTGTGCAGAAGCTGTCTCAGATAAGGAGGTAGCAGAGATGAACCTACCACTAAGCACCATGCTGGAGTACAACTGGGACAAATCCATGGTCCCACACATTATCCACACTGTCAGTGTGCTTTGCACTACAGGCACACCACTGTCCCTGAAGATCGGACGGGAAGATGGAATCCAGAAAACACCTGCTCAAAACCCCAGATCCTAAACACCTGAGCCATAGGAACAGTACAAAGCCTCAAAGCATCCACTCGGTCCACAACACAGCTGAGCCATTTGGATTTCCTCCAGCTGAGGATGCTTTTAACTCGCCCTGATATACCAGCACCAGCCTAAATGATATTCTGCAACCCCAAATATTTTGCTTACTGCCTCCCAGTATAGTTAAGCTCAGAGCCTCAAGGATACCAAACACATCTAACCTTGCTGACACTGCATTATTTGTACCTGAAGTTCAATATGAATTAGTATTTTTACAGATCTGAACCCAAGTACCTCACAGTCACTATGACGTTAAGAGTTTTAGCCTCATTTCCCAGATGAGGAGATGAAGCACAGGGAGATGGAAGATGATGGCACAGTCCCACGCTACCTGGCGCAGCAGGAGGAGCACTGCATCAAGGCAATATTCAAGGCAGGTCAGGGAGACCCTCTGAGAAGCAGGAGCATTTCCCTGGCATGAGCAAGATACTGCCAGTGCTTCGTGGCTTTCCATAACCAATGGTATAGTTCGGCACCCACCTGGCTACCTCTGCGTGCCTCTGCCTTGACTTGAGGTTCCTCCTCAGCCACGAGGTCTGATGGTTGAGAGAAGTTATCCTCCTGAAGAAAGGTATCAAAGCACACCTCACGTCAATCTCCCGTAATTATTTCATAGCAGAACTCACAGCCATTTCCAATGAAAATCATTAAATCAAATGCATTGCAAGTAAGTAAACAGTTGTTACAGGACCCTTGATCTCAGGAGAAGGAGCTGTTTGTGGACTGCCAAAGAGATGCCGCCTCTGCAGCAGGAATTTTCCCTCCAGCAAGCATAACACTAACCCTGGAGAATTTTACCCAGGTCTGTAGGCACATCAAGTCATACCCACACTGCCCACCATGAGGGCCTCTCTTATGTGTGTCACCTCTTAGGGAGGGTAAGGTCAAGAGACTGTTGAGTAGTTCAGATCACCTACTACCAGAGCTGTCAGACCCTCATTCCTCCTACAGTGGAGAAAAATGGTCACATCTCAATCAAACAGGTTATCTGTTATTATAGATAAGGAAGGCCTCCAGACTCAGGTGTCCTACACATGGCTCACGGACATTACCCGCCTGGACCAGACCCCAGTCCATCTAGCCCCGTGTCCCTCTTCAGCCAAATCCCAAGCCAGAAGATGGGGACACCACAAGGAAGAAATAAAAGGCCTCACAGCAGCCATAAGTATTCTGTGACCCCCTACCTTGCTTCCACTCTTGGTAAAAGATAGAAGAAATAATTCTGTATCAAATCTCTTTACTACACAAAAGAACAAGTTTAGATTCCCAAATGATTTTGGTGAACTCTGGTTACTGTTGTCTAATTGTTCTAGTAAGGGCTGGGGGAGGGGGGAAATTCAGAAACTGTGAGAAGAAAAATAAATTGATGCAGTTTTTTTAATTTTCTTTCTTTTTTTTTGGTAGTGAATGTGAAGTGACCCAGAAAATCAATTATTTGCTCTAACATAGAGCTGTAATCCTCTCTAACAGCTAGAGTTTAGCTTAAGCTCTGAAGTACAAGGTTTAATATGCCTTCCAATAGTTTTATTGTCTTTAATTATGGTTTGTATTGTTATCCTTGATATCTGCATAAATAGCCAATCCCTTTTTTTAATATGATTTCCTGAGGAGACAAAGAATGTGAGATGACACTGCCTGTGTCTTTGCATCTGTCTACCTGTTCTACAGCGAGAACTTCTGAGTCTAGGCCAATTCCAACCATACTTGACAGAGAAGCAGAAATACCAAGTTATTAAGTCCTGAAAAGTTTATTAAGAGGAGCCTGAAAATAGAACAGAGGCATCTCTGAGTGAATGATGCCGGGAAACCTGCACAGATGGAAAACTTCACATAGGCCCAAATATGACGAAGATTTGATCAATATTTGCACTTTATAGAATATTAAAGGATATGCCTAGGAAACTAAATCCACAGAGCCTTCTTTTGCTTTATTTCAGCCAGGCTATTTATTTTATCATCTTGTTAAACCTTGAGCTTAGCAATTTTTGGTAGCAAGTTGTTCCCCAGATTAGTTGCATGTTGAGAATACAAGCGTGGTCGTGCAGGCATTTCGGATGTACTCTTCCTGTCACTGCCCAATTATATCACATGTGGCTAATGGTAAAGGACGGAGATTTTTGTGGATAGTTCTGAAAAATTCCGGATTTTTTTGAACCACATATGGTTCAGCAGAAGTCATTTTCATCGAATGAATTTGATATATACAGACAGAAAATAATTTCTGCAGTACTTAGAAGATGGAAAAATCAGAAGGATTGAAGAATTTATTGAGATGCACTTATATTGCATGCTCATTTGAAATCCGATTCATACCTCCTGCATCTTCCTACATGCCTTCGTTCGTTTTGCACATACTTCCTATGTCAGTTCCAATTGCTCCTGTTACATTACTACCCTCCAACCTTCTTGTTAGCTTACTCTTGACCTCTATTTAAATGCAATGCACGCGTTTAGTAGGTTCATGAGTAGCCTCACCAGAAGTTAATTTCAACAGCATGCATTTGCATTGGAGGTCTCCCTTCCAAATACCTGCCAGGCCCAGTGCTCCTTGGTTTATATGAATTAATGGCATCACCGCCTAAGGTGCAGAAGCTCTGAGAACTAATCTGCTGCACTGTAATGATTCAGTTCTTATTACACGACGATGATTAAGGCCGCAAGTTGAAAAAAGTATTTAAGTGCACATTAAACGTATGCTTAAGCCTTAATGGTGGTGATAATAACCACGCTTCCAATTGTATAGCTATAAAATAGGAGGGAGAAACCTGGATTATCTACTGGAATCATATATTTTTATCCTAAATTAGAGTGCAATGAAAGATGATGAGATGAGATGATGAGATGAGATGAGATGAGATGAGATGAGATGAGATGAGATGAGATGAGATGAGATGATGAGATGAGACAGCTTCATACCAGCTTCTGCAGTACTAAGTCTTCAGTAGTAACCACAGGACAGTGTTTTTAATTCTTGTATTTTAAAGCTATTACTAAGAACTAAACCATCTCATTTGACTTCCTGTTCCATCTCATCCAGTTAGGCCTGTATCTAGCCCAGTAACTTGTGTTGGACTAACACATTTCTCTCTGGAAGGTGACTCAATTTAAATTAAGTAGCATGCATCAGGAAATGGAAACTCCATCATTCCTTTCTGTAGTTTCTTAATCAGCCTCATTGTTAAAAAGACATGTGCCTTATTTCTAAGACGAACACGTCTAGCTTTCATATCCATGATTCTTGTTATCTGCTTTCTGACAGATTAAACTGCCCTTTCGTATCTTGCATTTTCTCTATTATGCAGTGTAATCAAATCATTTCTGTCTTCTTTCATACAGGCTAAATAAATCAAGTTCTTCATTTCTTACACCATCAGGCATTTCCCCCAAGCCTTTAATCCTTTCAGTGCTTTTCTTCTGTGCTCCCTCCACGTCTACAGCACCCAACTCAAAATGGGAGTCCCACACCACATGCACAGACCTCTTGATCTAAGGGAGATCAGACCTCCTGATCTATGGTAAGGAACTCTTCCAAAAGGTTCTGGCTTAGCCTAATTTTTTTTTTCATTTTTTTTTTCTTTTTCAGACAAGCTTTCTAAACTCAGATAATATGGACAGATACCAGAGTAAGGCAGCACTGACATGAGCAGTTATGCAGATGTGAAGGTGCAACAAGCATTTGCAGGAGGACAGTCACCTGACGGATGAGGAGCAACAACCTCGTACCTCAGCTACCGCCAGAAGGTCCCATCTGACTCTGACATCAGCAGGCTCCATCAGGACAGTTCACCTGAGGAAAACTTGGGCTGGCCAGTTATTGTAAATCACATCAGGCTAATTAAGCTTTGATTTACAGATGTCATTTTACATAGTCATTTTATACTTGGTAGAATGTGGTTTGATTACCCCTTACTGTTACCTTATCTTCAATAGCTACAAATGCTATTAGCAGTTGTGCAGCAACTTATTCATTTTTAACAATATAACAATAAAGCCTGTACCATGGTTAACCATGCAAGAAATGTCACTTGCAAATTATCATTTCCAATTATTCAGTATTAATTTAAGGGACACGGTTATCAGTCCGGTTACAATTCTTTTCTTTATGTGAACTTCCATTTAATAGCTAAAGATTTCTTTTATTTTTCTTTCTTTATCTTTTTCTTTTCTTTTATTTCCTTTTTCCTCTTTTTTATTTCCTTTCCTCTTTTCTTTTCTTTTCTTTTCTTTTCTTTTCTTTTCTTTTCTTTTCTTTTCTTTTCTTTTCTTTTCTTTTCCTTTCCTTTCCTTTCCTTTCCTTTCCTTTCCTTTCCTTTCCTTTCCTTTCCTTTCCTTTCCTTTCCTTTCCTTTCCTTTCCTTTCCTTTCCTTTCCTTTCCTTTCCTTTCCTTTCCTTTCCTTTCCTTTCCTTTCCTTTCCTTTCCTTTCCTTTCCTTTCCTTTCCTTTCCTTTCCTTTCCTTTCCTTTCCTTTCCTTTCCTTTCCTTTCCTTTCCTTTCCTTTCCTTTCCTTTCCTTTCCTTTCCTTTCCTTTCCTTTCCTTTCCTTTCCTTTCCTTTCCTTTCCTTTCCTTTCCTTTCNCCTCCCCTCCCCTCCTCTTCTTTTTCTTTTCTCTGCCTTGCCTTTCCTTGCCTTCCCTTTCTTTCCCTTCTATTCCCTTCAAAAGATTTCATACCTCTTGTCTAAATGACAAGTGTTGTGAAATCACAGAAATGGCCTAATCAAGTCAGCAAGAGGAGGCTGAAAATATTATTTCCGTACTGTGTGAGAGTCCAACAATTGATTTAACCACCTAAAGATGGCAAATGAAGGGAGATTTTTTTTTAGAAGAAGAAAGGGGAAAAAATCAAAAATCCCCAAGCTGTTGGAACAACGCTGTATTAATCAGTCTGAAACCTCTAACAGCCCCAGTGTTTATCCAGGCTGTCCAGGGCAGCAGAACTGGCTGAGAAAGACCCTGCAGTTTTTTAACTGCACCCAGTGACCTTCTTTCCCCATGGTACCTGCCTGCCTCCTCTTCATGGAAGGAGTTATGAGCTTGGAGAAATGCAGCTTCTCTTCTTCTGTGTACACTAATTCAGGAGTGCCCCATCTTGGTCTCTATCCTCCAAGTTCGTTGCCACCACTCTGAAATTTGCCTGTGATTAATTTGGTAGCACATCTCTACCCAGCAGAGCTTTAAACTATCTAGGTCACACTTCGAGGAGGACTAAAACCAGGCTCTCTTAGGGCTGAACTGTGAGCTTTCACTTCCTAAATGACTGTTCAAACCAGTGGGCTATTAAGTAGGGGAGATAATACACCACTGGCTCAGTTTTCAAAGCAAAGCAGCTAAAACGGCATTTTGTGAGGGCCCTGATCCTATTAAAATATTTTAGGCAAACTCTGAGAACACCCACAGGGTCAGAAAACCAAACTGCTTCTCCAGCTAGCCCAGGATCCCAATGGGGATTAGGCAAAGGCCAACTTGCCCACTGCTAAATTAAGTGGCTAAAGAAAAAATGGGGTATTCACTATGTGGAACTGCCTACCTTCTACCATCAACTACAGAGGGAGCCCAAACAACTGTCTTAGACCAAATGCCCAAATATATATAAATAGATAAGATACACCCCGGGTTTTGAGTCTCAGTTCCCTATTTATAAAATGAGAAAACTAAAATTACTTCCTTCCGTTATGGGGTTATTATTAGCATAAACCTAACAGAGAGTTTCTTTCATACTCTTAGAATGGGGTTAGAAAGTATCCAGAAGCTCTGGAGAAGAAAAAAATAGTGTAAAAAAAAAATCAATTTCTTTGCTCTAGGAGAAGAATAAGGGGGGATTCCTTCTTTGTTTTGTATTTAACCCACCCATTTTTCTGTCCTCTATTCAGTCCCAGCTTGTTCCTCAGAGCCAGTGACCACAGATGCAGCAGAGCTGGAAGAGTCTCTTCTTCCCTTCCCGATGATCCATTAGAGGACATTACTTGCCTTTGTAACAGCTGTAAGATTCTCTCCTTATCTACACAAGGAAGAGCCAGGGAGGACTTTATTTGGGTGCCCAGGGAGATTAAGATTAAGCAGATCTACAGGACAAGCTCCCATGAACATGCTCCCATGCAGAGATCTGGGAGAAGCAAGGGCAGCTCAGGCTTACACAAGACCAGACCCAACACAGGGTGTGCAGCAGCAGACGTTGTTAACCCATCGGCAAAGGGTGGCGGGTCCCCTTCACGCTTTCTCAGGAAGTTTTGTATAAACATAAGCTCATTTGTGGTCACTGAGTTTGAAACGATTATTCCCACAAACAGACCAATAGAAAGCAGAAATAGACCGAATGCGTATTTTTCAGTTTGTGGTCTCCCCTGGGTTTAAATACAAAGAGAGACTCAACAAAATGAATGACAACATTACACCTGAAGACGATTAGGAAACAAGATAAGCCACCCCTGCGTTTATCTTTGACAGCCATTACAACATAACGTAGCCAATATATAGTTCAATCAGTTCTGATGACACTTTCTTTCTCTTTTTATGATAAGAACCGTTAGGTTTAAATCCTGCCAAGTAAAACCAGCCTAGATATTGGCGGCAGTGATAAGAGTAGCTCTGCCTTTGGGCTAATAATAGTTGATACACCTATCGGTCATAAAGCGTTTTGCAAAAGTTAATGAATTTGATTATCATTTTCTTCTAATTTACAAAGAGATTTATTGAGGTATTCAGGCAACTAAATGTGCCACCAGGCGCTAATGGATTTTTAAAAAGTCCTTTGGGCATTTAACTGCCACTGAGAGTCAAGAGAGCACTTGAACCTAAACACAGACCCAGCTAAGCAACTACCACCTAAACACTGGGCGATTCGTTTCTCACGTGCTACTGCAGCACCCAGCTGAAGGTTGCAATATGCCTCACACTGTCCTAAAACCGGGAGCTCGTAGTTTGAGTAGAGAACAAGAGGTAAGCAGGGATGCTCGCAGGACGAATGAGGCAGCTTTGGTCAGCACCAAACACTGTGCCTGCACAGAGCGGTTGTCGAGCTCTCTGTGCAATTAGCTGAACGTCCCTCAGTGTGGAATTAATTTCAGGTTGCTCAGGCAGCTAAAACTGCTGCTCCTGCATCAGAGGTTAAAGCCAAATTAACGAATTCTTTCAGTAGTGACTCATTCCCGCTTTTGTCCCAACTTTTCAATTCACTCCCGAGGTTGGGGAGAACAGCAGTAGTCCTCAACGAACAGTGAGTAAGATTCAGAAAGCAACAAATTGCATTGCTGTCCTTAAACCCTCATGATTTCAGGCTCTCCCCAGCAGCAGCATTAGCACTACTGAGCTGCACGAGGGTGGGCGTGAGGCTGGAACTGGGGGAGACAGGCTGTCTTTTGAGGTGCCCATTTCTTTTTGCAAGCTTCCCATGGCTGCAGTCAAGGAGCTTGGGCTAGGTGCCCAGCTTCCAAGGACCTAAGAATAACTTTTATTCCTAAAGAACAAGGCAGAGCATACCCAACATAGCAGCTCACTCTTTTTCTACCAGATTGGACACGGAAGGACTGATGGGGAAACTGTCATTTGGTGTGTGTAGTTACACCTCAGTAAACGTTCCTCAGATAATCAGGTAATAGTAACCCTGTTCTAGTCCATTAATGCACCATTTCAGGAGATTGCCAGGTGTTTACTGGCTAGCTAAGGCTAGGAAGGTTTTGGGGGTTTTGCCAAAGAGCATGGAAAGATGCTTATCTGTGTAGCTACTTTGAATTCGGAGGCAATTTGCTGTTCTCATTGCTATTTGCTCTTCTTGAGAAGAGGCAAATAGGGAAGCTGTCATGTATTCTACTCATAGTATTAAAAACAAATGTAGTCCAGAGCAGTAATCAATTGTCCATAGTGATGGATTATGACTTAACTACTCAATGTGACCTTTAATTCTCTGCAAATATCATTTCCAAAAGTCTCCCATCTACTGTACAGTTAACATCTCTCTCTGAGCCCTCCTCAGGCTGATGCAGCTTCTATTCCAAAATCATGATTTTGTACCGGTTTGACACCAGCAAGAAGGTGCTTTGCTGGCATACCTGAACACTCAGCCACGCTGCTCCTTCAGATCTTGTTCACAAGGAACGGGTCTTACGTATCCGGAGGAAGTGGAAACTGAGCTATTTGACAGCGGCAGAGGAAGGGAGAACCACCCCACGCACTTCATGTGGCATACGGCCTTGTGAACCTGTGCACAGAGTCAGAGCTTTGTGCAAGCACGTAGACAGGCACTTGAATCCCACGGAGATGACAAGACAGATATCAACAGCACATCCTTCCATAGGGTGTTTTTCAGCTGGCAAATCTCATGCGGTACAGCCTACACCAGCCCTAAGTGACTGTTTCATGTTGGGTATGGAAATCCAGCACTGATTAAGGCACTTCAAGTAGGTTTACATCCCAAACTTAAATGCATGTCCATATATTTAGCCCTTTTATTTTGGGAGTGAGTAATGTAGTTTTGCTTGAATCTGTGGAAAAACAGGCCAAGAGCTTTTGTCAGATCATAACCCTGATGTCAGTATTCCAGACCTGCCCCAGCCAAACGGAGAAGAATGCTGACCCTAACAGATAAGCTCATCTGCTTAGCAGACTTCTCATGTTCAGGCACCAGTGCAGACCAGGTCTTCATGAAATATAATTCAATTTACTTGCACTACTGAACAGAGGCTGGAAGATGAAAGTTGTGGCTTATGGGCTGATTGACACCTCCAGAAGTATGGGCTCTGATCACGGCTTTTGGCATGGCTTGGATGTTGCTTACACATCTCTCACAACATGTGAATTCTCTGATATCTTATAATGTTGAGCTCATATAGGAGCTCTTGTAGGATCCTTCTTCATGAAGCTGGCATGGATGTGCTAGTTCTGAGACAGCCGGACAAACTTGGTTAAAAAAAGGCTAGTTCTGAGAAGGGAGGAGGAAAGGGGTACAGATGGGCATGCAGGCAAAGTGAATGCCTGAAACTTTCTTTCTGCAAGAAAAAAAAAATGGTAGTAAGGAACTAAAAAGAGATTATGAGGAAATATGGGAGCATTTACAAGTCACAGTCTGCAAGTCAAATATTTTATTTTTTTAATTGTATTTGAAAGTTGGGGGGCAGGCTAGCCTTTCAAAAAGGATTTGCAGACCTACTGTGAAAGATGTATGAGACTGGTACAATGAATTTGCCAAGATGGTGCAGCTCATTCCACTTCCCTCTGAGCAGGCAGCAGCAAAAGCACGAAAACTGCCACTGCACCAGTGGCCTCAGTGAGGTGCTAATCTCAGTGCTCGGTAAATGCTATTTATATATCAAAGGGTCACTGAGAAGGAACTTGGCTTCACTTCTTTTATATGCTCCTAGTTCATTCTCTACCTCCATTTCTGGATGGATATTTGCAATCCCAGAATGTCTCCAAAATAAGGTACTCGTGTTGCCTGTCTCCTAGGGGATGGAATCTGACTTTTTTCTTTATGTTCAGGTGATCCTCATTCTTAAAGCTGGAATGCCTCAGATGTTTCTGCCAGTAAAAATTAATATTCTTTTCCCTTCTGGGCTTGGCCAGTGAAGGATAACACTGGAGTCTTGGCAACTGGTCATTCCATGTGTGTTAGCACAGTTGGTCAAAGAAAGCAAGTTTCTTCTGATGTTTTCTTTTAGCATTTGTATGGATAAACAACTAGACACCTTAAAATATTCTGTACTAGCTGCATGTGTGAGCAGAGAAAGCTCTGAAAAAAAAAAAGAAAAACACTTTAAAAATTAAAACAAATTAAAGAGAGAAAAAAGCAGACATTATTTTCTGCCATACAGTAGAGCTCGGAAAGGCAACACAAAAGCCCAGATTTACAAAGTTATCAAAGCCTCCAGTTGCTCTTCTTGCAGGTACCTCTTCATGGCTCCAGAAACCAGTTCGGGTATCAAGAACTGAACTCAGCCCTTGCAGACCTGTGTCCAGTGCCTTTCCCTAAAACCGCTATACCTCCCCTGTATTCCTTTTAAAGTGCCTATCACAGAGCACAAGATGCATTCAGCAAAGTTAAAAAGAAAAAAAAAAAACAAAAAAAAAGGTCATGAAAGCCAGATGATCGCATTCTTGGAAACTGCAGCTGTGTCTTCCTTCTGCAATTCACAATGCTGGGTGGAAGAACACTAAGATCTAGTCAAGCAAGCAGAAAGACTTTGGAAAGATGCAGGATAGTGAACAAGCCATCCATTTGGAAATTAAGACAAGAAATAACTGCTGCTAGATCAAGATTTCTACTTCCACTCTTGGAAGACTAACAGCCAATCAATACCAATAGGTACGGTTAAGAGATCCCTCCACCACACATATTCTCGTCTCAGTTTCAAGATTTTATCCCAGGTGGCTTTATGGCACCATTCCTAAATTAGATAAATGCAATTCAGGGATAATTCAAGCCAAACATTTCATTGGGCATTAACAACTTTATTCTTTCCGAAAATGGTGACTTCATCTCATCAATATTTTCCAGGAAAAAAAGAATTGCAATGAAATCTAAATATATTGTTACAATGAAAATTTCTTGTGTCATGTATTGTTGCCATATTTAAAACATTCCTACATTAGTCCAGGATTAGACTATAAATCGAAACAGACAAGTCAAATCAATGAAGTCAAAACGAAATTTTTGATTCGACTTATCCTCCACAGGATTTCAGAATTTTGGCTATGTGGGTGTTTTTTTTCATTTTCTTACCAATGGGATACAAGAAAAAAACCTCACAGTTTGGAATCCCCTGTGGTACAATAATCCTGACTTCCCATTCCAATTGCCCTACTCCTGCGCTATTTTCAGCTCAGATTTCCATCAGCTGAACTCCTGTCCTTACAGATAAGGAAAGTGACTTTCCTAACTTTACATCTATTCGGGATCGTTCTAGAAAAATAATTATTCACAATACTTTTAACTCCCTAAAGCTGCTTTCAGGCTTTTTACCAACCTGCAAGTTCCATGTCTGAATTCTCATCTATCTCACAGTCTAGAGAAAACCTCATTTGATAATGGATAGGAAGACGGTGAGGTAAGATTGCTGATACAGCACAGGAAAGAATTGGTGGACACAGCTAATCTGTGTTTATTAATTTTTTATCAGGTCCTTTCCTCTACCCGTTCTGAGCAAAGAACATAAGTACTCATTAAAACGGAAGCAGATTAGCAGATTCACTGGACTCCGGGAGACTACACTCCTACTTAAGGTTGAACATGGGTCTAAAATTAAAGTTAATCGAATCCAACCAGATTTAGAAAAGTTTTTAAATGCCTAAAGATGCAAACAGTGTAACCTCCCCAGCCTTATTTTCAGTGCATCTTTTCTTTAATTTCTACCATGAGTTCAGAGAAGAGAGTCAGCCGAAGATACACGTAGGTAGGTAACGCAGCTGAATTAATTCCAGTGCCGCAGCTGGGGTGGTCTCCCTCCTCTCTCCCTTCCTCCTCCTTCACTGCTGCCTGCGTTCCACCACAACCATCAGCTCCCGTGGCACCCCAGGACCCTTTCTGACCCAGATCAGCTCTCTCAACTGGCAGAAAAATAACACAGCGGTAAGACTGAGTTGTTTTCTGCCAGGTTACCGAACAGCAGTAGCTCACCAACAGGTCCAGTGCCTTTCAGCAAGAGAAGGGGCTGGATTATTTGATGGTGCCCAGGGATGGGAGCAAGGAAGCAAAGGGAGAGAAAGAAATTACCGCTTCCACCAGCACCGAGCTGTTAGATTAGCAAGCAGTAACACTATGCCACACGAAAAGCAATGTAATTGTTACTCACACCGTGGTTTCAGAGTAAAATTCAACCTAAAGAAGCTTTGTCTTTTGACAAAAATAACCACAAAGTTCAAAAGGGTATCTCTTAATGTTTTTAGAAGATGGTGCTGAATAATAGATGTGGCTTCATGTTTGAAACTCTGCCTGTTTAAACATGATATGACCACAATCTTGTTTTTGCACTTGTACTTCAGTTGGAGAAAGCAACACCGAGAAAAATAAATCTTGAAATGTTCATTAATGGCTGTGTAAACAGCAAATGCTTCCTTCATACAGCCATTTGCAGGTCTCTCTTGCAGGTGCTCAGGGAGTACGACATGTAATACCGAGTGAGCTGTTACGGCAAGGCCTGGCTCTTTCTACTCAGTTATTTTAGCAGCGCTCTCTGGGAATTTGCAGCCAGGATCAGGTATTCAAAAATACACCAACATGTGTGTATGATGCTTCATTCATTTTGGCAGACTCAACAGTCTCTATAAACTGACGGGAAAAAAAAAAGTATTTTCTTCCAAGTTAATTACTCAGCTATTATACTACTTAGTACAACAAAGTATGCCAGAGGTAAAACACGATTTGATTTTGAAAGCTGTGTAAGTTTTCTAACACTTTTCCTTATCCTCCAAAAGGGTTTCAGAATTACAGAAGAGATCTCATTTAGTCCGTCCTCAGAGCATGCCGGTGCGTGTTTTCACCAAGTGAGAACTGAGAGACGTGGTAAATATTTTCCATCCTTTCACGGTTGCTTTTTGTGCTTAATACGCCGCTTTTCACAGTTTTAAGGGTGGCTACACAAGCCTGTTGAACTGTGCCCCTCAATAGTAGAGAGTGCAGCTTGTTGCAGCTCCTAGAGGCCGTGGCAGAAGACGTGCTGGCAGTCGTGAGGCTGAGCACATCCCATCCACACTGCAGCTGGTCATCTTCTTTGGGTTCACATCAGTCAGGTTTGAAAATCAGTCAAAGGGACTTTAAAGAAAAATATGCCGGATCCTGAGCTGGTATAACCCAGTAGTGCTTCAATTACTCCTGCAGCTTTCTTTATAACTGTAACAAATCCGCTCTTTAAAAAATAATAGAAAATCCTGCTCCATAAGGCAGAAAAATTCCTTCTTTAGGATGCAACAAAAATGGCCTTCGTTTGTGTCTGACCCGATTTTGATCTGCCTTCTGAAACCAAGTTTCTGATGTAAAGCTTCCAGATGAAGCGGTGCCAAAGGGAAAGAGGAGGACTTAGGTTTTGCAGGCAGGGAAATTTACTTCTTAACGTTCAATCCATGTATAGTCCTTGAACAATGGGTTGACTTTTTTCCCCCCCTCTGGTAATTGAATCATGTTGCACTGTAAATAATGTGCTGCAGTGCAGCCCTCCCCCTTCCTAAGGAAAAATATAAACCTCTCCCATAGCTGGCTATGCTGATATTATTACTCATTGACTGCATCAGCACAGGTCTACATCAGACACTTGTCAAAATCCCTGCCAAGAGAAAGTTTTCATTTTCATCAATTTATTTTTAGTAGAGCAGCTGGGAAATCCAATGACTGGCTGAGTGGAGACCTGGATTTTGGAGCGGAAAACCACTTTTTCACAACATACTTCAGGTTCCCTTCTGCCTACAAGTGAAACCTCTCCCTGGGATCTTATCTTGACCAGGCTGGACAAGAACAGCCCTTTTCTACCCAGGATTCTGGGACTCTGCCCAGTTCTAAACAAAAAAGCCCAGTTAACATTGGTGGTTAATTTAGCTGTCACACCTACTATAGTGGCATAGGTGAAGGGGGTGGTGGACAGTGCAGGTCAGCTCCTGCCAGGGGTTTTTGCAGTGTCATGGGGAGAACTAGCCATTGGTCTTGAATTAACCGCCATGTGGTTCCTCTTGCTGCTTTCTAGGATAAGCTAGCAACACAGGCTCCCTCTATACTCAGTGGAGGGAGAACATCGCAGCCCTGAAAGTTTAGTAAGCATCCTCTCAGCCATTTCATAGTCATCCCAGGGAAGTTCCCGTTGCTTCCCATCAATTACAGATAGGGATTGGGCATCTAGCATGACCTAAATGTCTACCTGGGCAGAGGGGGTCACTCTGAAGTATAGAATCATAGAATCATGGAATGGTTTGAGTTGGAAGGAACCTCAAAGCCCATCTAGTTCCAACCTCCCTGCCATGGCCAGGGACCCCCTCCACTAGACCAGGGTGCCCAAAGCTCCATCCAAGCTGGCCTTGAACACTTCCAGGTAGGAGGCCTCCACAACTTCTCTTCCACAACTGTTCCAGTGCCTCACCACCCTCGCAGTGAAGAATTTCTTCCTAATATCTAATCTCATCTCCCCTCTTTCAGTTTAAACCCATTACCCCTTGTCCTGTCACTCCCTGCCCTGTAACCAGCCCCTCCCCAGCTTTGCTGTAGCCCCTTTACGTACTGGAAGGCCACAATTAGGTCTCCCCAGATCCTTCTCTTCTCCAGGCTGAACAAGCCAAACTTCCTCAGCCTGTCAGACTGTATAACTTGATGTTGTCCTTGTGATGGTGTCAAGCGATTGTGGCAAAACCATTATTTTGCTCTGCAATAGTGAGTGAAAACAGGTGTTTAAAAGTGATACAAACCCCGTTGTTCTTCATGTACTCTAGGTTAGGAATATTTCACTTTCTAGGCTATTGAAATCTAAAAAAACATGTTAGCCTGGTTTCCTACTACTTATGTAAGTCTGCCAGTGTCTAATATCATTGCTGAGTTTAGACCAATGCTTTTCCCTTGCTGGTAATATCTCGGCAAGAGCACTGACTTGTCAAACTCTTTCTTCAGATTTTGTAGGAATGTAGTATCTTTGAGCTACCATTCCTCTTCCCTCCTCCTTTCCTCAGTTTAATTTAAATTTGCAGGTTAATAAATGACTGGCTCACTGACAGTGAAATTGAATAATTTGTGTTTCCTTATGAAACTAGACTTTAAAAAAAAAAAAAGGCCAATAACAGAGACAAAAAAACCCCACACATGAGAGAAACTCAGTTTGCTAAATGAAATCCTTCAGACTTGCCAACTTGATTTACGAACTCCCAGGCTGTTTTGCAGTTCTCCATCCTCTCTCCTCCCCTTCCCAGGACCCAAAACCCCAGGTGCAGTTGGCCAGCTAGCAGTTAGTCGTGTAATCTACTTATGTCTCATGGTGGTGCAGAAACCACGGCTTTGTGCTATCTGTGATAGGGGAAGAGGTCCCATGGCAGGAACAACGAGCCAAAGCAATGACTCTCACATGGAGAAGAACATCTTGACTTGTCGACATTTTTGTCAACACTGATTGAAACTGCCAATATTTGTCATAGGACCGCCCAGGAGAATTCAGAGATCCAGCAGAAGACTTCCACACCTCATTCAGATATATGTCTTATCTACAGAGAATAGCTGAAATTAGATAATTTGATCAATTAACAAATATGGATTTCAGAGCAGCCACACAGTCCTTCCCAAGATAACCTAAATCGACCTGAGAATTAGTGTAGTTATATTTTTGTGCCAAGCTGGGGAAAAAAAAAAATAAAACTTCTGTTTTGTGAAGTGCTGAGCACTATTTGTCAAGTGCTTTAAATCTTCTCATCTTGTCAAGTTTTTCACAATCACCCTGCATTTCCATTCAGAAAACTGGTCCATCAGTAAAGATAATTCGAAAGACTTCTGTCTCCCAAACAAATTTAATCAATACAAGCTTCATCTAAAGTTTTAAGTGTTTATGTAGGACCTGACAACATGTGGTTTTATATGTGTTTAATTATGTGGGTAGACAAAACTTTAGTTTTCCCAAATCTCTGCAGCAATGAATTGTATCTACAGTGTCAATGCCTCCATGTCATGAAGTAATTAAATAAAAAAAATTTTGGTGAAATTACTAGGACAAGTGCTTTTAATGCAAGTATTCATTCAGTGCTGTAATAATAAAGGATTCAAATAAATCCAAGTGAAACATTACGCAGAACTTTGTGTATATGTAGGAGGGATGCCCCTGGGGAACACACTCTGGTTATGCAGCATTCAAACAGAGAGGACGTTAAACACACACGTACTAAAACGCAAAGTTAAAATATTGTAAAGACCTTGCCATAAACCTGCCAGAAATCAGAGAAATTCAGAGTAATGATAATTCACTAGAGGCATGATTCTACTCTCACTCATGCTGGCTTCACATCAGCATCATGCATCTGACATCCCTAGCTTTACTATCAATTCACACCAGTTTAGGAAGAAACAAGTTCTGCAATATTAACTGTTGATGTCCTGCTACTTAACCGTGACCTCAGGAGCATAATTACCATGGAAGAGGCATTTTCATTTCAAGCCTTTGTTTTGATTATATCAATACTTGGAAGAGAAAAAAGACCCCATGTGTGCAATCTTTCATGTTGTCCTTAAGTCCTTGAATTATTTTCATTACTAAAAATGACATGCAATTTAAAAAAAGTTTCCATGTGGACTCTGAGGACCTGCAAAGACCAAATGGTTGGACACTAGGCCAATAAGAGTATTTGATAAGCTCAGAAGAGTTGCTCACATGGCTGGGCTTTGGTTTCTACAGTACTGAAACCTTCAAACACACACAGGGACATACGAGAGACTATTCCACATCCTACCTCGCAGTGCATGAACAAAGCATGTAGGTGAACATGTTTCGTGTGGAAGACCATGCAGCATTTTTAGATCTATGTTTCAAGAGTGTGAGGCTTGTTGAATTCTCCAGGGGCTTTGTATTGGGTTATCACTCAGTGGAGACAAGCAAACAAGCCTGGAGTCACTGCATGCTGTGGTGTACAACTGGCATCTTTATCTCTGCACGTGATGCAGAGCACAGGCAGGCTGCCCTGACGACCAGCTTGTCTCCTACAGCCTGGTGCTACAAGCTAGTTGGGAGAGTAAATGAAAACAGTCAATAGCTATAAAGCAAAATCTGCTGGGTAGGGATCTCTAGAGCGATGTTTTCCTCTAAGCACTAGCTGCATATTTTTTTAAAGAGGGAATAACCTAAGCCTTCTCGACCGTGGGCCTGATCCAACAATTAATATGTCAGCAGAAGTTCTTGATGGACTTTGGTCTAATTTTAATAAGTTTATTTCTCCTTGGAGGCTCCCATTAGCAAAGCTGTAGGCACCTGGACATGGGCACACAGGACCAGGAATCCCTACGTGGAAGTTTTGTAGCTATATGAAAACGATGCATTGCCCAAACTAATATGTCTTGCTTCTCAGCATATGCCTTCAACAGATCTTATAAGCTTAGGCAAAGCTCCATCCTAACATGATTTCTGGCTTCCAGTTCAGAGCTGGCCTACATCCAGCCAGCTTAGAGTGTAGGCAAAATGAGCTTCATCCATTTGTGCCCATCTATGTCAATGTGCCCTAACCAAAAAGCTTTGAGCTAAGCCATCCTAACTGTCAAAGATCTTTGGAAACAGCAGGGATTTTTTTTTTCTCCCTGAGAAAAATCAAAATTGCTTCCATGTGTAAGAGTGACTTGCGGTTTGTGATGAAGAGGCTCTGTCAAACTTATGGCCAACCAGTGATTAAAAGCCACTTTCCGTTTACTGTACCAAGAGGTAGTGTAAAGTAGCAGCTGGGAGGTTTTATTGTGTTGCAAATTTAAGAAACTTTTTTTTTTCCCCTGTTATGAAATGCTAAATTCTGGAGGAGAAGAAAAAAAACACCTCTATAGTTCATGTATTTCTAAAAGTAAAAACTATTACTTGTAGGCATGAGACATTTATTACTAATTTTGGAGGGGGCTTTGTGAACACGTGCCTCTCATTTAGAAGATGGAGTTCCACAGCCTGCTGTCAAGCAAGGCTTTTGGAGAAAGAAATGCAAGGGAGAAGAGATAAAAAGGAAGAACTCCTTATTAAACATGCTGAGTGCTCCTAGAAGTTCTCGTGCTCTTCCTGTTCTTAAGGTGGAATTTTTCAAAATCATTTTTGGTAGAACTCATCTTACCTTGGTTTGGTCATCCAGAAGATTGAAATGGGATTCAGATCCAGATGCAGACACCCAAATTTACATGCCTGTGTGTAGATGTTTATGTGTGAATTATGGGCTTATTGCAGTTGTTTACACATAGATAACCACTACAATTTTAGAAGTTCTAGCTACCCAGACGATCCATACATCTGAGAGAAATGACACAGGATATGGAAAGCCCACGACCTTCTGGAGAGGTGCTCAAGACCTCCCAAAATATACCATAGGGCACTTCAAAGAGTACTAGGCACCATTTGGAGCAACTGAATTGAGGCACATGTAAAATCACTATAGTAAATGGAGAGCGGGGATGTGATTCAGTTGCCTGAACGTAGGCAACTAGTATCATCTGAGATGATCTAATATATCCAAGATTTCCATATAGCAGGTATGACACAGTACCTGCATCCATGGTATCTGCTGAAGGTGAGGCCACATCCACTAGGATAGCTCAGATAGCAATAAACACCAGCTAATCAGCAAACCTAGAGGTATACAGCTGACCAAATTAGTCTACTGCAGAGTAAAATGAAACATAGGCTCCACAGACTGTCTTTACTGCATCTCCATTTCCTCTTAAGAGAGATAAAGCACCTACCTCACATGTAAACTTCCAAAATTTCAGTCTCTAACTGAATCCTGCCCTAGACATCTCAAATAAATTATTTACTCTGGCTTCTATTAAAGTAATGAAGTGAGACAGTGGGTGATTGACCCCACTTATGTTGGACTTCTGCCTTAGGATGGGATGCATCCGTCTCCAGAGGTGCATCCTATATCTCCCCATTGAAAAAAGAGTGAGCCTACCCAACCAGACAAAATGCATTAAAATTCTTTTAGACGACTGAACAGTCCAGCCTGTCCACTGGCTTCCCTTTATTGGTATCAGCGTTTACTAACTTAGTGGCAAGACAGCCCAGGTCTGAGCATTTCTGGGAAGCCCACACCTGATATCTTGGAGTTCACTAATGTAGTCTTCATTCCCTCATCCAAGCAACTTGTGGCTCAGAGCCACTTGTTGAGCCAGAAACGCATCTTTGTAATCCACAGCACCAGATGATCTTTTCTTTCACAGATTTGTTCAATTGCTTATCTAACCCATGTAAATGTCTCAGTATCCAGACAATTCACAGCAGCAAGAAGTTCCACTGCTCAGTGACACAGCGAAAGAGGAACCTCTTCCTTTTGTACACTTTGAACTTGGCATCTACCAATTTCATAGGGATCTCTATTAAAGACCATTTGAAAACATAGCCCAGCTGTGTGCTAGTTGAATACAGAATTGCTCCATGAACTCTAGACAAAGTCTGCTGGCTAACTTTATCAAAGTTGTCATTATTCATATTGAACCTGAGCTTTCAGACCAGAAGGAAGACCAATTTCTCATTGTTTCTACTTTGGACCCTCCCAGAGAAAAGGATTCACTTCATATACAAAGAAATTCAGCAAAATACGCCAGTGACTCATACCAGATGCACCAAAGTTGTAACGATTTGCATTATGAAATCAAGCTCTATGGCTTTGCTCCAGGTCAGATTCATGTGATTTTTCTTTCATTCCATAAAATGTGGTCAGAAACCTATATAAGCAAGTGCTGTTGTGGTGCCTGAAATGGGAGGAAGTTGGAGGAGAAGCAAAAGAAAGAGGAACAAGGTTGCTTTATTTAAAAAAAAAAAAAAGTCACCCTGAGACTTACTGAATTTATGTGATTTCTAATGAAACTTTCACCTTAGTGTGCCTATACTCCTTATAAGGCTCTCTGCATATCTGCATGCGTACGTAAAATCACTTCTCTCAGCTCTATCTTTATGTAGAGACAGGAAGGATGGGTTTGTGGTTGAGAGAGTGATGCGGGACTCGAGAGATACGGGTGTTATTCCTACACACTTCCTCTGTGATTTTGGGCAAGTTGCATAGGTCCCAATCCTGAAAACACCAGTGTACCTACTTATCTCTGCTGTCATAAGTGGTGCCAGTGAACAGGCCAGATTAGACATGTGGAAAAGCGTAGGCAGCAAAGAGGCTTTGATCTTTCCATACTTTAGTTATCCTTCTGCGAAATGGAGTTGTAAATTAATCCTCCTCTCGCTATCCTATTGATTCAACTTCTAAGCTCTTTCCAAAGCCTGACTCCTTTACTGTGCATTTGCACAATGAAGACATCATTTCAGCTGGGCCTTGTAGGACCACATAAGATGGTCACCAGAGGTCCATGACACTTCTATTGCTCCTCTGCTGTGTGTGCTCTAGTTCCCATGCACAGAACTAGGCACTCTACCTCATCCAACTTTTCTTCTTTTTGGTGTTTCTCTCTTCCAGGAGCAGAGGTGACTCAGGACATGCATAGTGCAAGGCAAATATTTCCTAGACATCCAACATGGAATTGCTCATACTTTTTCTTTCAGTATTCAGGACTAAGTAGACAAAGTTATGTGCCTACTTGTTTTGGGTTTCTTTTTAATCACTATATAAATGGCAGCAACAGTGCATGCCTTACGTTTAGTTTAGAGAGTGCATTACATCAGTCATTGTTTTTCCAGTCTCACGTTCCTCTAAATGTTCTTTTTGCCCTTTCCTTGTCTGCTCTTTTATAAGCAAGCTTGGAAAGAGGAAACGTTTGAGTTACATTACGAGCTGTTCAGTCTGGCTGGGAAGCAGAGCTATTGTCACTCAGCATGGTTTACTCACTTAGACTTCCTCTATGAACCAACAAATATTTGGCAGTGACTCCAGAGCTGGGTTAATTGTTAATAACTCGTGGCCTCTTGATATATGTCATCTGGATAATTATTGTAGTCTGACAAGATTAAAAAAAAAAAAAGGCAACAGCTAACAGGCTAAATCCAGAATATAAAGTTCCTGTCAAAGGGAGGCCTTATTTTGGGCCATATTCTGGCTGCTAGATGCACACACTCAAAAAGGTCACCAGCTCTCCCATTAGGGAAGACCTTTGGTTATCCATAGCCACTATGGAAGCCCATAGTGGGAAGGGAATACCCATCATTCCCTTAGAAAGGGCTGAGGGCAAGGCCAGTAGTCCCCAGTCACTGTCACCAACTTGTTCATCTCACACTCTGCAGCTCTTCTACATGATGTTAGAAGGGGGGGGGTGTAACTGCCCTTGGATCAGGCAGCACAAAACCCACTTCTCTTTCCACTCCATTTTGTTGATATTTCAGCTGCTGTCACCCTCCACTGAGAGATTCCCAAACATGGGAATCCAAGGTGCTGGATTTTGTAATGTGGACATCAGTCCAGGGGAACAAGACTGCGGGTGATAGCCCACACTCATTAACATCAGAGGCAAGACCCCCATTAAGTTCAGTGGGAGGGGTATCCCACCCATTTATTTTCCACAAAACTGCATTTTCTGCATTACACAAACGACTCAAAGTCCATTCATAAGAGAAGAGACAACAGTATCAATTTCAGCAGAGTTATTTTTAGCTCAACCAAATCGATGATCTGTCCACACTCATATTCAAGTCCAAATACATCCCTTCTGTAAGTAATATTTGCATAGCAATGTGTTACCATAGCAGACGTGGTCACCGGCACTGTCAGTTGGTAGATTACTCAGTTGCAGTGGGTTGACTCAGGCTGGAGGCCAGGTGGCCCCAAAGCCGCTCTATCACTGCACTCCTCAGCTGGGTAGGGGAGAGGAAATATGACAACAGGTTCCTGGGTTGAGATAAGGACAGGGAGAGATCATTCACTACTTACCACCAGGGCCAAAATTGACTCAGCTTGAGGAAATTAGTTTAATTTATTACAAATCAAATCAGAGGAAGATAATGAGAAATAAAACTCAAATCCTAAAACACTTTCCACGCACCTCTCCCTTCTACCTCTACTCCCAATTTCTCTACGTCCTCCTCCCGCCAGCACCACAGAGGGGATGAGGATGGGGGTTACGGTCAGTCCGTCACACAGTGTCTCTGCCGCCCCTTCCCCTTCAGAGGAAGGACTCCTCACACTCTGCCCTGCTTCAGCCTGGGGTCCCTCCCACGGCAGACAGTCCTCCACCAACTTCTCCAGCATGAGTCCTTCCCATGGGCTACAGTCCTTCACCAGCTGCTCCAGTGTGGGTACCTTCCATGGGGTGCAGACCTTCAGGAGCAGACTGCTCCAGCGTGAGTCCCCCATGTAGCCACAAATCCTGCCAGTAAACCTGCTCCAGTGTGGGCTCCTCTCTCCACGGATCTACAGGTCCTGTCAGGAGCCTGCTCCAGCGCAGGCTGCCCACAGGATCACAGCCTCCTTCAGATGTCTCCACCTGCTCCAGTGTGAGGTCCTCCACAGGCTGCAGGTGGAATCTCTACATGCCATCACCTCTCCTCCATGGGCTGCAAGGGGTCAGCCTGCCTCACCATGGTCTTCTCCAGGGTCTGCAGAGAAATCTCTGCTCCAGCGCCTGGCGCACCTCCTGCCCCTCCTTCCTCACTGACCTGGGTGTCTGCAGAGTTGTTCCTCTCACATCTTCTCACTCCTCTCTCTGGCTACACTCCTCTTGGTGCTTTTTTTTTTTTTCCCCCTTCTTAACTCTGTTACCCCAGAGGTGCTACCACTGTTGCTGATGGGCTCAGCCTTGGCCAGTGGCGGGTTTGTCTTGGAGCTGAATGGCATTAGCTCTGTCAGACATGGGGGACTCTTCTGGCAACTTCTCACAGAAGTCACCCTTGTAGCCCCTCCACTACCAACCCCTTGCCATGAAAACACGCTATATTCCACCCCTCACCTCTGTGAATCACATATTTAAGAATTATCATTAAGATAATTCATCACGCAGACTCCACTCACATCAACCAAAAAAGAATTCCCCACACCAAAATCAAAACCATATCACACCACCATACAAAAGGGGACAATTTACACACAATCCACCCCTCATCCCTTCACCACAATTACAACTGACATTTCCCATGATCACTCCGCTCTCTAACACTGTTCAGTCCACGGGAACTAACTGTAAACTGATTTCAGTTTTCATTTAGACCCTCCCCTCGTGCCTTCTCCCTGTTTGCTCTCCTTTCACTCCTCCTGACAGAGCAATCTCTCACAACGCCAACAAAATATTCCCAGTGAATGCACAACACTGACACAAATCCTAATGCTAAGTCTAACTTTTCAGCTTGCTGGCTACATATTTTGCAGAAGAAGAGCACATCAGCTCTTTAAGAGCGCTGCGCATCTCTGTTATCCACACCGTGCTATTCACTGCTGCCCTTCCCACCATCTGACGTTTCTCAGTAAAGGAGATCAGGACATTAACTCTGATTGAAACATCAGAGGGAAAAATACGCAGGCAGAATGCTTGTGTCCGAACTGAAGCATAAACTAAGCCCTGGGAATAATAGACTCTCCAACTAATTGCAAGGTTTCTTGTACTTTTATAATGCAAAGTTACACCAAAAAAAAAAAAAATCCCCAACACCCATGAAAAAATAACAC